>VXBJ01000785.1:418875-481933 GCA_013400055.1 Nycticryphes semicollaris | reverse complement strand
CATGGTGGGACAGCTCACATGACTGGAACGTGGTCATGGATGGCTATATCCTTCTCAGGAAAGACAGACCAGCAAGGCGAGGTAGTGGAGTTGCTCTTTATGTCAGAGATCAACTACAATGTATTGAGTACTGTCCAGGGGTGATGGGGAGCGAGTTGAGAGTTTGTGGGTAAGAATTTAGGGGCAGGCTGTCATGGGTGATACTGGTGTGGGTGTCTATTGCAGGCCACTGGATCAGGATGAGGAAGTTGACAAGGCCTTCAGGCAGCTGATAGCAGCTTCGCAATTAAAGGCCCTGGTTATCGTTGGGGATTTTAACTACCCTGATATTTGCTGGAAAGTCTACTCGGCCAGCCATCCACAGTCCAGGAGGTTCCTCCAGTGCATTGATGATAGGAATGCAATGATAGGAAAAGGGACAATGGGTGCAAGATGGAACATAGGGGGCTCCATTTAAATATGAGGAGAAACTTCTTCACAGTGAGGGTGACAGAACACTGGAACAGTCTGCCTAGAGAGATTGTGGAGTCACTTTCTCCGGAGATATTCAAAACTTGCCTGGATGCATTCCTGTGGGACCTGATCTAGGTTTTCCTGCTCCATCAGGAGGATTGGACTAGATGATCTTTCAAGGTCCCTTCCTGAGATTCTGTGATAATAAAACATTAGAGCAGTGCCTGTAACAGCTTTTTCTGGCTCTCAAATCTGTATTTATCCACTAAGGGGAGATGTGTGCATGGTGGTGAAAGTCTGCATTGCATCTGCTGTTTCTATAGCATAGGTGCAGAAATGGGACACCCTGTGACATATCAGTTAAAGAAAGGGCTTTCTTTTTTCTATATCTGCAATTGTGCAGGTGTGTAATGTTATGCTGACCTACACAAATATGTGCACAAGATTTTACAGTGCAGTTTGGTGGCACATACTGGAATGTGAGCAGACCGTGTCTTGTGAAAGCAGTTTTTTCCTTTTGAGGTCATTGTATCTATTCCGTTAATATAAATAAACTAATGAATGTAAATACTCTTAGTGGCACACAGTGAAACATTCAGCGGAAGCTTTGTTGGTGTCGAGTTCATGGGAAACTTGTAAAGCTAAGTTTTCTCTGAAACTGGATTGACATTCATATTAAAAATTAAATCACAATTTCCCTCAGAATGGCACGTGCCCTTTGCTGACCTACAGGAGTATTAGATGGATCAGATGGATGAGGTGTTAAAGCAAGATCCTCTGACGTGGAGTGTTTGTTTTCTCTAGCATGGGCATCATTGTACATTTGAGCACACATTGGTGCAGTAGAAACTTGCAGTTTTAATGTGTGGACACAGCCTGCTCAAGCAAACTGACAGATGTCAATGCTAATAATTTTAAAAGTCAAAAAGAGTAACTTTGCATTAAATAAAAAGCAAGCATACAAACATGAAAACTAGCACGTCTTTCACAGCTGGTTCTGTGGGCATCAGCCATGGTTTGCCTGGCAGGAATATCCATGCTGGTGTTAGATCCTGCTGCCGTAGGGTCTTAGCTACGGCAAGGAAAGTGAAGGATCAATTATTTGTCAGAGCTTTGATTCCTGATGACTCATCTCTTTGTCTTTAATATTACCTTTTACCCGCAGGTTGGCTTATTCCGAAAATCTGGTGTTAAATCCAGGATTCTGTCTTTAAGAGAAATGAATGAAACCAACCCAAACAATGTGTGTTACGAAGGGCAGTCAGCATTTGATGTGGCTGATATGGTGAAGCAGTATTTCCGAGACCTTCCTGAGCCTATATTTACCAGCAGGCTCTGTGAATCCTTCCTCCACATCTACCAATGTAGGTAACAAAAGCTACCGTTTTCTTGTTCATTGAATACCTTAATATTCAGCTCTACAAGTCTGTTGCCAGACTAGGACTAATGGCACATCCTCCTGCAGTCAGAGGAGACCAGTCAGGCAGGATGTTTCTGAAAAGGTGAGTTCATTGTGGCTCTGGACTTTGGAGCTTCACATATGCATCCTATGGGCAGCTATTTTCTAGCATTGTGTCTTTTCTGTTCTTAGAAGGATGAATGTTATATTGATGAAATTTCTGTATTAAGGTGCTCGAGCGCAGTTGCTGTGAAACAGCATCTTTGCCTGGACAACTTTCTGCCTGTGCTCTCACAGTGACTGAACCTTAAGTAAGAAGGATGTGTGAAGCTGAAATCTACCACTGAATACAGTTTTAAGTGGGTTCTGTCTCCAATACTTTGCCTTCAAGGAACTCACTTTCAAAAAGCAGCTGGGCAGGGGAAGAAACTTGCTGCAGGGTCTTATGATGACATTGCTACAGGCAAGTTTCTTTGAGAGAAGTTTTTGAAAGTCAAAGTACAAGATATCAGAGTGGCTAGAAACAGGATAGTTTTTAGCTTGTTTTATGTGACACTGATTGACACAAATACATGAGCTGCTGCTGTCCTGTGTATGGTGGAGGTTCATGAAAGTTTGGTTGGGTTTTATTTTTTTAACCCCTCAGGCTTTTAGAATTCTGTCTGAAAATGGTTTAATTTTTTTTGAAGCAAATTTCCCTTTTGTATCCACAAATCCTTTTTGTAAGGAGGTCCACATTTCTTATGTCCAATGGATGTGCAACCCTTTTCTTCCATTTATTATGACCTAGACACTGTCCACCTCCCATTTCTTGTTTTGGGATAGAAACAGCAAATGACTGAATTACCCTACTCTTGTGCCATGTGTGACTTAAGCAAGTGCCCAGATTAAACTATCTTTCAGAGATAAGAAATGTGCTGCTATCACCAAGAAGCACATTTTGAGTGTTCTGTGTATGTGCATCTACTTGAAGGGAAAGAGACATGATGTAGATAGGGGGATGCATGGCAGGATGAACCATGCCTGCTCTCCTGCAGGTGCTGTTTGGGCACGGAGGCTCTCTGGCTTCCAGTGTGAATTAAAATCTGTTGGTAAAATGTTGTTCTCTCTATTGAGTTAACTGAGAGCATCAGTTTGCATCATGCTCGAAGCTGAAAGGAAAAGACAGCAGAGTAGCTATATCTGCTCCAAAGGATCATTGCAGAGTCGTATTTTATGGGGAGAGAAGCCCTTACTCAGATTGTAACCAGAGCTGGTTTTGGTTTAGTTTATTAACGTGGTCTGCAAGATAAATTACAAGTCAAGCACCAGCATCACTGGGTGTGAATGTGAATCTTGACAGGAACAGGAAAAAACTGTCCTTGTGTGATGTGACTGTCATAATGGCTTTTCTGTTGTTTGTTGTGAGGTGGAGTGACAGGCAAATGGATGAACCTACAGTTTCAATGCCCTGCTTGGGACTCTGTTGATGGATATTTCCTCTGTGAGTCACATGTGATTTTCATCATTTTTTCTCTTTTCAGACGTGCCGAAGGATCAGCAATTTCAGGCTGTCCAGGCTGCTATTCTTCTTCTCCCAAAGGAAAACCGAGAAGCTTTGAAAATCCTCCTGTTCTTTCTGAGAGATGTGGTTGCTTTTGTTGAGGAAAACCAGATGACCCCAACCAACATTGCTGTCTGTCTTGCACCTTCTTTGTTTCACCTCAACACACTGAGAAGGGATAGTTCCTCCTCCACTAGGTATTAGCTCTGAAGGCTGGCATTGCTGCTGTTCATAGTGTTCTTTGCTGGAGTAATGCTTTCTGTAGCTGGCCTAGGATCAGTGTCTGCTTTTAAGGGAGAAGTAGTGTATGTGTCTTGGGTTTCGTCTCAAATGTGGTTACTCAGGTCAAGGGAAGTGGCTGAGTCGCCATCCCTGGAGGTATTCAAAAGATGCATATACATGTTGAGAGACATGGTTGAGTGGTAACTTAGCAGTGCTGGGTTAACAGTTGGACTTGATGATCTTGGAGGCCTGTTCACACCACAAAGACTCTGTGATTCTATGACCACTGTGTGTGGAGCGATTCATCAGCTCATCGTCCAGTGCAGAGAACAGTAGTAAGGCCCCACGGTCACATCCGCATGCGAGCTAGCCTGCCTTCCTCACAACTGCTGCACTCTTTGTGGTAGCCCACGGTTCCAGCTGCCCAGGAGTCCAGCATGTGGCCAGTTGTTTGCGTTAAGGTGGTGATGGCCATTGAAAATGTAGCTCCTGCACTGGCAACCTAAACCCAGGTACAGCTTTAAGGCCCTGCAGACAACTGGCAGATTGTAGCTGTCACTGGCACTCGTTCTGCTGGGTGATAAAGGGATCCAAACCAAGCCACGGGGATTCTGTAAATTTATCTTAATAAGTAAAAGTATCTGGGTTGCGTAACATCCAACATCCCCTGTTTGTACGTGCAGGGAGGAAGGTGCCCTTGGGCCACAGTAGACAAATCATCTCTGAGAGCATTCATGCCTTATCTGGTCTCCTGCGGCGGAGTTTTACTCCGTGCTCCTGCGTATGGACGGGCACGTATCAGGGTAGAAGAAGACAGCTGACATTGATGGAAGCATTTGCACACCCATCAGCGTAGTGAGCACATCGCCTCACACTGGGATCTCAAACTGAGGAGCGGTTCCAAAGCAGAAGCTCTCAGATGTGCTATGGGCGTCTTTCAGGATAACAGCACAGGCTCTGGGTACCGCAGGGAGTGGGAAGAGAACACTAAGGGCTGTTCTTTAGAATGGCACAACACATCCGAAAATGCCTGAGCGTAACTAGAGGCTGGGGCTGCCCAGCTCTCCCCAGGCTGAGCCGGCACGTGGCCAGGGAGCCACGTGGCCGTTGCAATGGCAGCAGCGGATGTGATGGAGCTGGAGTGGCAGCAGGTCCTTCCTGGATTGCGGTTGTGTTTGATGAGCTCCTGGGAGACAGACTTTGAGAGCTGTGCCTCTTTGGTTTACATAAACATTATTCTGAAATACTAGGACCAAAAATAGAAAGAGAGTTTTCTCTTTGTTGTCACTGTTTAGAAGCCAGGATGATTTGAAGCCTTAGTTTTTTTGTAACTGAGCATTAATGCCGTAGTGCAAGGTTCCAACTTCAAAGGGTAGAAGCTGACAGGTCTGACTTTGAGGAGCAGAGCTGAGGACTCTTATCTTCCACCCAATTTTCAAGCCATTTGGCAGGAATGCACACAGATAAAAGTATCAGAAGCCTGGATTAACGATGTCATATCACACTTATAAATTAAAAGAGAGGACTGTTTTTGAAATGCTTGGTGTGGTTTGGGCCAAAGGATTTAAAAGGTTCTGCATGGGCTTTGCAGGGTATCAAAGGAGCTTGATGTTTGAAGGCTACATGCAAATCACTTTAGGGGACAAATGCTGTGTTTGGGAAATAAAAAGCCTTGCCTTGCCTTTCTTGGACATGCGTTACTACTGGTCAGTAATGCCCTGAGCCCTCTGAGGGTGTGCTGGGAGGCAGTGCTGTCTATAGACCTCACTGCAGTAACACGAGCATGGAAAATTCTGTCAGTGCAGTGTGCTTTTGCTGAAGCTGCTGGTTTCCAGCCCCCAGGCATGTTGTACCTCTGGTTCACAGCACCTTGCTCACACAGCCTTCTACCTTCACCTCTCCATAGGTCCAGTCAGAGGAAGTGCAGCTTGGGGAAGCCAGACCAGAGGGAGCTGAGTGAGAACCTGGCAGCAACGCAGGGCTTGGCCCACATGATAATGGAGTGCAACAGGCTCTTCCAGGTACGTCACTTGCTGTAGCAAAGCACGAGCATGGAACAGGGCGAGGAGTGTTCCCACACCAGCCAAGCCCTGAGCATCCTGATGGCTTGCGTTGAGCAGCAGTTTGGGGCAGAATCCTGAAGAGGTCCCTGCCAGCCTAGCTAAGCCTGTGATGGCTGTGAGTCTGGCTGATGCCAGTACAGAGAAAATTAGTGTCACTGCAGATTTTACTGCAACTATTTGTAAGGGCTGTGAGAGCATTCCTCCATTTCTCCCTCTAACCCCCAGCTGCTATGGGATTTGACTCCCTGGGCTTGGGGCCAACCTGTGTGGCAGAGACTGCCATATACTTTTGCATATGTCAGGGCTGACCATCCTTTCTTGTGGGAGTGGGTTGAAGTTGAGGTTTTGCTGCTAGGCCCTGGCTAGAACAACAGCCTGTGCCATGGACCCCCAGTAATCTGGACCTTCACCCACAGACTGACTTCCCGGCTTGACCTCGGCCTTTCCTCATCATTATGGACCTGCCTGGCGATCACTAGACTGTGGCTGACCCTGGTTGCTGTCACTGGACCTGATCCTGCCCTCCCTTGCTGGCTCACCTTCCTGGCTCAACCTCGGACCGCATCACCACCAATGTGGCTGATGACCTGGACTCTTGGCTGACCCTGGCTGCCATCTCTAGCCTGGCTCAGATACTGTGAGGCTGGGTGGCCATCTGCCGGTCCTGTTATTCCACCCAACTCCCAGCCTCTTTCCACTTGGAAGCCGCTGGCTCTTGTTGCAGTCAGCTGGGGCCTTCTTGAGGTCTGCTCCACCGCCATGGCTGGGCTGGGGCCACACTCCCATGGCCCTCACCCAAGGGACCTCCAGCACTGACCTTCTACAACTATCACCTTGCTTCTGAGTAACACTCACCCCAGCTCAGCCCAGCTCTCCGTGGCTCCAATCCCCCACCTGGCTCCTAACTGATCCCTCCATCCCCAATCCAACCCTGTGTCCCCATTTCCTCAGCGGTGGCCTGAACCCCTCTGCCCAGCCCCTTGAGGTGCCCTGACGCCTGCTGCCTGTCCCACACCCCTCAGTCAGCCCTGGACACACAGGAGCTGGCTCTTTCCCTGGCTGCATGTCCCTGCCTGTGTGCCTCTTCCCTGCTGGCACCCAGGGACCGCCTGGAGAGTGAGGGCTGTCCCCCTTCTTCTGGAGACCTGGAGCAGAGGCCGCAGGCAGGGCGGCCTCGGCCATGCCCGTGCTGGACATGCACCCGCTGGTCTGGAACTGGGCTCTGATGCTTGGACATGCCTGGTCACTGTGGCTATTGCTGGGCATCATTGAACTGCAGCCAACGCCGTTACCACCACCAAACCTGCCCCTGCCTGGTCTGGCCTCGGCACTGATGGATGCACCTGTGACCAGAACTGTCAGTTGGCCGCCACTGCCGTTCCCGGATCTGCCCTGCATCTCCCTCAGGTACAGTGGGAAGGGGTTCCAGCTGGTGAGGTGCTGCCCAGCCCTATCATAGAACGGTTTGGGTTGGAAGGGACCTTAAGATCATCTCGTTCCAACCCCCCTGCCCTGGGCAGAGACACCTCCCACCAGACCAGGTTGCTCCAAGCCCTTTCCAGCCTGCCCTTACACACTTCCAGGGACAGGGCAGCCACAACTTCTCTGGGCAACCTGTTCCAGTGTCTCACCACCCGCACTGTTAAGAATTTCTTCCTAATATCTGATCTAAATCTACCCTCTTCTGGTTTGAAGCCATTAGTCCTCACCCTGTCACTACATGGTCTTGTAAAAAGCCCCTCCCCAGCTTTCTTTAGACCCCTTTAGGTCCTGGAAGGGGCTATAAAGATTTCCCTGGAGCCTGCTCTTCTCTAGGCTGAACAATCCCAACTTTCTCAGCTTGACCTCAAAGCAAGGGTGTTCTAGCCCTCTGATCATTTTCATGGTCTCCTCTGGAGCCTCTCCAACAGGTCCATGTCCTTCTTATGTTGGGAGCTCCACAGCTGGATGTAGTATTCCAGCTGGGGTCTCAACCAGAGCAGAGGGGCAGAACCACCTCCCTCACCCTGCTGGTCACAACCTGCACTCACAGTACTGTGCTCAGTGCCTCAGCCTTGCTGATCCCTGACTCCATGGTGGGTGTCCCAGAGGGCCCTGGCTTCCTGTCTGTGCTCAGCCCAGCCATGGGAGGAGGGAGAGGAGGGAAGGCATGACTACGGTGCCGGTGAGTGCAGAGGAGATGGTGAGGTAGCACAGTATGTGGTTTGGGCAGTTGGTGAAGCCCCCAGCACACATGGCTACCACACTGCTGTCAACGTGGTCTGGTTTTGTCTGTGGGCATTGCTCAGCCAGCCGTCAGGAGCGCATGTTTGCACTGATGTGGGTTTGTTTAAGTGCCAGACCCATGCTCAGCAGGTGCTGGGCACTGTGTAGCTGTTGTAGCCAAGCCCTCCCCACCAGTTCATATGGGAAAGAACCTGGGATATCAAACAGATGTGTATCTTTTGTATCTGTATACAGATCTGTATGGATAAGTAGATACATACACACAGAAGCTTATGTCAGTGACCACCTAAATCAAACGCAATGCCTGCTCTCTAATGGTTTAAAGCCTCATTTCTGTGCTGCTTCACCTCACACAGCAGAGCTTCCAACAAATTCCAAAGCAAAGGCAGGAGCCACGGCCCACTGCCTTGCAGCTGGCCTTGGGGTTATTCCAGATCGATACACACCCAGCCGAGACACACCAGGTCTGCAGGGATTCAAAACATCGCCGTTGCAGGGGGAGGCATTTCCCTCGTGTGGTCCTCTGAGGGAATGTAGTTAATTGATCAACTCCTCCAGGTCAAACCGCTGCCTGCCTGCACCAGCACTGCTGGCAGCTGATGGTGCTGCTACCACAGTGTACAGGCTAACACTGCTGTACTCCCAGGGGAGATGTGTGCGTTTGCTTGTAGGTGGCACATCCCACAGCCTGTACATCATTGTCCTGTGTGTTACATTAATGCTCGGTCCTGGAGTGTGATGTTTGACCTCTTTTGCAGGTACCCAACTGTTGCCTTGATCCGCTCACCTAATGACTTCCGTAAGACAAGCATCCTGAGCACCAGGGCCTCGTACTGCTGGGCTGGAATGAGACTGCTCCCTTGAGAAGTCTCTGCTGGGGGATGCCAGAGATGACATCAAAAGCCAGGTGATCTGCTCACACCTGGCATATAAGGTAAAGAGGATGGTGGGGGTTATCAGGGTAAGGTTGGCTCTGGGAGTGTGGGTGACTGTATGCTGGCTGGAAAGCTTCCTGGAGGTGCTCCTGGGTGTTCTGGGATCTGTCCTTAAACTCTGCAGACTGAAGGACCTGAGTGTGGGCCTGTGGGATTTGGTTCCTGCACAAAGAATTGCTCTGAGCTGTGCCCATGGCCCCTCTTGTCTTCCTCTGTACCTGCAGCCTCTGAACCCATGCTCCTGTTCCCTCCCTTTCTCTCCTAGAGGGTGTGCTGCTCCCCTGCAGCACCTTCCCTTACTGCAACTCCACCCCAACAGACACAGACACCTCCAGTTATTTAGTCCCTTTATTGTCACCCCACAGGGCACAGCTACATCCTCTGCACTGGCTTAATCCCCAGGATGTCGAATCCTTTGGCCATGACGATGGCAGTGGCTTCGCACAGCAGCAGCCTCCACATGTTCACCTTCATGATCTGGCCTGCAAAACACCAACGGAGGAGCTGGAGCAGCTGCTCAGAACAATTAATGCTGCCTTCCCTGGAGGAACCCCATCTGCCTACAGCCCTGGGGCTGGACACACGGAGCCCCCTCCCGTTCTCCCCAGGCCAGGCAGACTGACCAGCCCTCAAATTTCCAGCTGCCTGGTTGCTCACAACTCTCTACTCAACCCTCCTGCTTCACAGGCAGATGATGACACAAGCTGTGCCAGCCACATTCAGTCCTCCCACATGGACTACGCTTGTTCTGCAGCAGCAAGTAGCAAAGTGACAACAGCAGAGCGAAACAACACCCTGTGAATTGCCTGTAGTGTGGTATATCACACAGGCACATGCAGCACCCCCAGGTCAACACTCACCACTCTGCCTGTCTTTCTCAACGCAGTAGCAGTTGTCGTAGAACTCAGTGAATGTGGTGGCCAGCTCATAGAGGTAGTCACAGAGCGTGTGCAATAACAAGTCCTCCAGGATCTTCTGCAGGATCTCAGGGAACCTCAGGATGCACTTGCCCAGTTTCCACTCCTTCTCATGGTCAAGGATGACCACCTCCTCCCTGGCTGCCTTCCGCAGCATCTGCTCATCAATATTGGCCAGACGAGCAATAGCCCTGAAATGGTCCAAAACACAGTCTGCTTGTGAGGGTGCCACTGCTGAACCTGCCCCGTGGCCAAGCACAGGCCACCCACTGATCTCCTCACTTGCCCAGTCCTGGGTTGCCAGGAGAGCAATCAGCCCTGAGAATGCATGGGGAGGCGCTGCCCTCGGAGCAATCCACCAGGGCACTGAAGGTCACCAGGGAAGGATGTGCTCTGGGCACACAGGTGAGCAAGGACAGCCAATGCTGCCAAGCAAACCAGAGCTCAGAGTGCTAGAAAAACCATCTGGGCTATGTCGGTACCTGAGGTGAGCAGCTGCTGGAATACAGGCTCACCCCTCTCCTACCACCCAAAACCTCTATGGGAATTACCTGCTGGGATGTGTGTGGCACAGACGGAGCCCTCTTTCAGACAGCAGAGGACACCATTTCCAATGACAAATGAAACCTTGCCCATGGCACGTAGCAGCGTAACTGGCTTCTCTTCTCTTACCCACTACCCCAAAGAGCAGTCACCTGTTCCCCCACATCTCCCTTTGCAATAAAGATGCAGAGACCATCAGAGACCAACTCCAAGTGACTCCTGGCACACTCAACCCACCTGATGCGTGTGAAGGCATACAGCAAATACGCAGCTGTGTTTCCTCGGTCATCCAGCATCTTGTCAAAGGAGAATACGTAATCGTTCAGTCTGTTGTGGGAGAGATCTGCGTATTTAATACAGCCGAAAGCGACTGACGTCTGGGCAGCTTTTAGCTCTTCTTCTGTGAGGACCTGTTCCAATTTCAAAATGGGTTAACAGTCATGAGGAAGAACACTATGTTGGCATCACAGACCACAACACGCAGCCTTGGCCACTCAGCATGGCTCGAGAGGAAAGCCCAGGCCGCTGAGGGGATTTTACCCACAGGGCTCACACCCACTTTTCCACCTCAAGACACCAGATAACCCCATACCTGCCCCTCACTTCTGCAATCTATTGGCACTGTAGTCCTGTGCAGGCTAAGGCTGACTCCATCTACACATGAAAGCCTGCAGGACTTCTGCGCCCCATGATGCTATACAGGTTTGATGCTGCTACTTCTTACAAACTGCGGATACACATAATAAACACTTGGCTCTCCTACCCTCACAGAGCATTCTGGACAGTCCAAACGCTCACAGAACCTCTCTCTGGTGGAACAGTGCCCTGCCATCATGACAAAGCATTTTGACTCAAATGAGCTCATGGGAGGCATTTACAGTGGTTTGGGTTTTTTCTGTGCTTCCTCATGTTCCTCTTTATAAGGCACCTTTTACTGTCACCCTATGCTGCACTTCCCAATTCCACTGCCTCACCCAGTGCTTGGACAGAGCTTGGTTCTTCTGGTTCCATTCCATGTCCCACACCGTCCAGTTCTCTCCAGGACATCAGGATCCAAGACAGACAGACATCTCATTCAGCTATCTTACAAAATCTTGCAGCAAACTCAGCCTGATGCCAAGCCCCCTGCAGATCCCCAGCCATTCATCACCAGTAGTCAACTCTAGCCCAGACTGTAATTCTACCACCACCTCCTGCATCCTGGTGGCGATAACCATTGTTGTCATCACACCAGTGAGACCTGATGGTTAAGGCCAGCTGCCATGTCAGGCCCAGTTCTCCTCCCCATCCTCAAAAAGCACTGCACTACCAGCCAGAGCCCAGCGTGCTGCCCACAGCTCACATTTTCTCACTCCTGTGTCCTCTTTCCTTGCCCAAACTGCTATCAAATAATCACACCGACTGTGTACACAACACCTGGCATCTCCTGGGCAGTTTGGCAGTCCATATTCTCCACTCATATCCAGAATGCGGAAACCATCAGTCTGTGAACAAATCTAGGAAGTTCTCAGGAAAGATATAAGCAATTTGTCACAACTACCTTGTCCCGTTCCTTGTCTTTCAGCTTGTCCATGGCTCGTTTCAGCCCCTCTTCCAGCAGATCTATGAGACGCACTGTATCCCCTGAACGAGTTTTGAACTTCTTCCTGAAAACACACAGCCAAAATAACCACCTGCTTAAGAGGCAAAACACCCCCACAAAACACGGGCATTTCAGAGAACACCCATGGGGTAGCCAGGAGGGGTGACCAGGAAGGCTCCAACAGTCAGAACCATCCCAGTTCCAGACATTAGGCAGGACATAATACCAGTGCCAGACCCCTGCCCAGCCCAGCAAGTCACCCTTGCTTTTATAACAAAACTAGAGCAACACCACCCTCTTTGCAACGGCATGTGACCGTCAGAGCGCACTGGTAACCACCACCCCCACAGACACAAGAACAATGCTGGAGCACAAGGGCCTGGCTTACAGAGCAGGACATAGAGGTTCTTTTCCCAGTGTTCATTTCATCCACCAGGAGGCAGGTAGACAATAATGGAAATCATGGCCTTTGCTGTTGCCATCTCCCAGGATACCCCTCAGCTTCCACTGCACTCCCACCTACCATTCCCAGTGCCCCTCTTCAAAGGCCAGGCAGCAGAAGCCAGGCCCAAGAAGGAACCTGACCACAGCACCAGTGACTGTGTGGATCAAGGACCATGACACACAATGAAGTGACACAGTTACAAGTAACAGCATGGATGTGGTGGCTTTTTTTAGCATGCCACGTACACACTTGTCAAAAAGGAGAGCAAGTCTCCTGCAGCCACGTCAATATCCTTTTCAGAGCACCTACAGAGGAAAAACTACATCCAAAGACTTACTTGTCTTCTCCCAGCACCACCCCGAACGCGGCATGGGCCACTCTGATCACTTTGGGATCATACCAGCCGATCATCTGTCCAGCTGCAAACACTGTTTGCAAATGCACCGACTGCAAGGAACAAATACCAACAACTGGTTCTCAACCCGCTCCTCCAGGTACAGTTTTCTTCCCAGCCTTACCTCGTTCACCATGAGACTCAAAATGTTTCTTACTTCACCAAAAGTGAAGTTCAACATGTCAAAGAGTTTTCCTGGCTTACCTACGTAGCAACCAGCAAATTCCCACCCACTGCTCACATTCAGAGCTGACAACCTTGCATTTCCTTGGGTAAGGAGAGATCCAACTATAAGGAGTACAAATCTCACCCCAGATCTACTGAGATTTAGTCTTCACCCACCTCCAGTGGTAACTGAGTCTCTCCTTAATCAGTTCTAAGTGTTCTTCATGGAGACCACCAGCCACCAAACTAGATTCTCTGGTAAGGGCATGAGTAAATGTCATGGGCATGAGTAAATGTCCACTAAACCCCCTACAGTGTTCTGCCTGTGTTACTGTTGCGTCTGTCATTTAACACGCTTACTGATGACCTGTACCAGCAGTGAGGTTGGTGTACTCACCTGGCCACTGTCGACAACATAAATAAGGATATCAGCCTTCTCTTCGCAGAGCCTGTGTTTAAGAGCAGCTAAGTCAGACGTGTCGTACGTGTAACCGCCGTCAGATTTCATGATCGTCAACGGGACAGGGAAACCTGGGACAAACACGATCTTCCGGCCATCATCGACCTGGACAAATCCTAAAAAAAAAACCCAATGGAAAACATTTTGTTTTCCCCTCTGAAGGGGGAGGTCTGTGGGCCAGCACTGGCAGAAACATTTGCCTAACTGAACTCTACCAGAAAGAAAAGGCCATGTACTCACATTATCAAATAATCAGTGGCTCAAAATATGAAAAATCCTAAAAGAGAACTCCCTTGCCAACCGAGCTACATTCTGTACTGCACTTCTAGAACTCATACTGTGTACAAGGAAGTGGATCTGTACAGGTCTGGCCTTACCAGAAGAGATCACATTGGATCTCCTGTAACTGGCATCCAGATCCACCTTTACAGCCACAAAAAACAGCATCAAAAAGCGTGGCATTAAAGGCAACAGAAACTCTATAGAGATGCAATGAGGACTTAGCATGAGGTCTTTCAGAGGTAAGGCTAGTCTGAACCCTTCAAACGGTGGGATTCAACAACTGCCAAGTCCAGACAAGAAACATATAAACCCAAAGACATGTCATGCTTCTGTTTGGCTTCTTGCCACTCTCAAAGTTCCCATAGAGGTGCAACACTAAAACGGGTAAGTCTGTCACACATCTTCTGCTCGACTAAGGATACAATAAAATCCAGTAGAACCTCATGCCATTTCCTATGATTATCACAAACTGCTTTTGGTGTCAGCAAGAAAAAAATTCAAGCTTTCTGGAATGAAACGTACACGAATCAATTCAGCTAATGCTTCTCTGGGAGGGAACACCACAAAAGATCCACTCAGGAAATGGGGCTGAGAAAAAGATCATGGGTGGGGAACATGCAACTTCAAAAACACTAGTCCTAAGTCTCACTCAAGAAGAGTGAGGTTACCTCTCTCATCCTGACAGCTGCAGCATTTCTGACTCCAAGACAAAAAGCCTCACCTTTATCTTCAAATTCTTTCACAATGTCTTTCATCATCTCGTGGTAGAATGATTCTCCTCTCTCTATCAGTGTGATGTCCAAGCAGTTGTAGATTTTCTGGAACTCTTGAAGGAAGGAAACAGAACAAAACACTTCCATTAAGTGCACACAGTGGGAATTAATGGCACACGCTTATCAATGGACACAGCAAGTCCCTAAAGGCTTTGTCCATCTCTTGCTGAAGCCATCAGACTTAAGACTTGGGAGGCAAAAGATTTAGGTGAAAGCCTCCACAGTCAGCCCAGTACTCTGGTTGTATCAGCTTTTTTCTTTAAGCTTCCCATAGCAGTGTGGCAGTGACATTCAACCGAAAACCTGAGGATGGACTCAGCCATAAAGGTGGGGAAAGCCACGCTGTTCTACTGCTGAGACACGTTTCTGGATCTGGCAAAGTCACCTTTCCGCGACACGTCACAGATCAGTTCCCACGCTTTGATGAAGTCTGGGTTTTTGCTCTGCAGCAGCACCACACATTGGTAGGCACGCTTCTTAAATTCCTCCTCTGTGTCAAACCTCCTCTTGGATTCCTAGGGTACAACAAATCACGTGAAAAAGCATCTCTTTCTCCGTGGAAAAAAGCTAGCATTCATAACAGGCTCTCCAAGCACACTCGTCTCAAAAGACAGAGAGGCAGCACACTTAAAAAGTCCTTTAATCATGCCCCATACAGACAACTCAATACCAGATACTGCAATTAATTACCCAGGGGCAGGTTATTGCAATAATCTATTAACAGTGATTCAAGCCTGTTGCTTCTCCAAGACTACACAGTGATTGGAAAAGCTCCTCAATCTGCTTTTCAGATGTTGACATAAATATCACACTTAATTGTCACAAATACCTTGTAAAAAGCTTGGAGATCCCCAATGGGAGGAGAAACAGTTAAGTAATCCGGAAATTTGTCTTGGAGATGAGCAATGAGCATTCCAAACTGCGTGCCCCAATCTCCCAAATGGTTTAACCTTGATCAATCGAAGAGTACAATAATAATGATTTCTCAAACATACGCTTTAAAACACACGCATTTTAAAAATACATATGCTGAAACAAGAAACAGACATAATATCAGAAACCAAAAACAGGCAAGCTCCCCCCAAATTCACTGCAATTAAGCTGTTGCCCATATTGATTCCTAACCCTGTTACACTTGCTCAGCTTAGTATCTTACCAAACATAAAGGATTATTTGTTATGTGCTTATATAAAAACCCAACAATACAGACCAAACCATGCCAAACAAGCCCACCCAGAAGTTGTTTCTCACCTCAAGACATCATAACCTGCAAATTCAAACAGTCGACACATGCTTTCTCCAATGATGGTAGACCGCAGGTGGCCAACATGCATCTCCTTTGCAATGTTTGGGGATGAAAAATCCACCACCACCTTAGACAGTACCAAAGGAAAAAATTAATAAAATGCAGCAGTCATTACCACACCCCATGTGTTTCATCTGGCTTGCCTCCCCTGACGCTCACGCTCTCTTTACTGCCATCAGCACACGGTTGGGGACACCAGAGCAGGCTGAGGGCTCTCTGCTGTCCACCCAGTACAGGCAGACTGACCCTGGCACAACACGCTGTTCCCGAGGAGCCCTGTCCCCCACCCAGCAGAGACCATGCCAGGTACATGCGACTGAACGAGCCCACGGCCCCCACACCGTTGGTCCCATCCCATTTACTCCACTCTAACGCTCAGCTGACATGAACATCTGCTCAACAAATCACTTTAGGGGGGAATTTCAAAGCTACTTGCAGACCATCGTGTTTTATCTCTCTGGGAGCAGGATGCCGAGGCGCTACTGCCGTACCTTTTTCCTTTTGCCCACAGCTGGTGGCTGAACTCCATTTATCAATAAACTGCTCAGCTGCTTCGATACAAAATCCTTTCTCAAGTGGACATTGATGAAACCTTTAGAGGAGAAAACCAGCAATGAGTGCTAGGGCTGCAGAAGTGCCTCAAGCCACTTTCTGTTTCCTTCCCCCTTGGATTTCTGTTTCCTTGCATCAAGGACAAGAGCATATGAAAGTAGCTTCCTAAGACAAAAACATTTTTCAGCAACAGGACAACAAAGCTGTCACTAGAAGACAATTTCTGTTCCCAGATTACAAGAGTCTGTTTCACACCTCTCTAGCTTTTCCTGTAGGAGTTAGATTCTGTGAGCTAGTTCACTGACATGACTCTTTTTTGCACACTGGCAGATGTGAATTTATAAAAACATTTTTAATAAGAAAATAAATAATCTTGCCTGGGTTTGCAGAATGCAAAACCAAATCCTGCTTTGTCTCCTTTTTTAAAATTAATATCCTTAAATGTATAGTTACACCTGGAATAATCCATGCTTGTGGACACCACTGTACCCCTCCTGCTTTGAAGAGCTCAAGAATGAGCTTCTGCCCAAGCACCCAAAGGGCTGTGCCATGTGATTTTTTTGGGTTTTTTTCTGCAGCCCTAAGGAATATGAGCCCTTATATTTCTTCCTGATTGACAGGGACAAAACAGATGCAGCAATTAATTATCTCGTTTCTCCAGTGTGTCAGTGCTGAGAGGACGAGGTCTCCTCACCACGCAATCAACAGTGAGAAAGGCATATCGATTTTTGCTGAGTTCATGATTGTGGTCCAACACCCATCCCCAATATTTGAAGGGGAAAAGATGATGCCTTAAGGATCAGTGGAAAAATTGCTAATTCAATGGCTCAGGATTGCACTTGACAATTCTATTAGAGAGGTAGATTTCCTGCTGCTGCACAGGTCTGAGCACTATAGAGCTCCCCAAGACCGAAGAAACTAATTCACCCCATAACTGCAGTTTTAAATCACAAAATAGTTGAACTCAACTTAGCTTCCAGTGTATCACAGAATATCAGGGATTGGAAGGGACCTTGAAAGATCATCTAGTCCAATCCCTGCCAGAGCAGGAACACCCAGAGCAGGTCACACAGGAACGCATCCAGACGGGTTTTGAATGTCTCCAGAGAAGGAGACTCCACAAACTCTCTGGGCAGCCCCTTCCAGTGTTCCCTCACCCTCACTGTAAAGGAGTTTTTCGTCATATTTAAGTGGAACCTCCTCTGTTCCAGCTTGCACCCATTGCCCCCTTGTCCTATCATTGCCTGTCACTGAGAAGAGCCTGGCTCCATCCTCCTGACACTCAAACTTTACATATTTATAGACATTAATGAGGTCACCCCTCAGTCTCCTCTTCTCCAAGCTAAAGAGACCCAGCTCCCTCAGCCTTTCCTCATATGGGAGATGCTCCACTCCCTTAACCATCTTTGTGGCTCTAAAATCAGTATATTCCAGTATATATCACTGTTGAGTGATACATATCACCACTTCAGCTTTAAAAAACATGAAGTGTGTAAGACAAAACTATCTTACCAGGACCGGCAATTTCAACCTTCTCAATGCATTCGTTGGCAGGAATATTTTTTGTTATTTTCTCAGCGATTTCCCTTGGGCTAACTTTCTGCTCCTTGGTTTTGAGCAGTATCTGAAACACAAGCAGAAGACCAAGTAAAATTCAATCCTGCAAAAAGTCCTACCGAGTGAAACAGAAAGCATAGATACTGAGGCACTGAAAGATCCTCACAATCCTTTAGCTTCATAATGTTATGAAGAAACATGCAAAGGAAAACATCTTTAGCAAATCCAACAGATTAGATCAGCTATTTCTATGCAGCATGTCTAATTAGACCCAGTATGTTCAATCCCTTCTGCTGATGGCAATCAAAGGGTAGTCCCTATGTCACAAGAAAATCTTCCAGGCTGTTTTTCAAAACCTGTTAAGTAGTTCGGCAAATCTTTATTTCTCTAGTATTTCTCTAGTCTTTCAAAGCTGGTTCTGTGGGCATCAGCTGTGGTTTGCCTGGGAGGAATATCCATGCTGCTTCTAATAACACAAAAATCTTTTGGTGTTAGATCCCACTGCCACAGGGTCTTAGCTATCAAAAGGAAAGTGAAGGATCAATTATTTGTGCATAGTAAAAGTGACAAACTCTTTAAAAGTCAACATAGCTGACACAGTCCTTCACACTGCTTCAAAATCCCGTTCATCAGTCTCACAGGGCGTCTCCTCAGCTCCACCAGCATCCACACCTGAAGTTTTGAACTGTGCCTACAGTACATGCCGAGTGTGGTTTCAGAGCAAGTCTGCTGATTTATGACTAAAAGCAACCAAAGCAAACTGCCTTCAGTCCTACCTTAGATGAAAAATTAATAAACAAACAAATAAACAAAATGCAAAAACCCAAACAACTAAAGATAATGCTAATGCTGCCCAATATTCTTCAAAGAGGATCAGAAAAACTGCTGGTGAAGCGTCTTGTCTTCTGCCTCCAGACATAAACAGGCCACTGTAGGGAACTCCAATGCAAGTTCACATGGTTTGGGTGACCATCAGACCGGTTTGGGTTAGAAGGGACCTTCAAAGATCCTGTAGTCCAACTCCACAAATTCTCTGTCTGTTCCCAAAGCGTCTTCTCACATAGCTTTTTGCAAATCTAAGAAAAACACCCTTCAGGAGGATTCTGTGAGCTAGCCCAACCCATCCCTTGCAAAACACTACATTCACACTCTACAACATTACCACAACTATTTGTTTCTAAGCACACGATTTTCCATTCTTCATGTGATGTGTTTGGAAATAATCTCACTCCCGTTGAGGCCACAAAAAGCACTCAGTTCAGAATTTACACTCAGTACTGCTTGTGTTTGCTAGTTTGCAGTCTGCTGCAAAATGTCACTTCTACTTACATTTCAGCTTCCTGTTTAACCTGTCACACAGCAGATCATAACAAGACCCTTGCAAGATGGTAAGGGCTTAGAATGGGCAAGAAAAAAACCCCTCTGTAGCCTTTAATGCTGCTCAAAGTACAAACTACGGGGAAAATAAATGCAAAACCAGATTACAGGCACACTGTAGCGGATTACAGGCGTGTTATTCTGAACCACTCCAGAAACAGTCACTGTACTCCTATTACTCTAAGAAGCAAGCAGAGCTCCTGGCTCAAACCCCAGGCGTTAATACGCTAACGAGCTCCCAGGAAAACAATATGCACTTGTGAGGGCTGCTTCCACATGGGTGCACTGCAGGGAGAGCTTGCTGCCTGGCACGTACTAGAGGGCACTTCCTGCTCTGCTGGCAGTCGCGGGGACGGGTGACCGGTGTTTCAGCTCTGTGCATGGAACACCCTGCAGGAGCAAGGCTCTATGGGGAACCTGCACCACAGTCCAGTCCCTAAAACATAGACTGATGGAAAACGCATCACCTACTGCTCTCAGAGGGAAGTGACTGTGCTGCATACCCTGGCTCTGCTGTGCCGATGCGCTCCGAGCGTGCTGCACGTGTGAGTCCTGCCAGGCTCAGGCCCAGCTTACACGGCGTGCCCTTCCAGGGAACAAACGCTACAGCCAAGCCCAGGACTAGGAACCCAACCCTGGGTTCAGACACTGAGTTATGTGAACAACGTCGACACTGAGCCAGGGCTGCTCGAGAATCCCAGCCGCGACTTAATTGGGGTAAAGCATCGGTCAAAAAAAATAGCCAAGCTCACAAAGCCCGTGTCGGTGCAGTCACCCAGGGCGCTCCTCTGGCTGAAGCCCAGTCACAATATGCTAACGAGACCAAGGGAAGATGACACGTATTTGTGAGGGTTGTTTCCGCCTTGGCACTTCAGACCACAAGCCTGCTGGTTCGCACGTATCGATGCTGCCCGGGAGTCAAATGCACTGTGGCAGGACAACAGCCAGAGTGGCTGCAGATGACAACCTGGGAGAGCAGAACTCCACGCGTGTTGGTGCAAGTTCAACATCAAGATTACCAGCCCAATAGATTAATACAAGTGAACTGACAACAGAACGTTATAAAAAAAAAAAACCAGTTGTTTCTGTTGAGATTGCAAAATAAAAGGTCTGTAATTGCAAAGAATCTAGCTCTTCACCCAAAGGCATCAATGCATTGAATGTTTGGGCACTTTAGCACCTCAGCTGGGACGCACTACCTTCTTCCTCCCGCACCTCCTGGTTTGACTCTAGTACAGTCTCAGTCCACTGAGCAACTCCTGAAGAGTCTCTTTGTCTATTTGGGTCCTCTTTGCCAAATATCTTCCAGAAAGGAGCAATGCCACCATTTTCAAAAGTAACTGTTGATACCAGTCAGGTTAAAAAAACCCCACTCCTTCCTTTGCACACACTTACCAGGTGTTCTGTAAAGTGGAACCATTCTTACAGTTGCCGTTAGAACTCCATGATCAGAACATTATAACAAGAAAAAACCATGTTTCTTGCCTTCTGCTCAGTTCAAAGAAAACACAGGCTCCACCAACTGTATATGTGGGGATGCCCACACAGCCAACCCTCAGCAAACACTTGGATGACAACAGCCAATTAGATAGGAACACAAGCACAAAAAGTGCACAGAATAGCAAGTCAAATCTGCCTAAAGAGCATTTGTCACAAAACTGAAAATGCTTCAAGGAATACAACAATCGGCCAAATTCAGGTGTAACCAGGGAATTAACGACAGATTTTTGAAACAAAGTCAGAGCAGAATGAAAGACAGTGCCTGAGCAGCAGTCCATACCTGGCTGGACACTGAGAAGGTGATCCATGTGCACCACAGCCTCTGCACAGGCCCGACAATGACTTGTGCCACCAGATGCTGCAAGTGGCCTGTGCTGGAGCTCAGCAGTGGACAGAAACTGAGGATGCAGCATGCAGGGACATGGGCGCACCGGGCAGCCCTGGTGCCTTCCTGCTGCCGTGTGCGTTAGTGGGTGGTAGGGAGCTGCAGCACCCACACCAGCAGGAGCTGTGCACAATGAAGGGGAGTCCCACTCCCAGAGATGGAACGAACCGGCCCCATAAGGAGGGAGGGTTTGCACGTAACTCTGTGTGTGGGGACATCATACTTCCCCATCACTACAGAAGAGCATTTAGAGATTTGTAGGTGTTTATCAACATTTTGTAACTGTCCAGAATTGTAATTTATTGTTTTGCTCATATTAGTTCCAAACATACAGCTCACTAACTGGTAGTCAATTGCAGATCATTAGTAAATCAATGCAGCACTTCAATCCCAATTTGATTTAGATCCCACAAACTGAGCAGTTTTTCTGTGTGACGCACAGGTAACTCTCTCATACCAATCCATGTAAATAGAGGTTTAAAAGTCTACTCCATGAAGGTCAATGCTTCCCCTAAAATGCCATTAGATAACACACTGAATTCCCAGCCTGAAGGCTTGCAACAAGCCTGAAACAGGTCCAATATTGCAACTCTCACTGTGCTATCACTTAGCTTCTAACAGACAACATCCATGGTTTCTCTTCTCTTTGCAAGGTCGTTCAGATTTACCTGCGTTATGCCCATGGCGCTGTTACACTGGTAATCCCCAAATTTGGGCTGCTGACTTGGTGTCACTACTAGTGGAGGGTTTTCTAAATCTGGGTAGGCAGCCTGAATAGCAACTCCAAAGATCTCCTGAAGACGGCTGTTGATATTAATCATGCTTTTTACTGCTTTACTTCTTTCCTCTTGAAGGCTCTGAAAAAAACCAAAATCCAGAAGGGTAAGTTCACAACATTTAAGGAGCCGTTACATCCCACTTTTTTCCTTGGCTGCCTGGCAGAGCACAGCTGACAGATTTGGCTGACACCTCCAGGCACAGGAGTAACATATACAACATAAAAACCACGTGATTTGAGAGCTGCTTCTCCCCTGGAAGCTCCCAGCACAAATACCTCCCCTGAATGCAAGGCTGCATTACTCTTCAGGCCATCCTGGCAGAGACCTCAGCTGGGCTGCCCGTGACAGGACTAGCCAAGACTTGATGGTGTGGGCTCATTAACCCACTGATATTTTCCATAAAGTAGGCTTCTGTTTAAGGAACCAAGAAATACCTGATGTGACACCAACAATTAAGGCGTCAGAATGCAGAGTGACCACTCTGTCACACGTGACCAGCTGTAACAAACTGACATCATTTATTTAACTCGCCTTAATGAGAACAAAATACATGCTACAGCATTAATTCTTTATTCTCTTACCTTTTGAAGGAAATTTAACCGATACTTAAGTTTTGCGTTTTCGTCTCGCAACCCTTCCAAACTCGGGGAGACTCCCAAGCATCCAAAGTTCTTCAGACGCTCAATTTCTGCAGTTAACAACTTGATCTCGTTTTCCTGAAAAGCAAATTAAATTGTCAGACAGTAATTCTTGCAGTGGGGGGACATAAGGTGAGGAGCTGCACAATCTCAGGTAAGATTCTAGTTTTGCCTCATAAAGGTAACAGCAATGACACGCAATTTGAGTACTTCTGAACAATTAATGTTTAAATATGGATTCTATTTGTGTCAAAAACAGGGAATCTGAAACAGTCTTAAAAAAAAGGCAGTGAGATAATAACCTCATTAACACCAAGACAGAAGTGCAAGAAAGACAACAGGCTGCGTCAATGAAACATATTCTCAAAATAAGCACTTTCTCCAGCTTTTTTTAATCTAAGAAATATGTCAAATGGTTTGACTCAAAATTCCCTAAAGCCTCCTTCAGCCAGTGTCACCGCCTCATGGGCTTATGGTTTCTTTTCCAGAGGAAGAAACCACAGTCAGTCACACAAGCCCAGGAGGCTCAAACACCACCTGGAGACAGCAATGCCAAGAAGCACAGCGTGCTGCTTCACCAGGGAATGAATCTAGGCAGGCCGTTCCTGCAGAGTGCACTCACTTCCACCTCACCACACAACCTTTCCTTCCCTTCCCTACCTCCCTGAAAACCGACATAAGGCATTCAGGAGTGATCAGGAATTTGAGGTGGACCTCTATGCTCCAAATAAACAAGCTTCCCCGTGCCCCTCCAGACTTCCCAGCTCAGGACACAGGCAAGTGCCAACAACAGGCAGCCTGAGCCCAGTGGTTGGAAGATGCTGCAAGGACCAGTAATTTTCCTCACCCCATTGCCTAAAGAAACCAAATATCTGAAACTTTATCTCTCTTGTCCATTTCTTGCCCTCCCTCACAACAGGCTCTGTGCCCATCAGACACAAACCTGGCTCAGAAAGGGAAGTCTGGAGGCTATTGGAAATGTAAGTGACTCAATGCTGCGATGGAGGGAGAGGCAGCAAGGAGAGGCTGTGAGCTCTGCTCACGCTGGCTCGCCAGCCCCTCACCTGACTCCTTCAGGCTCTCCCCTACCAGAACTCCCACAGCAGGAAGCAGCTCAGGCTATTAATGCTGTCAAATAGGCCACCAAATCTATCAAAAAGGGCTCGTTTACTTTGTTACTCTTGAAACAATCAGAATACTTAATTAAGGAAAAAAACAGGCCATCAAATCTTCTGGTCTTGTATGTCCACCTGAACAACAGCTCCCACAAATGCACTATAATTAACTGCAGATGCTCAAAAAACCCTAAGCTGAGACAAAATAATTTTTAGATTGGGCTGTTCGTGGAGCAAAGTCAAAATGAGAACTTTTGAGGTCATTCTTCGTTTGCGCTTTAGCTTCCAGCACACATTACAGCCTCGAGGTCTCCTCTGCTACAAGAGAACAGGGTACTTCCTGCAGGTTCAGATGTGAACAGGACTTTGAGGAAAAAAAAAACCCCACCGTTATCAAAACCTCTGGTTTGGCATTTAGCCAACTAAAATCACTGAACAGCACAGCTGTATCTTCAAATACTCCACCACAGCATTTCCCTTTGCAGCCTATTACTTCTTTTTTTATAACCCAAGGCAGAACCCCCCAAAAAATCAAGACTGTTTTTCTCTCATGTACATACACATACCTTCCCCCATACAACCAACACTTTTTTTTATTTTTTAAATTATTTTTGACTTTTCTTACTGGCCTGACCTGGTAGCATTTCATATAACTTACTGGCCCATATGAAAAATCTTCAGACTAAACTGTTCAAAACAGCCCAAGAGAGATTTCCTTGCGTTACTTTACAGTTGATTGACTGTAAGTTTAATTAAGCGTTATTGCTACAAACGGACGTAAAGGAGCATGGGAGCAGTGACATCCACAACTCATCCCTCCCAACCCTAGAATGTGCTTTAAGAAAAGCATAAAGATGTGTTCTACTCTTAGTATCACATTATCTGTAAATTCTGTGTCCGCTCCATATTCCTTTCTCTCTGGCAAAGTCACCACCTTAGGGACAGGTGAGCGAGGCAGACCCTTAGAGAAGTTTTGCACTGAGGACAAACATTGTCCAGATCCAGAAACTTGCATTCTGCTCTTGAAATTAAAATCACTATGTACTGAAGCTAACAAGCAGCTCACACTTATTCCTCCTGCATTAAAAGATTACCCCTAAGCTATAGCCACATACATATTTCAGTACTATTGGCAAACTTTCTAGAACAGAAATTCGATTTGGATATTCCTCCAGAATCACAAATGCCTCTGGCCACCCAAGTGAAGACTCGCAGGAGGAGAGATGACCAGTGTCTTACTGGAGCTTCTTTCCACATTGCTAGAGTACAAGAGAGGAGAAGGAAAGAGGTTTATCCACATGCATGGCCAGAATCCACAACAAGGGTTATGAGGAAATCACAACCCCTGGGGCAGACATCTGTCCCAAACAGCTTTTAACATACAAATACAGGGGCACAACTAGTATCCTAACCACTTGGATTTGGCCAGGAGGCAAAAAACCTCTAAATCAATGCCCACAGTTCAGCAAGTATTGTCTACTTCTTTCCCATAACTGCACCAAAACAGTAAATTCACCTCACAGACACCCAGAGACTGGAGGCATTCAGGCTGGCCCCATGTCAGATTTGACCAAGCCCAACATATCAGCCCAGACTGGCACATTTTCCTATCGTGTTTAGTGCTCCTCGTCTGCAGAAAGCATCTGTAGCAGTCTCTATATTACTTGAATGTGAACTGAAAGCAAAAGTTTTCACCACTGTGGTTGAGCTGCCCATCCCAATATCGCTGCTGCCATTTAAGCCTCCCTTTTTTTGCTCATCAACAGCTAATACAGACGATGAAATGAACTTTTAATTCAAAACCACCCAGCAGAAAAGCCTGATCTCAGCAATGATTACACGCAGTCCCAGAACCTCTGGGGTTAAGACCACAACAGCTGGGCTGGGACAGTGGCACTCTGAGTATAACCCAATAGCCCCAAAACTGGCAACGAGGGGACCCTGCTTCATGAGCGTCACGAGTGGAACCCCATACACCATCCTCCTCTCTCTGGTGATCAGGGACAGGACACAAAGAAACAGAAAGAAGCTGCATGAGTAGAAGCTCAGACTGGACATCAGGAAAAGGCTCTTCACTGAGAGGATGGTGGGTCACAGGAACAGGCTCCCCAGGGAAGTGGCCATGGCACTCAGCTTCCTGACTCAGCTAGGAAACATCTGGATGATGCTCTTAGTCATATAGTTTAGTTTTAGGTAGTCCTGCAAGTTGGGACTCAATGACCCTTACAGATCCCTTCCAACTTGAGATATTCCATGGTTCTGTGACCCCCACATCCATACCACGTCTGCTGTGCTTGCCTAGAAAAAGGTATTTAGAATTTCATGTGTTATAAACGTCCCTTATCGCAGAAACCTGTGATAAACCTAATTCTCTGGCAAATCACCTGTGAATGCAAGATCTAATTAAAGGGATACAAATTCTACATTCTTTCTGAAAAACAAACTACTACGTTAAGCTACAGATACCCCTTGTAACTCCTCTCTCACAGTAGCATCCAAGCAACGAAGGGAGACAACACCACCACACAAGATGTGTAACTAAGAAAAGGAAGGAAAAAGCTCCTGTTCAGGACATAAAGTTTTGCCCCCTAGATTATTCTACCTGCACAGCCCTGGACGTACCACAACTTGTCAGTAAAGGGTCATACCTGATGACCACCTCATGAGAAGCTGCAGGAACTACATGAGGCCATGCTGACATCTCCAAGGGCTCTTTGGTCAGCTGAGAACTAGAAATCTTCCCCTCACCTGTGAATACAAAAAAACTATAGCTTTTTCAATAAGACCAAAATAATCTTTATATTTTCCTTTAGCATGTATCTTTCAAAAATCCCACTGAATTAACATGAAACTTACATACGCTGCTGTCTCTGGGCTTTAATAGAGCATTTCTCCGTCACATTTGGAAAAAGAGAGAAAATGGCCTGAGAAGGCATGTCAAAGGGGTCACAGCACCTTTCTCCCTTCCCTCTTTGCCTCATGCATGGTTTTATCTCTGCTCATACTTTGCCAAGCCTTTACTGGGCTGGCTCAGACCAATATTTCAGCACACACTCTTTGCTCTTTGTTGAGTTATTTTCATGAAGAGCTAATCATTCCTGCCGGCCAGCTCGCAACAGGCTCTTGGGTTTGCTGGAGCTGGCGCCAGGGAGGATGTGGCTGGGAGCAGGGTGACCAGTAAATTCAGGCTCAGTAATTCCACACAGCCTCTTTCATGGGGCCTGGAGTTAAAGAGACAAGCATTGTCTCTCTTGCTTTACTTCAGAGTGACTAGAGTTGATTTATGGACTAAAAACCAGAAAACAGTGATGGCAAATGGAGAACACCTTGCCAGAATTGTTACAATGCCTCTCCTTTTCTAGTAGCTACAAAGCAGAAACACAAAAATAAAGGTCAAAGGAAGTGAGAGATTCAACAGCCAGATTTATTATGTCAGTATTTTATGGCAGTGATTATTGTGTGTTTGAATTGTAAGTAAAAGGCATATCAAACCGCTGACACAAGCCAGAATCTCTAGGTTATGTGCTTTTGGGGCAATATGACATATTAACCTGTAGAATTCAAAAATTCAAAGCCACCTCTGTACTTTACTGTCAGTATCAGTCATTGGCTAGGCTAGACCTGGCAGTCTGATTTATTTCATTATTACAGTCACTGAAAAGGGTTGTCACGATCTTTGTTCCCAACCCAATATACTTTATGGTGGCAATAATCCTGCTGGAGGAAGCCAGGACTGCCCTCCAACAGCTCCTCCGAAAACGCTTCCCTGGGCTCCCCGGAGCCGGTGCTGCCCCTCCCGAGGGCCAGGCAGCCTCCTCCCACCGCCCCGTCCGGAGAGACAGCACACAGAACCAGGGCGGCAACGCATAAACCCGCTTCCTAAGGCCTTATTTTGGCAAGTTTTTGCAGAACTCCATTTTCAACCCTCACCGAAAATCCGTGCCAATGAAACATGTCCCTGACTCACGACGCAGACCGAGGAACGAGCGTGCTCTTACTCCATTTCTTATCTCCAGAAGAACGGAAAAGGCTACAGAAGGTGCCTCAACCCCCACCCGCTTTCAGCTTCTCGGGCCCAGACCAACCCCCCGGTCTCCTCCAAGCGCCCGCCGGGGCCCCGCTCTGCTCGGAGACCCGCCTGGCACTCCAGCTGCTACGGAGCTTCCAGGCAGAGCCGGGAGGCCTGCCCCTGACCCCGCTCCCTCGCCGGGTGGCCTGCTCCCTGCCCCGCGACCCCCGCCAGGCGGCCTGCTCCCTGCCCCGCGACCCCCGCCAGGCGGCCTGCTCCATGCCCCACTCCCCCACCACCTGTCCCCGGCTCCGTTCCCCCGCAGAGCCCCAGGACCCCTCGGTGCCGTTCCCGCAGGGAGCCGGTCCCTTCCCGTCCCGCCCGCACCTGCCGCGCCAGCCGAGCTGCCGACTGCGCCACGCGCGCCTCCATCCTCGAGCGGCCGGAAGCGGAAATGGCGCGGGAGGAAGTGGAATGGGCACGGTGGGGGGGTGGGGGGTGAAACGACGCTGTGTGTTAGAGATTTGTGGGGAGGTTTGTGGGTGGCGGCAGCGCCCCCGAGCGGCGTGGAGAACCCAGGCACCTCTGTGTGACTGAAACCCCTCCCGTTAGGGGCTGGAGGGTGTCACCGTGCTCCGGCTCCCCCGGGTGGGATTGTAACGGCTAAGAAGCCGTTTATGCACCTGGTTAGAGGTGGCCTGAAGGGAAAGGCTCACCCCAACCCCGCCCCAGCGGGGTGTAGGACCAGCCCGCACTCTAAAGGTGAAGCATTGATGAGCAAGCCCAAGGGACATGTCTCCCTGGGGGCTGACCGGGACTCTTGCGAGGCAACAGAGGCCCTGGGCAGAGTAACTTGCCCCCTCAGCAGGGGTACTCTGAGCTCCTGGGAAACGGCAATGAGGAAAAACAAATGCCATCAGTTCAAGCGTCTGACAGGACACAGCTCTTTCAGAGCCCTCAGGAGAGTGGTGGGGAACATCCCCTCCAGAGCCACGAGCACAGCAAAGAGAGGGTTAGGGAAAGATCCTGGGGCTAGGGTTAGCAAGGCATCACGGGCTCTTACGCACTGATGTGCAAATAACATATCTCTGTAGCAGACCAGGGACTTGGAAATTACATCTCCAGCACTTGCAGTAGAACCTGTATTTAGAAATAAAAGGGAAAACCCCAGGAGCGCCCATGTTACTCCAGCATAAATCCAACAGCTGCTGCACAAAAACACCTTGTCTGAAGGATTCGCAGAGCAAGACACATTGAAAGCTACAGACTTCCAGCTAATGACAGAAATCACAGAATTACAGAACCTCAGGGATTGGAAGGGACCTTGAAAGATCATCTAGTCCAATCCCCCTGCCAGAGCAGGAACACCTAGATCAGGTCACACAGGAATGCATCCAGGTGGATTTTGTAATCTCCAGAGAAGGAGATTCCACAACCTCTCTGGGCAGCCCCTTCCAGTGTTCCCTCACCGTGAAGAAGTTTTTCCTCATATTTAAGTGGAACCTCCTGTCTTCCCATTCCCAGCTTGCACCCATTGCCCCTTGTCCTGTCACTGGCCACCACCGAGAAGAGCCTGGCTCCATCCTCCTGACACTCAACCTTTATGTACTTATAAACATTAATGAGGTCACCCCTCAGTCTCCTCCAAGCTAAAGAGACCCAGCTCCCTCAGCCTTTCCTCATATGGGAGATGCTCCACTCCATCATCTTTGTAGCCCTGCAGCTCTCTCCAGCAGTTCCCTGTCCCTCACAGTGCTGGTGCCCTTGTGGCCAACAAGGCCAATGGCATCCTGGGGTGTATTAGAAGTGCTGGTGCCCTTGTGGGGAAAAAAAAAAACAAAACCAAAAACCAAAACCCAAAACCCCACAAACAAACCAAATAAACTCCCCCGAAACAATTTAGGTGCCAGGTGATGAGAAGATTCACACAAGACAAAAAAAATCAAGAAGGGAAGTTTGTCCAGAAAGGTCACTTTATTGGAAAAAACCTAAAATGGACTTAAAACCTGCAGCCCTCCTCCCACAGCAGTGGTTTCAATGGGCTCCCCAAGTTACCTTAATAGACCCATTACAGACACGAGCTGCAGTACAAATGTTAAAAGTGCAAGTATCCCGAACTTCACACCCACTTTTATGACCTGGCAGGAAACACAAACGCTTCACAGCTCACAGAATTCGTTCACAGCACTTGGGAGTCAAAACCGGCTCCCTGTATTCCCCACAGGGTACAAAATACATCACTCAGAGGAGAGTCCGATGCAGAACATCATAGAAGGTAGGGGTGAGGTTCCTTCAAATTTATTTTATTGCAGTAAAACCTCTAAAAGGTAGAGCTGTACAAAAAGTCTAAACAGCATTATTTAAGAATAACAGCACCTTATGCTGCATTTGTTCTTATTTAAAATTCTATTTCCCAAAAATACATTCCTAAATATACAAACTATACAATCTTGTCACTTTAATGCTGGTTTCTGTGATGATATAACTTTAACCTAAAAATCTGCAAAACATCCACATACTGACAAAAGCCCTAATATACAAATGCCTTGGTACCTTCATAATACCACATAAATAGCTTCAAAACCCAAACTGCATTTGTAGAATTGTCCGGAAAGCAAATACTTTATGGTGATCACACATCGTCCGCAGAGAGCGTAGGAATGTTTATCCTTGGCCGTGTGAAAAATGCCATTTTCTCTCTATAAAAAAGAAAAAAGATGAGTTGTTAATGCAGCAGAAGCCTTGCTAGAAATGTCCATCACGCACATGAAAATTTATCCCACCAGTTGCCACCACGCAGAGCAGCAGCGCATCCTCTCACATATCAGACATGAGGCTTCCTTACAGTTAAACTCACAACACTGGCCTCATCACTTAGGGAAGCAAAGAGCTGCTTCTGTGTTAAACAAAGGATTTGTGAATCCCTTGCCAGGTGGGGAACGATTTGGAGTTGTGCCAGTTACTTTGAGGTCACATGCAGTGCTGCTGCTCATTTCCCCGACCCTTAGACACCTTATACTTTGATGTAAAAATACAGGAGTTTTTGTTTGAGAAGAACAGTTAACTACTTCTACATCATCATCTTAGTCACCCATGAGAAAACCACAGTAGCAGTCGATTCTTCCTGCCCTTTGCCAGTGGGGCATGCTCACCTGAATGACTGCACTTCCAGGGGCTCCTTCCGACTCTGCCCTCGCAGCCTGTGGACATCCTTGGCAGCAGCCCTCATCATTTTATCAGCCTTAAGCTCACACTTGTGTTCCGTTTTTTCCACCTAAAAATAAAGGAAAAAGAGATGTTTGTGTTTCCAGGAGGAATAATTTTATCTCCAAATACAGCAGTACTTCAGCTGCAGGTCCGAGGGCGTTGGAAACCGTTGACTCTGGAATCACAAGCCACTGAAGGATTGTCTGCTAATCGTTGTTACAGAGAGAGCTTTTTGTAAAGTCTTCTCCCAGCTCTTTGGAGGTGCTATCGAGATGCTACACTCACTATGGGAGGCTGCACTTCACAAAACAGATGGCGACTTCGGGCCTGTGCTAAAGCAGAAAATTTCTGGGCTGGTAAATGCATGGGTTTGGGACTAGGGGAAAGTAATTAAAAAGGGGTCAAACTCCAACAAAAGTGATAACGCTTTCAAAGTTGAAAGATGACTCTTTATAACAGAAAGCAAAATTGTTTAATGAGCTGTTTGTCTGAATTCTTGGTAATTAGTCCTGTCTCAATCCCTGCCCTGCAGTCCACCCTTCAAAAGCAGGAAGACAGATACTATTAAGCTCTTAAAGCCACAAATTCTGCTACTGTCTGACTCAATTATCACTTCAGATATATCAGGATCCTATTCTAAAGCCCAGTGTCATCCATGTACAAGTTTTATGCGGCCGTTACTTCTCTTAGAAGCATCAAGAGTGTAACTGCTCCCTTCCTCACCCTCCTGTCTGTGGGAAGGCAGGCACAGACTCTGCAGTTGGTAAATACCACATCTGAGAATAGCCACTCAAGGACTGCGACTCCCATTATCAATTGCTTCCTTGATGGAGCCCTAAGTGGAAGACACAAGTGACTGTAGTGCTTAGGCTTCATCTCCTGACTGTCCAAAGTACCCTGTTTCTCAAATCACATTTCTCAAACATCTCAAAATCCGAAGGCAGGTGTTACTCACTCGTTTTTCCACTAGCCTCAGCAGCAGTCGAAATCTCTCATCATCCTTCACCCACTGCGGCAACTCTTTTTCACCTTGACTCTGAGCTTGTTCCAGTTCTTCCTTCAGTTCTCTCAGCACTGAGATCTCCTGAACCAGCCGATCGTGCCAGGTTTTTGAAGCCTGCAAGTCCAGCTCCAGGTCTAGTGAAGTGCGGATTAGGCGCTCTGAACCGAAGGACTTAATTGAAGGCTAGAAAAGAAGGGGTGTTTGAACACAGTAATGAGAACTATCCTGACCACTCCCCCATAAAGGGCCAAATTCATCATAAGACCCATTTTTCCAGAACTTCTCCTAGCACAAAGCATCTCTACTGACCCTGCTTTCCAACCCATCTCAAGACAGAAAGCACAAATTCAAGCATGTCTTATAGATAAGCTTTTTTGATTTTGCTATTTCCACTGAATTTCTTTCTTGGCAGCTTCTCCAACTCAAGTTTTGTTTGCACACCTTGCTCCTAAGTTGGTCTCGCCTTTAGGTGCATCCACAATGCAACAGAAAAACCTGTGCTTGTTTTTTTTTTTTCCAGTAATGTATTATATTGCCTTCTGGTAATTGCAAACACAAGCTGCCTCAAGAAAACCATGAGCTCAGTATCAGTATCCCAGGGAAATTTCCCCAATTGCCATCATAATGGGCACAGGGGTTCAACTGTGTGCCACGGAGTCACTAAAACAGCATCACATGAGCCTCTGAGACATCTCCTCACCCTCTTCTCCAGTTCTTCACATTTATAAGTACTTAAGAATCTTGCAACAATAAATACAGCAGAACTATTTGTGCTACTTTGGCTCTGACAAAAATGGAAAAAATACCAGGAACCATCTTCCTCAACTGACTGTTCTAAAAGAGTTCCAACTTAAACATTCCTGTCATATTGTGGTGTATCAAAGAAAATTGGTCTTGACAGACTTCTCACACACAAAGAAAAGCTTGTGAATGAAAGCACGTGGTAACTGATTCATGTTTGCAAATTCTTCCTTTAAAACAGTTTTCCATTTTTCAGAGTGTCTATGCTAGAGATAAAAACAAGTGGTGATGTTTTACCCGTTTCACTCTGACACTTCGTCTCTCCATTGCGTTTCGAACGAAGGGGGGCTTTTTGGATAGCGTCGAACTGTCACTATCACTGCGATTCAGCTGAAAATTAAAAACCACGTACTTTTCATGAAACAAATACATGCAGTGCATACACGCATTATGAGCGGAATGAGAGGGTTCTGTAAGTGATTATAAGCAGTGATGCAAGTAGAACTATGAACTTCTGTGAAAGGGCACAGTGAACAGCTACCACCCCAGTCTGAGTGTACAACATGCAACCCATTTGGCGGAGCCAGATTCTGCCACAAGCTTTCAGCTCTGTCCCTTTTTGGGTATAGACTGCATGGAAAGAGAGAGAGTAAGCTAGGGTATAACACGGGACTCTACCCTGCTGCCCTTTTGTGCATGCACCTAGGCTGGGCAAAAAAGCCTAGAAAAAAAAAGCTCTAAGTAGTATAAAAAAAAATAAAATTACTCTTATCTAGCACCTGTGAAACATGGGACTCTTTTTTTTTTTTTTTCAATTTCTTTTTTCCCAAGTTACCTATATTTTAAGCTAATGTGCAAGAGGTAGGTTTACCTGTAAGCTATCCCCTCAGGTTTTTCAACTTTGTTGGCTTGCCACGTCACACACATACAGCTTGCCTTCTTTTGTGATCGTCTCTAGACCCTTAAAAGAGCTCAGCCCAAGTAGGGTTTAATTCCCTCCTCGCATTCTTTCTCAAAGTTGGGGGTGGGGAAAAGCAAGTGTGTGGCATCTGCATGTGCAGGCACACAGCACCTCTGTCACCCAAGCTCAGGCCACTGCTGCAAATTAAATAAGGTCTGTTTCTATGGAAGCACCTGCTTCTGAACCAGAGAAAACCTGCGCATCAAATTTGGCTCAGCTGTATTAAGGGCATGCCCACTTAGGACAGGTCACGCGTGATGAAAGGCAGTGCTGGCTTGTTTGCCAGTTCAATTTAAAAAGATGAGTTATTTATAGTTTAGGCTGACCCTCAATCCAGGAAATAATTGCAAACAACCATTTCAAAGCAGTGGAAGTGACATCCTGACCCAGCACACAGCCTGTTCGGTTATCTTTAGACAAAGCACACTGGAGACTTCCAAGCTTCCACTTTTCTTTCTTTTTTTTTTTGTGACATTAGCAGGTGCTTACCTTTCCACTTCCTTCAAGCTTTCGCATTCACCTCATTTAAAGTCAAGTGGACACAGCTAACTCAGTTCAGGTTAGCACACAACAGATTTAAAGAAGCAGGACAGGTTTGATATGCAAGCTTATTCATCACTCTCTTACAGCAGCCCTTCCAGGTTAGTTTGAGCACCTCAACATGCTACACATACCACAAACAGATCTGCACGTATCCATTTTATAAATCCATGCTTAATAGTTCTAGTTTCAAGGAAAAACACTGTCTAGGAGGGAGCAATTTTTGAAGTCAAAGGGGGAGAGAAGAAAGCAGTGTCAGGTCTCTGGAAAATTCAGACTAAGTGAACGTTGTTATCGTGCATTCATTAATGAAAAACAGCATTTGTAACCTCAGGATTGCATTTTCCTTACCCGACACACGTACTGACTTTGTGGTCCTGGTGAAAATGTCTTTGAGCGGATGATAGTGCTACCTCTGACAAACTGAGTTTGGGGTGGATTTCCTGCTCTTTTGTCCTTAGGACGTACTACAGTAGAAGACTGTGAGAGGCTCTCGGTGTTTGTCTCTTTATCCACCTGAAAGACAGTGTAAATGCCAGCTTGCCATCTCACCGATGACACATACCCCGGGCTGTCTGACAGCCACCTGTGATACATCTCCACTTTCGCTCCCAGAGGCATCGCATTCAAAACAGGACACTCTTTAGCCCTTTTCATGCAGGGTGTCCTGACACGTCACTCTTTGAACTCAGTAGCTGCTACATTAACTGCATAGTTCCCCGAGGGCTCCCCATCTATTGATGTCTGTACAACACAATTGACTCCAACAAGCTTTGCCCATTGATCCAGTGCATCGTTGTGACCTGCCCATCTCACACAGAACAAAGGTATGATTTTACAGACTGGCCCCTTGCTGGTTGTGTATCTGCAGCAAAGATCCCGATCGCTGTACGCACATGCACAGAGAGCACGTGTACAGCACACCTTCGTTAGGCTGCAACTGCATTCAGAATTAAACAAGGTCAAAGCCACTGTCACAATCATGAAAACTGTATTCGTGAGCAGCAAGGAGGCAGCGTAAAACGACGCTGTATTAACGGTGCCATAAAGTGGTCACGTAGAGTTAGTAAAAAGCTTTCAGGTAGGTAAACATTTAAACATCAGTGATGAACTTTCAAGTAACTGCCATAACCATGGTCAACAAAACAGCGACCAGTCAGCTCATCTGTCTGTTCTAAAGGCCCTCAACTTTACCTTCACTGCTATTTCCATGTGCAGCTGGGAATTCAGACTTTCTTCTGTTTCCCACAGTGATTTTTCAGCACAGAATTCTTCCTCCTCCTCTGCTTCATTTTCACTGATCTCATCCTGTTCTTCCTGATCAGGAACCTCTTCATCTTGCCTGTTGGGAACAGCTTTGTTACTGAACTGGCCTACTGTGCACAGTACTCTGGTGCTGCAGGAGGAGTTACCTCCTGTAAGATGCTGGACAGAAACACACACCCAAGGCAGCCAGTCGTACCTTGCAGGTCCTGTAGCTGCTGAGATTACGCAAACACAGGCTTGTAAGGGAATAAGTGAGTGAAGCTACTCCAGAAGGCAACCATTACAACCAAAAACTTCATACCAATCTTGCTTCAAAAGCAGCAAGCTGTTGGATCAACCGTGTGATGTGAGCTTATGGCAAGTACATCTTAAGGGGAACTCTCACAATGCCATTAATCTGAGTTTAAAAAGCGACGCTGGACAAAATCGAAGCATTGTTTTAACATCTTTTCTCAACTCATTTGAACTCACAGCTGGCTTCTGCATCAAACCCATTGCTCAGCCTTGCTTTGTATTTCAAATGTTGAGCTTTGTTTATAAAATCTGAACCGGAACCATGTAGACAACAGCCAAAAATTAATATTCAAGCAAAGCCTTCCACCATACAGTGGAGCTTTCACAGACGCCCATAGAACGTTGTACAAATAACAAAATTAACAAATTAGTGCTATTAACTGTTTTTCATGTTTATCATCATTGTTCTCACTTCCCAAGAACTGCCAGAACAGAAGAAACGGGATTTTCCACCAAAACAGATATAAGCAGCTTCAAACAACCCCGTATCGTCTACTTTTTTCTCTGTGCGTGAATCCCCACATGCTCTGATCGTCCCACACCACTGAGATGGTGGGATGCTACCTACCAGCTCTCTCCACCAGTTAAAGTGCTTCTGCTTTCCTCCAGTTTCTTCTCCACGGCTTCCAGTTCAACAGCTGTCTGCTCTAAGAGTGCCGAGACAGAGTCCTGAGGAGATCAAGACACTTCTCGTGAAGATAAGACTCTCACAAACCACAAAGTGCCCAGCCTTTCTGGTCCCAACAGCCCCAACCCGCTTCCTCTGGTGGCAGGAGAGAGTAGTAGTCTCTACACCCGTGTTGTTCAAGCAGCCCATCGCACACAGAGTTCTCAGTGAAGCCTATGTGAGCCCACCTGACCCAGCATCCCCAGTTACATTAGCATTTACACGTGTACAGGTATAGACTGGGCATATTGCGTGCCATACACGTGCAGAGGTAAGTCCATATCTTGACTCATTCAGCAAGGTCGTGGCAGCAAGGTGGGCTGTCTAGTGAAAAGAAATGCAAAAGCTCACACACCACTTATACCAGGCCACATACCACGTGCCTCAGCTTCGCGAGGAGCAGATTTCAGTGTTTAGCCCAGGAGAAGGGCATATCTGTAATTGACATGTTAATTATTTTGCTGCACTGAATGACATTTTCAAGTTCTAAATATAAAGACATCGCCCTTCACCTCTTGTCTATTTAACAGCCACATAAACCCTCTCACTACTACTGTTTAGCAGAGATTTGTTTCATTTCAGCAATTGTTCTTACTGTTTTTTCAGTGCAGGGTACTTCAGAGTGAATGTTGCCTTGTTCACTTTTCCTGTTTTGCTTCTGCAGATACTTGTAACTAAGGAGGTTATACCAACGGGTTGATTTCTCTCCGGATCTACATATTTCAGCAAGGCTAATTTGTGCTCCACCCTATTGAGAGCAAAACCACAGTTTTTAGTGTAATACTAGAATGAACCACTACCACATCAGTAAAAAGAAATTAGAGCAAAAATCCAAGACTCCTTGACTTCAGCAATTTCGACAAAAGGAAAAATTGCCCTGTTTATCCCCATTTTAACAGCACTAGTAATTCTTTGTGTTTAATTATTTTTAACATTGCCTAGGGCTGTCAATCCAAGTAGCAAGTGCTTCCATACAGCTCCTGTGTACAAGAACCCAGAAATTTGAATAAAATCCTTTAGAGACCTTTAATATTCTACCGTGGCTTCCAAATTCCTGTAAGAAGTCCGTTCTCAATTACATTACAACACGTTTCCAAAAGGAAGAATAATAGGTAGAGTTTCACATTAAATCACGAGACAAGGGAAATCTAGTACAAAGTTACCAGTAATTCTGGTTCTACTTATTTTTTTCCCTGATCAAATTCATTACTGCAAAGAACACTATCTGGGAGAGATCATATAGCTAAGGATTATCAAGAAAGCTTTCACAGAAATCGCCCTATTTCAAAGTTTAAAATTTCATTTATTCAAAAGAGGAAAAAACTAAAGATATTGAAACAGAGATTAACACTAACCAAACATTCTTCAAGGTGAGACTTATCAACAGTGCAAACATCAACTCTCAAAGTCTTCTGGCGTAAAGCCGGGTAAGAGATAGAAACCCAAAATACTTCATTGTACACAAGATTGTCTGAAGCTTCCACTGGTCTTGTGCGAAACAAGCAGCTTGTGCTTTCTGAGCAGGGCAGGACAGCCACGCGAATGTTCCTAGGGTAAAAAACACCACAGTCAGTGCTACCCTACACATTTGCGGTTCCCTCCATTGCAACAGCTCCTTAACTCTGTAAGTGAAATTCATCCTAAGCGCTGCGGACGCGACTGTCCTATCCTATTCTTTGGAATATCAGTCAACTGAGAAAAAAGGAACACCTCATCACAACTTCAGAGACATGAAGTGGCATGAGTTGCGGTAGACTTCATCCTTCTGAATCTTGTAATGCAACACTGTGGGATTGTGTTTAACATGGTTGTTTATGTCTGTGCAACATGTCATGCTGTGACAAACCCTTTGTAGGTAGAAACAGCTACGCAAAAATGAATCAGATGTTTGTCAGCTTATTCAGCACACAGCTGCATTTAAAATACTTGTGCCTAGAATGAGTCTAGCAGAAGCTGTACATTTCCCCACACGTGCACCCATACAGGTGCCCAAGGCTGAGTTCTGCAGAACAAACGCCGCCTCTCTCTCCACATGATGCAGTTGTTCTTGGCACTGCCACAGTGCAGAACCTTTCTGGCTTGTACTAATTCTAGTCAAGTCTTTTCTTAGCAAATACAGAACCTTTGAGGGAAAGAAAAAATACATCTTACTTTATTTTGTGGGCTTATTAGTTCATAAATGTTGCTACACGTAACGAAGTGTAGAAGCATTTCATAAAGTAAAAAAACCCAAACCCAACATCTGTTTAATTCCCCGAGGAAACTCATACAAATACTTCAAGGTTGTTTATTTCACCCACTTACACTTTTTGATCTTGTTGTAACAGCAGTGCTGGAACATTACTCAGCTGGATGACCAGTATTGCAAATTGTTTATTTTTGTCATCATATCTGAATGGAAAAGACACAAAAAAGCATTATTGTTATTATTATTAGAGAAGTCTGCCTTGGACTTCATGAGTGAGTATTGCACTTGTTTTGTTAACTGAGACAACATTAAAAATTTACTAACAAGATAAAACTATAATGGGACCACAGCTTGCCTATAGTTTAAAACAAAACCCGTTTCATATTACATGAAATTTTGCTACCAGAACATCCAGAATTCACAACAGTCCAGAACTTAGAAATTCAGACACAATGGACTATAGATCTGATCTAACACGTTGCGTTTCCTGAGGCCTTGCTAAATAGCTGTATTGTAATAAAAACCTTTTGAAAGACCTTGTATAATGGCTGTAATATAAAAAAAAAGTTCCAAGTAGAAATGCCTGAAGTACAACAGCGAAGATGTTATGGGTAACCACTGTTTTACTGTTGATAGCCATGACAAGAGAGTTTTGCGCTACTTGTTTTTCCTCAAATCATAAATAATCTTCCACTAAGTCATTTATGGAAGACGCTTGTGTCCTTTACCCACTACTTGTGGGATTCAGGCGTGGTCAATGACTTGATTGCCATTTCCTCCCAGCAGTTTTTCCCCCACAGGTTGCACACTGATGGAGACAGCAAGCCAGCAAAAGGCTCTCTTTGGTCCAGCACTGCCCATGCTCCCACTGCTCGTTTGCACCCTCATACCGCACTGTCACCAGCTGATTTCCACTGATGTGAAAGAGGATAACCGGGCCACGGACCTCCTAGAACCAAGTGCAATTCTCAATTACACTACAAAGAGGGGACTAGTTAATACCAGTAAGACACGACCAACAGGATAAGAAAACAGAAAGCACTATTTTTTTTTAAGTCCCGTATATCATTCTTTCCATTTGAAGGGAAAGCCAACAAAAACATATGGCACTTACCTCATTGCAATTTGCACTTTAGCTGTCCCAACTGCTTCTGTATCATCATTGTCAAACACCATCACTTCTGACACACATGGTCTGAAAGAAATCAAAGACAATTAAGGACTTGCTTTCCCTCCTACTGAAGTGCTAGCATTCAGGTGATAGAAGATCTTTTCCCTTCCATTCAGGGATTGTGTATATGGATTTTGTAAAATGAGCAGCTAAAAGAAAGCCCATTTAAGAAGTGCAATCACCCTTAGAGGTATGTATTACAGCACTTATCAGCAGAAAGTCATATGCCTTTCCCCTTCACTGCCAAAAATGCCACACAAAAGACCGTGAAAAAATAAGACAGTGAGGGATTTTTAAAGGGTTCCCTCGACTGGATTTTAGTAGGGACAACTGACTGCCCAGCCACAGAAATAAGACTTAACTGCAATCCTGTTCTGCATCATGACAACAAAAATTCAAACACAAGTTTGATTAGATTTAAATAATTCCTTTGTTTTTTGAAGAAATTCAACTTCCATAAGCACATTAGAAGTGACAGGTTACACCGGTCTTCCTTGAAACAGCTACCTGCATTATTTTCCTCCCAATGTACTACTCCTCCAAAGTTTTATGCACTGAAAGTCCCAAAAACTACACTCATTGTCTAATTGACTTGGAGGCTATGCTGTAGCACATTAAAACAGGATTAACATTCTTCTCTTCTAAGTACTTTCCATATTATTCTTTTTTGTTTCGTTACATTTCAGCTACAGAGGAAAACATATTGCTCATCCTACTCTTACCATTTATTATAGGCATCAAAACCATCCTGTAATCATTATGAAGGTTGGGAAGTCAAGAACCCAAAGAAATCTAGGTAACATCAAAGGTGTGATTGTGTATGGGACACCTTCTGTAACTGGCACCCATTGCATCTCCTCAGAGGTCCCTTATCCCCTTGAGGAGACACGGGGACCATAAGACATCTGTCTGACTGCTTGTCTTGGGCCCATGAGGTCTACCTTACAGCAGCATTGTGCACTCTTGTCAAAGGGACTTGTAGATGTAAAAAATTACTCATGTATCTAGAGAATTAACAAAGGTAATAAATGAACAAATGAGGAGAATATGAGATGAATGATTTTTCACGTCTACAGTCACGTCTTTCAACAAATGACCCTGCAATTCATCTCAATGCCAGAAAAAAGTAGGAAAACCCATGTTAGATGCAGCCAAACCAGTTATCAATAAGATCAGTACCTTCCAGGGAACTTTTTGTCAAACCATCCAAGACAGTGTTAGCAAGTAAGGGAGGTGCAGAAGCCCAGCAAGAGCTGTGATGCTTGGCTCCGGCCATAAGCCATGCACTGAGGGGAGAAGCCTTGCGGAAATCACATTTGGGATCCAAGCACTCAGGAGCTGCATCACAGTGTATACACATCCTCGAAGCAGCTCAAGGTGTTTGCGCTGTCTCCCTTAAACATCCCAAAGCCTTCTCTGGCTGACTGAGGGCTGTCATTGACACAGAATGGCTGACTGACAGGAGGGGAACTTTATACCTGCCAGATGGCTCCGCCATTCCTGTCAAAGCAGCAGTCACAGCTTACCAACACCTTCACAAACAGACCAGCTGCTCAAACAGTTCTCTGTGAGCTCGCTTTCAGCTACTTCTGTTACGGGAAGCGTGGGTCAGTTTGACAATCAAATTCAGACTGCTCACAGGTTTTTCAGAAGTATAAAGAAATCTGAGATTGAGGTCTTTGCCACGAAATTACAAAAAAAAAAAAAAGATCATAACCAGCATTATTCCAGCTGACTCCTGTGTGCAAAGCTGTCATTGGCTTCTTCCTAGAGAGAGATCTGATGTCTACCTTTGTACAGACGCCTCATATACCCCGCTATCTCCAGCAACAGATTCATCAGACACTGCAGCTGACACACACGCCACCTTCAGTGCCGTCCCTCCAGCTGTATTTATACCTATCAGAGAAGCACAGAGGAAAATCAAAAACAAGTGTTAATGAAAAGGAAGTGTCTGGATCAGGAGCAGCTTTTTTTCTTATCCTCCCCCTGAATTGCATTTTTTTCCCCACCCAAGTATTGTTAAGCAACGGCACGTTTCTGAAGACGGAGAGGACACAAGTAGGGCAGGCTGTGCTCAACAGCCACAGGGAAGTTAGTGCTTTGGGAACGTGCCCAACTGCCCTGGAGAACAAAAAGCCCCTGGACAGCCAGAGGAACAGCCCATGTGGTGAAAGTGAAAGCAGTGCTTCATGGCAGTCAATGGCCATTTAATACTCAGGTGCTGCTGTAGCATACCCACAGGCTGAGGTAACACACTGGCTCTGCTGAGTGTGTTACAACTGGCTACCCTCAGCTCCTCCACGGGTGCCCATCCTCACAAGGAGAGGCTTACAAAGCACTGGAAAGGCAGGAGGGTACCCATGACGAGATGGGCAACATGCAGAAGAAACAGAACGTCTGAATTCTAGTGAAGTTATAAATATGAACCAATAAAACAGCTCCTACTGCAAGTCACCCTTAGGCAAGCAGTAGGCCTTCTGGTCCTAGCTACCCAAAGTGCAGCAGCTGGGCAAATGCCAGTGGCCAAGCTCTGGCCAAGTTTGGATTATGCTTAAGGGTATGATCTACCTGGAGAGCTAATACCAAGCTTTGTGTCAAGCAGGAGGAAGAGTAAAACCCCACCACCTGCCTACCTCTAAACCCAACAGGTTGGTGTACACAGGAGAGGAGAGGCCAGGTTAACTAGCTCAACACTGAGAGCAAGAGAGTGTGTAACATTTAAAGCAGCAGCCACATGCAGAAATGCAGGGAAAAGGAGATAGAGAAGAGAAAACAAGGAGGCTGAAGCAAGGGATTTTGTGCAGGGGTGTTACCTCACTTAGATTTCTTGTGCTACAAAAGAGTAAAAGATACATCCTGGAAGCTTCTATAAATTCTGCACCTTTTGCCTTGAGCCATCCCATTTCTGCAGAGAATATGCTTCAGCCAAGTCTGGGGAACACTGTCTGCCAAGGTGGCTAACTAGGGCTGGGAAGTAGCCAGCTCTTGGCCCTCCCTCTCTTTGGGGAGCCTGCTCCAAGGGTGAGGAGGTGCCGGGGTGTCATACTGGGAGCAGAAGTGCCGCAACACACTCCTCTCCAAGGGGCTTTCATCCTGCAGAAGTGGTCTCCTTCTTTTCTGTAGCCTTAGGAAAGCACATGCCACCAAACCAACATATGGTTCCCATCCCCTATTTTCTTTATTACAAAGCAAGTTTGGTTGTGGGGTTGGTTTTTTGTTTTTTGGGGGGCTTTGGGTTTTTTTTTTATTTTTTTTTTAATTTTTTTTTTTTTCAGTCTCACAAAAGCCACTTAAAAACAGCTCTGAAAAACACATTGGCACAAAGAGCATGCAAGATCAACATAGGGTTAGGGAATAATTGAAGGATTTGTTCCACGACCAGCAGTAGAGGGTGCCACAGGTAACACCAATGTATTGAGAGCGCATGTGCAATTCAGGCCCACTTATCCGTGTATTTTTTGACAACACTACAGAATGGTATTTTTCATCTTGGTAGTCCCATGGAGCTATAGGACAGAAATAAATGTCCCGACCTTTTACTCATAGGCCATACCGCATGAATAAAACTTAGCATCTGTAACACAATGCATCCGTCGTTAACTGAAACAAATTAATCCATTTGATACTGGCATTCACTTAAATCCCTCCTCCCTCCTGCACTCTGCTTACCCTGGGTTACGCAGCAGAGGTGTGTGGGTAGGGTCAAAGCTGTGTCTCATCTTTCCTTAGTCCTGCTTTGTGCTCCTCATTCCACGGTTTTAATACAAAAATAATTTCCTCTCCGCTGGCTGGCTTTCTAGCTCAAGTTTTACGCGCCGCTCCCAGAAACGCCACTCAGTGACGTGACCCCCTTCCCCATGAGGCTCCCTCATCAGGAAGGTCACCACAGGTAAGACTCCAGCAGGCTCAGCCTCTTTCTCCTTCCTTCAGTCATTTCAACCCGTAAAGCCTTCATTTCTGACCACCCCACACAAGCACCTTGTGGCCAAAAGGGGGCAAATACAGAGGGTAGACAAAACCCAGCAATGAAGCGGGTACCTCTTTGTACAGCAGAATGCTGACGCCTAAACCCAAATAAGGGTGACCATGTTCCCTGAAAAGGATTCATCATGCAGCCTTTTGGAGCCTTTTTTCACCTTTTTTCCCCACACGCACATCAAGAACGTAAAGTTTGTTCTTCCTGCCATCTCCCCTTTCATAGGCTCTCCTGAACACACCACAAGGCCTTGAAGAGCCACCTCATGTACTGTCCTCACATCTGCACCATTAAGTCCCCACCTGGAGTACAGCGTCCAGCTCTGGAGTCCTCAACATAGGAAGGACATGGACCTGATGGAATGGGTCCAGCGGAGGCCCACCAAGGTGATCAGAAGGCTGGAGCACTCTCCTATGAAAATTGGCTGAGGGAGCAGGGGTTTTTCAGCCTGGAGAAGAGAAGGCTACAGGAAGACCTTAGAGCAGCCTCCCAGTACCTGAAGGGAGCTACAGGAGAGCTGGGGAAGGACTCTTTGTCAGGGAGTGTAGTGACAGGACAAGGGGTAACAGCTTTAAATTGGAAGAGGTGAGATTTAAGTTAGATACCAGAAAGAAATTCTTTCCTGTGGGGGTGGTGAGGCACTGGAACAGGTTGCCCAGGGAAGCTGTGGAAGACCCATCCCTGGGAGTGTTTAAAGCCAGGCTGGATGGGGCTTTGAGCAACCTGCTCTAGTGGGAGGTGTCCCTGCCTGAGGCAGGGGGGTTGGAACTTGATGACCTTTAAGGTCCCTTCCAGCTCTAACCATTCTATGATTTCCTCAGAGAATCCCAGACTCTGCCATATTCCAAGTTCTGCTATCAGTTTCACTTGCATCGCTCAAGTGAGAGAGAAAAACTTAGTTTAGCTTCAAAGGTAGGAGGGGACCTCTTCTAACAGAAACGAAAAGCAAATCTGTCAGATATATACTATTCAGCTCTACTTACAGGAACACGTGGGCATGCTTTGCCCACAAAGCAAAGTACCGACTACCCCAGATCCAGCCACCACGATTTGGGTGTTAACACTGAACCCCCCACCCCAAAAATGCCTGAGGAGTAAAATCTCATCTCATTATTGCCCTGAAATAAACTACTTATGGTGATTATTTTGTCTGCTGACTGGCTAACAGCAATAATCACTTAATCTGCTTAACACCTGAGCTTTCACTTTAACAGCCCTGACAAATCTTGAAGAGCTAAAAAGGTTAAAACTAATCAGCACCCAGTCCTAATAAGAATAATTACTGTTTCCTACTCAAATGCATAATACCTTTTGCTTGTAGGAAAATGGTAGCTCAAAGGGGAAGAACTGCATGCATATCTTTTATTGTATTTTAAACAGTATCCTTCCTAATGCAGAAGGCAGAGATAACATGGTGCTAGTTCTCTTTATTCACACAGGCTGTTCTATAACCCTAGGAAAAGCAGAAACAAATGGCACTGCTAGGTCACATGACTAGAGCTTGCAAGTCCATATTACTTTTAAAGCTCTTCTTCACTGCAGTTACAAATCCAGTCATTTCACTCATCTCAGTTGGATTTAACCCAACTACAGTCGCAAGGGCTTCGGGGGGACAGGCTGCAGCACAAGTGCCCCCACTGCTGCCTACTGCTTGCCATCCTCTTCAGCCCAGCCGCCACTCTAAAAAGGGATGAGCCCTTCCCACCCACCAATATGCCATATGCACATACGAGAACATGCACCATCTCTAAATGTCTTATTTTATCGTGCTCACAATCTAAACACGTTTTTGTTGCTAAGAGACCATCCCCCTCAAAACAGCAGAAACTGAAGCACAGCCTTTACATGTCTGCTCAGCTGAAGTTAATAAATTCATTGCCACTGATTTACTGAAAACCAGAGCAAGATGTAGTGTATGCTGAGGTGGTGGGGAAGAATTTTTATTATAATTTGTTAACAGTTAAACTAAATGCCTTTCCCAGTCTTCTTCAAAATCTTGGCCACAAAGTTTGTGTTAATATGGCATTACATGCTTCCCAACTTCAGATCTAAAACACTAGACAACATTCTCAATAGCTTGGTGCCAAATTAAATCAGTCATCCCACCACAACCATTGATATTTGCACATTAAATCCCTGTAATTTGTGTACACATGCCTAGAAGGACACTAAAAACACACCTAGATGCAGTCTTCTGTAAGACTCATCAGATCAGCAGTGGTTTTTGTGTACAAATTAAACCACCACCCCCCTTTCTCCCAAGCAAGGTAGAACACACAGTTGAATACACTTTTCAACACGTAGATATCAAGATGACTGACAGCTTTTTAAACACTTGATTCTCAGTGCTTTATAAACTACATTAAAAATAAATGAGTGCATGTGCATGCAAACAGTTTGTTACCATACCTTGACCTAGATGTTTATCTCCAGCTCTAGGCTCTTCCAGCCTACTGTTGCCACTCCCGGTGTTCAGGGTGAGTTCTGAGAGGTTTGTACTTATCTCTGCATCATCAAAATCCATATGGCTTGAAAAGGCATCGCCAGCTAGGAGTGGGTCTATCACCAGTGGAGAGCAAGGTGGAGATGGAGAAGAGAGAGATGACCTTGGAGACAACGATGTCATGGATTTTGGAGTACCAGATAATGATCTCAGAGCCTGTATGCGACTGGTGGTATCTGCTTTTTGAGTTTTTGCTACTTCGTTTTCGTGAATAGTGGTGATACAGCCCGACGGTCTAAATCCGGTGGCTCCTTCTAAGAGCAAGTCAAGCTTGTTTTGATAGTCCGAGTCCAACTGCTCCAGCTGCTCCAGGTGCTCATAGTAGAGATCAGTGAAACTGGTTGAGGTGGATGAGTCCTGGCTGGAGGTGGCAAGAGACCCTCTGCTAGATGCAAGAGAACCAGGGCTGCTGCTCGAGGAGAGGGAAAGCATGCTGGTGGAGAGACTGAAGGAAACAAGTCAGAAAACCATTATACTCTATCTCCTGGTTTCTCAGGGAAACACCGCAAATACCACCAAATTTCTAAGCCCACATAGTATATTTTGTTTCGTTAGCTCAGGCCATATGCATTAGTCCCCACAACAGTCCAGAACCATAGTCTACCCAGTGGAAAAGTTGGGTCACTTTTCAATAAAGTAATACTGTTCATATGCATTTTTCTACTCACCATACCAACCTCTTATATAAGCCCTTGTTTAGCCAAAGCAACTCTAATGATCACTTTCAAATCAATTAAAATTAGCGACAACATTCTCCACCCAAAGCAAATCACAAAAACCAACAAGCCCCAAACAAGAATATCAAGTTATTGCAACCGTCTCTCTGTATAGGAATTTTCTTCCACTTGCCTCGATCTTGGACCCCCAGCTAGAAGGCAGTATCACAGCTGCCTCTGAGATCACAACAGCCAGCAGTTACTAGAAAACTGGCAGGATCTACCTACATGAAAGACTGCTACGTGGAATCCAGGACCAGGAGAGCAAGGGGAAGAGCTGGGGTTGGGCTGTGAAATCCGTTCACACAAATTATTTATCCTTAGAGATTCAGTCTCAGAACATAACTGATGGCAAAATGAAATTTTAAGCAGGTGCTGAATAGAAGTCTGTCCAGATGAGAAAGCCCAGACACCACAGCACACTGCTTTCTCCTTAGAAGACCCAACAAATCCTCCAGCACTGACTACAACAGAGATCATCCCTACAAATTCCATTTAAACCAACACTCCTAACTCCAGATATTAAATACCTTGCTCCTTACTGTTTAAAGACCCTTAACCTTCACTTCAGATCTGGATTAGCTATTGAAAAATTTCTGCATATGTGTAAGTGACTTAAATTGCCCCATTGAAAAAAGTGAGGATGTTAATAATCCTAATAATCCCTTATCTATTATTTATGGGGTAAAAGCTAGAAGCTGCATTCACATAATTATGTCCATGACCTTATACAAAAAAGGCAAGTATGCAGAATTTAGTATACTTTTGGCACAAAATGTCTTCTGCATTTGTATGACAGATGTGCACTGCATCATGTTTGTTCAAAAAAAGCTTTTGGGCGAAACTGAAAAATGACAAATGTTGTTGCATTTTGGCAGTACATATACATATCTATATCTATATCTGGCGAGGGCTAATGAATCTACAGACTTTCAGTGTATTTCACCATCAAAAGGGAGGGGGTTTTAATTAATCTTTTCCTTACCAACGTACTGGGCTCAACTTCATTTTGTGCATACTTTTGCATGCCAGACATTTTGCATTATGGGGTTAATAACAAATGCTTATGATTATGAAGGAGCATGCCAAGAACACTGGGCACACAGTTAGGAAGAAATTAGTTTCACATGCTTCTCGGTCACCTCAAAAGATCCCTAATCAGCTAGATGAAATGAAAATACGATGCATTTCCACTGTGTAAGAGCATCACAGATAGCTATTCTCCATGGTGGCTTATTTATATGTCAGTCTTGCACTATGATTTCTTTCCAGTCTTTGCGGTGTCATCTTCACAAAATGAAACAGAATCCAAGTGGAGCAGAAGCTACAAACAGAGTAAATTCAGTACATGCTGATAGAAAAAAACCTCAACCAAACAAAAAGCCCATCAAACTCTCTTCCTAGTCAAAAAAGATAAAAACATTGTTTTGGCTAATGATGATTTGGCCTTAATGCCTGCAGTCATGCATTTGTCTGGAAACAGTACTCCTGTGCTTTTCTGAAACTACAGCCTGAACAACCAGGCCAGAACAGCATTACAACTGCAGAAACATTTGTATACACCACACAAACCACAACAGATTGAGGGTAATCTCCATACATTGTCTACATCACAAGCAGCGGCAAATTTCAAATTAATTTAGAGAAACACTACCGCAACACTCATACAGTAACGTGTAGTTCATTGCTAAGATTCACATCACTTGCTGACTGTTAAGCTGTCTTTAATGTACTTTATCAATACTTTAATTTGAACATTACTAAAAAAATCTCAGCTATCCTTAATCCAAAATGTAAGGGATTGTGGAAACCCCCGTTGTCAGACAGAGGAACCACTACAAGGTTACTTATCCCATTCTGAAGCACCTATCTAAACCGAGTGGGACATACAATCCTCGAGGGTTCCCTTTCCACTGACTGCACAGGGGTTGTAGGTGACTACTATAACTGAAAGGTCTTTTTAGACCCCTCTCAGCTGGGAGATGGAATTGGTAGCAGAGAAAGGCGGTTCACCATGTGCAGCTAAAGCACCTACCACTCGTGTGAAGGGCTACATACCTTTTCAGCTGAGTGTGCAACACTGCAACTAATCGTGTTGTTTCTTCCAGTTCTCGGACTAGCTGATTCCTTTTGCTATTCAACTTGAGCCTAAGGGAAGACAGAGAAAAAGATGAGCTAAATCAGCTTTTGCTATTTAAAATGAGTAAAGGAAAATTCTACTGTTTCTAAGAAACCCTACAAAAGTTAATAAGAATACATGGCATAATGCGGGATAGAATTTGGTCAAGAAGCATAGGTGGTTAACAACTTCCAATACTCTTAAAATATGGAACTCACTCCTGAAAACAGTCACATAATGGAAAATAAATACAGCTGTTAATACAAAAGTTAATGTTTCCAGGATCATGCCTCCAAAAAAGTCATATTTTGCTTGTTAGACACTACTGTGTACTTATATTTACTGTACGTTCATTTGCTCTCAGTAAGGCACATGGATGACTAAGGTTTACATGATTTAATTATTAACCATTTCATTATGGCTTTACATGAATTAAGGATTCAGCAACATCTCAAGTTTTATTTCACACCTGGCTTGGTTTGAGACACAAACATGTGCACTCTAAATTAACAGGTATCCAGACAAGGAATCCTTCTCCAGAAACGTGCTAATTCTTTGGCACACTGAAACAGGACCATAATCCTAAAAATCACAAACAAAAATGTTGTTCTTATGGCAAGAGGAAAAACATTTGTCGAACCACAGGTATGTAAGGATGGTAAAAGTCCTGCAGCTGAAACATCTAAGATGCCTGCAATTTTTTCAGGGTAATAAAACCATGAAAAGACTATGTAGAAAATTGGTGTAGTCTGGACACCGAGTATGTAGAAGAAATTAAGATGCAGAGAGTGAATGCAACACGCCTATTCCATATATATTCAAGAGACTGCAGCTAAAATAACATTGCCATAGCCACCCACAGCAATACATCCAGATTGTAAAGTGCTTGTAGGCAATGCCTAATGCAGTATTCATCTTCACTGTACATTCCCATGAGATCTTCCCCTGCAACACAAGTAAAATTAGGGAAGATAGTTGGCATTTTTTTCAGCTAGTTCAGATTCAGAGGATACTCCACACAACTCCCACAGCCCTGTCAAATACCAGTTCCTACAGGAATCACATATAAGGATGCTCAGAGCAAACACCAAATTTTACAAAACTAGAATTCCATCTGTTGACATTTAGCAAGCTCCAGACTGCACAGCAACTGTTGAAGGTGCTGTGAGGAGCTGGCCGCATACAGAAACACTACAGTACCCTAAACGTTATATTGGGCTATTTTGAGCACTCCTTACGTTCTCATAGAAAGTCCATTTTTGTAGGAAGAACCACCTTTCCCCATTTGGGGAGTAAGATTTCCAGGCAGCTTCTGTTGGGACAGATTTCACAAACCTTCTCCTTGGAAATCTCGAGGGCACACTGCTCCCAGCATTCCGCCGAGGGATGTTGCGCTTGCTCCCCATTACCTCTCATCCAACAAGGTGAGCTCTGTCCTATGCCCACTACCTACCTCTCAGTTAGAGCTTTGCTCTGAGTGTCTCTAGCAGCCTGGAGGTCTTCCTCTAGGCGCTTTCTCTCAGTCTCCAGTCTCTCCACCTCTCCTCGAGTCCATTTCCTGGGGCTAATAAATCGCATTTCTTTTAAGAGCTCCTCCTTCTCATTAATTAATATTAGACGATCCCGCTCAGAGTCCAGAACGCCAGGCCAGGCCTCGCTGTCAAGCTTAGCCAGTTGTATTTTCAGGTTTGCTATTCTGCAGCAAAAAGAAAGCAGTTATTCAATGAGGATTGTCTGAGCTACGGCTTCACAGACACACAAAGGTGAACCCCAACCAACCACACCTTCCACTGCTCTGCAGAAAGCTCAGAGACAGCGACCCTCATCCTCACACCCCTCTTCCTTACCAAGACACTGTCAAGCGATGACACCACCCAACAGTTAATATGCAGAATGAGATTATAACTCAAGTTTGCTCACAACAATAAGCTAAGTATCTAGCTAACCTGCAGCGTCCACCAGCCTGGGAATAGTATACCAGAAATTCTCAAAAAAAACTCAAAAAAAAAAAAGCTGTCAGATACTATAGGGTGCTTCATATACCTTACACCTCATAGTACTTGGTGTGGAGAGTCTCATGTGGTAAATATCTGATCTTTCATCAGTTTCATGGAAAAGAACTGTATATTCTCCATATACAATTCAGATAGACTGATAAGATCGGTGGTTACTCAAAAGTTCAGAAACTAATTTTGATTTACAATGAGGAATTTAATCATATGCACGCTCCTACTGGGAGATTCCAACTGTTGACTCAACTCTAAGCATTTGGGACACATTAAAGAGCCAGGCTACTTCTGGTCCAACGGGGACCTAGTGATGTGAATTGTAGAAGAGAAAATACAATCCTACCTAAATCCAAAGCCACTTATTTGCATGAAATTTGAAGTCTATTTTCATTAGAGGTATCATTCCAGATTTCCATTTAAAGTCAGTATCACTAATCCTTTCAGCACCACACCTCATTATCTCAGGCAAGAAGGTGATTACTGAAAGCAACAGCAACACACATCTAGAATTTAGCAAGAGCTTTGATTGACAGCAGAGGACAGCACAGCTCATGGCAAGTAAGGAAGTTGCTCACTCCTATCTTCTCATTCCCAATTTCCCAAGTATCTGGACTGCTCATCAGTTTGTGTCACAAATGATCAACTTTGCAATGGAACACAGAGAGGGAAGCAAAAAACCAGCTGCAGACCAGGATACAGAACCACAGGCAGTAACATCAGTCTTCCTTAAGGAAGCTGTCTCCTTTGGAGTCACTGACCTACAACTCTCCATGACCTGTCGGGGTGACCGTGGTCATCTGGGGAGAAACAATAGTTCAGCTAAAGCTGAATTAGAGTTACCAAGAACTTGCACAACCAAAAATGATTGAGAGGGGAGAGCAGAATGGGCTGGGCTGGAAAGATTACAAAAGCTTAGAAGGCAAGCAAGAAGAAAAAGTATCTTGCAATATAAGGCAAGATATGTGCCAAAATAATTCACCTGACTGAAGACCAGAGAGCCAAGGCATACAAGCCCCTTCACGTGATGAACCCAGGTTAATCTCTCACTCAGGTTCAGTAACCGCCTAAGAAATGGAAATGAAATGCTGTACATGTAAAATGAAAGTCCAGTATTCATCTCCCTTTAAAAAGGGCTTTGTCATCCACTGACGGAATTACGGGACTTAAAATTTGAACAACAAATAGTTGCGGGTACTAACGTGCATTTTTCTCTCTCCAGAATTTGGTTTATGCTACAGAAGCACGCAGGATGGTGCACACCTCCTCCAGCAACCCAGCACACAGGCAGGCACAGAGCAAACGGAATGCCAACTAGCAAAATCAAAGCGCGTGGAGTAAGTAATAAGATGCAGATCTGGGCAGCAGCAGCTACACGACTGCTGAATGGCCTTGAAGAATAAAGCTTTGTCTTCTAAGCTCCGGAGGCCAAGAGGAACTCGAGCCCCGAGAGAGCCTGTGAAGGATTAGGCTCACACAGACTGACCTGCCTCCTCCATCACAGGAGAGAGACGAGAGATCACCTTTCTGAAAAGAAGCCTCACTTCTGTAAACCCATTTCCCACAGCAGGTTGCTTACTCTAATTAAAGTTCCATAATTGATAGATATGCAGCTCAACTATTTTTAGGTCTTCTTAGGAGCTTGTTTTTGAGTGCCTGATTAAGTGAAACACTGTGCTCCAATGAAGAATTAACAGTGGCATTAATTCATAATCCAAGAATTCCTCTGTGCATTTTGAAGGGATACGAGTTTAAGAGGATTGGTTGGCACTAATCTGATCACTTCTGGCATATATTTGCATGGGTATGGCTTTTCCAGTGGAATTTGTTCTCTCTGCTTTCCAAGCCTAACAGCTTTGTTACACTAACCTCAAGTTTTACCCTTCCTAAGTGATCACTCTTTTCCCCCTTCTCAGTTAAAAGGACGTTCCTGTACTCTATTTTTCCAATCAAACAGCATCATTACAAAAGAAACGCTTTGCAGACCTGTCTGGCATTTGGCTGAAAATGCTGGCCTGTCAGCACTGACTGACCCAGTCTGAACCACATCCCTGCCGAGCCACAATGGATACGCACGGCAAAGAAACCAGCAAATGCTGGGCTCGGGTCACACAGTCTTTCCAAACAGCCACAAACTTGCAAGACTGAACAAAATGCAGAACAGGAAGTTCAAGTTTCATTTAACTGTTCTCTTATCACCTAGAAGAGGTACTTAGATGATTTATTCATTATCATATCAAGCCTTGGGTTGTTTTTTTTTTTGGTTTGGATATGGAAACATTCCACCTTAGGAAATTATAAAATATACTTTTAAAAGCCCAGTTACCACCAGTCACACAAAACTCAAGCTGAAAGTTTAACTGCTGTTAGACAGTGCACAGAGTGCGAGTGCTACGCAATTCAGTTACTACGGTATGTCTGAAACCGTACAACATAATTTAGCAGCATCTCTGATGACATTTAGGCTGCAGGAGCTATCTCCTTGTTAAGATGTAGCTCTGACATCTCTTTTGTCATGACACCCATTATCAGTTTCCAAACCAATTAAGCTAAAGGTTTGTCACTGTGGTTGCCCTTTGTTCTTTTTTGCAGTTTAACATTATCTGCTCTAGGGCTCTTGTCTCACCGAGTTGTGAAAGAAAAGGACTTAGAGGTGGGTAAGGGAACATGCAGAATTACACCCTGACAGTTCTGGCACAGTGAAGTTCTGCAGAACATTCACCTACATCTGTGGCTCAAAGTCATCAGCCCTGAACAAATCTAGTAGTTCTAACCTAAATCATATGGGATCATCTTGATTTCAAGGCCTTAAGTTTTACCTTTCCAGATAACACAGAGCTAATAAGACAGATGTATTTCCACCATTGTCTCCCTTTCTAATACATCCACAAAGTACTTGCTCTCCTATTGTGTTTTTGGAACATCATTGTGCTGTGGGGATAGAAAAAAACCTCTATCATCATACTTCTAACAACCACAGTGTTCCGATAGCTGGAGATCTTTTCATTTTAGCATCAATTATTCATGCCTAATCAGACTCATCTTTACTCACAGAATCATAGAACGGTTTGGGTTGGAAGGAACCTTGAAGATCATCCTATTCCATCCCCCCTGCTCTGGGCAAGGACACTTCCCACTAGACCAGGTTGCTCAAAGCCCCATCCAGCCTTGTCTCAAACACCTCCAAGGTTAGGGCATCCACAGCTTCTCTGGGCAACCCGGGCCAGGGTCTCACCACCTGCACAGTAAAGAATTTCTTCCTAATACCTAATCTAAATCTCCCTTCTTACAGTTTAAAACCATTACCCCATACCCTATGGCTACACTCCCTGATCAAGAGTCCCTCTGAGAAACCCTATTATCCAAAAGACAGAAGGCATCAAACTTCATCTGCAAGACAGTGTTGTAGGCCCTTCATCGTTACTTCAAATGAACTGTTGTGCTGCCGTTATAAAATTCTGTCTCATTTAAAGAGCTTATTAATTATCTTCTGAGGTCTGTCATTCTTCACTCACTCCTCTTCAGAAAAGATACAGGCTAAAGTAAGAGTGCTCCACTTACTCAGAATACATAAAAAGTCAGCGTGAATTAAATTGTGATCTTACATTGCAAAGCTTAAAAGTACAAGGAAGTTTTAACACTGAAAAATTGACTATTGCATTTAGGAGATTAATAATATTAATGTTGTTTTCAAAAGACACAGAAAGTCAAGGTTCTGATAAAATTGCTCCACCTAGGAAGAAAAGCATAAGCTCGTGTCAAAAGGCAGCTGGGCACTCACAGTCTTTGACAGCTGTCACAGACACAGATCGAGTTGTATGTCACTGAGAAACGTGGCCTCTTGCCCATGCCAATATACTAAAATGAGAACATTATGAACAACCTCAGCATTAAAGCTCTTATCTCTAACCAGAGACTGAAGAAAAATTCTTCTCTTCACGTACGTAGCAAGTACAGATTGTACCATGCACCTGAAGTTCGTTTTTCTGGAATTGCAAAGTCCCTTTAGAGCAGTTAAAATTGGACTTACCACCACTGATGGTTTCATCGCTGAACAAGGACTAGCCCAGGCAAGGTTTAAATACTACCTGTTGTAGTTGAACTGGAGTATTTATCCATAAAAATACAGGGACTTTCTAACTGTCTGAGTTAGCTATTATCTATTAAAAAAGTAAAGCCCATAAAAATTTTGCCTAAATTAGCCTGCTAAGTAGATATGATTTTTTTACACTTATTCTATGTTCATCTTAGATCAGGAGGGCAAGGGTGAATTCTTACATTCCTAGAGATAAGCAGATGAGCTCTGAAATTGTGGTCATTGACCATATTTTGATAAGTTAGGTGTTAACGCAATGTATGTTTCTCCTTATCTGACTTAAAGCCATGCATTCATTTCATTTTGAATCAGGTGAGGAGATGCCTTGCAGTACAGTCTCCTTATTAGGAATGAGGAAGCACTGGCAACACGCAGCACAACCACTTATGTCCCTACAGGTGTGGCCAGACTGAATTCTTCATGCATTACTCACCCCTTAGTAATTTCTAGCATGGTTATTTATTTCTTGAACGATAACGTTGGCCCAGGAAGGCTATTGCCTCACTGGCTCAAAAATTACCATGTTTGTTTAGCAGTAACACTGGGTTTCAATCCGAGTGGCACCTTTGCTAGTGAAAGCTATCACCAGAATAAGCTGTGTGACAGCCAAGAGGTACAACAGTCCAAAGAATTACCTTCTCTTTGCTTCTTCATACTGGAGGCGTAATCTCACTTTCTCAGCCAACTGGTTATTGCTGCTGGTAATAAACTGACACACAAAACATAAAATTAGCAACTTAGTAACTGGCTCCTCTTTTAATTTTCCCTGTGGAAATTGATGCCGTTACAAGTTAGACTTGCTCTTGTCAAACCCAATTACCAGTTAAACTAATCATGGAATAGGAAAATTTTGCCTTTGACAAAAATTTTTCATGATTCCTTCAAGTCCGTAAAATTTTTGGTTTTGATGACATCTTGCTTTGATGGTAAAGTCTTAAGGACAAGGGACATCCCATCATGGCCAGACCTGCAGATCTTCAGTCACACACGTGGCCCTGACTGAAGGTGGCTGCAAACATTTAAGTAAGGATTCACAAGAGAGGCGTCTGTGACATCCTGTGGGATGCACGATGTACCCACAGAGCTGATCGAGTCCTTGCTGAGGCTGGCACCAACCTGACAGTTATGATCCTGTGGCACGAGTGGGGCTCAAGGCTTAGGAGTACTACACCTTTGATGGCATCAAAATACCTGCACGTATGCTATTCACTGTCACTCATAACGCGCTAAAAGCCAAATGCAGTCTTAAGGGAAGAGTCCTCACTAGAACTTAGCCCATATGTAGCTGCTGAATGTTTCTTGTTTAGTAGCACAGGGCTGCTATAAAGAGCTAAAGGTATATTTGCATCACAAGAAGCTACTCCTACAGGCAAAATAAAACTTACTTTCTTTGTATTCCCATCGGGGTTGTTCTAATAGAGACAGTGTGGGGAAACAGCAAGTTGCCTTTAAAGACACGTTAGCACTGTACACCAAAAGGAAGGTGATGCTGGAGTTTAAACCAGGAGAATGTATCACTTCACTTCAGATACTTGCCCATGCCTGGAAACTGGTGCTAAGGCAGTACTACACATAGTTTGTAGGAATGTTTCCACATGCACTTGGTTTCTCATGCATTACTCACATGTCCTGAAACTTCTGTCTGGGAGCTGACATCCAGGTACTGCCGGGGTAACAGAGGGCTGGAGCTTTCCACGGACACGCTGCTGGCCCACAGGTCTGACTGGGATCCTCGGTCATTCACAAAGCTGTCTTTTAACCTGGCTAAGCTCTAAAACCATAAAGAGTCATGAGGTGAGCTCACTTGTGCTCAGAGTACCTCAGCAGCCACATAGCTTCAGCCCAAACTACGTGATTAAGATCTGAGCATGTTGACTATGTGCGGTCGGACCCCACAAACACGACGAGGTGAGGCACGGCTGGACGACAGCCCATGGGCATTAGCCCAGTGCCTTGCCCAGACAGACAGGCTGTTCATCCTTGACCAATAAACCCTGGGACAAACACTCAAAGAAATGCTTGCTACTGACAGTCGCTATGTATTTTATTTCTAATTTCCAGGATCTGGAGAACAAAAAGGCTGCAGTCCAACCACAATACATAATTAATATATCATAACAAAAATCTCAATTACATATCTGAAACACAGAATACTTAAATTTCTTCTCTGAAATTCAATCTCATAGCCATGACAAACACAAAATACTATAAAGCCATCCTGTTTCAATACCTGAATGAGGTCCTGCTTTTCCTTCTCCCCTGATGTGATGGCCTTCTTGAGAGCTTTCATTTCACTTAAAATGGCTTGTGCTTCATCAAGTTTGTAGCCACCTTGAGTATCAGCCATTTTCATGTCAATTCTACATGGAAATTTGAAAAAAATACAGTAATATAACACTTTATAAAATTCAATTAATCATCCCAGATGCGTGCATCTCAACATTAATTTTTAAGAAAGAAAACACACTCTGAAGTATAACGAAGGCAACAAAAGGAAAAAAGAACCCCCACTCCTCACCACTTAACTTATTCCACTCAGAAAGTATGCTAAGCTTCGTAACTCTCATGTTAGTCACATCATCTCTTTGACTTCTTGGTGAGGACAAAGATGTACACAAAAGCCCACAAACAGTATGTTTGGGCATATTGCTGCTAGTTACCTTGCTTCTAACCCAGAGAGGATCGACTTAGATATTTATAAGTATTACCTTTTCAGTCATGATTTCAAAAACCAGGCACAGACCTCACTGCATAGATGTATTTGCTTGCACAACCTAATTACAAGCTGCCTTGTCCCAAAGGAACTCCACCACAGTTGACGTTCATAATCAATAAGATATTAACCAGTGACAATACTTAAAACATGCCAGATACCTATTCATACAAAGGTAAGCACCTGAAACTTTTCCTCCCCTTCCACTCCACCCCGTATTTTTCCTCAGTGCCCTAAAACAATCGCTGTTACAGTTAAGACAACAGGCTGTACTGTGCCAATCCCTATTGAGCAATATTGAATAAAACAAAGTATCATTTCACTGGCAAGATCCTGGTGAAAAAAAAAATAAAAATCTTTTTGCCATGAAGTCAGGTCTGATGCAGTTCATCACAGAGAGCATTGATTTGAGAGAAGTATCCCCACGGCTGGGTACTGCTTTCAGTTGCATATGCCTAAAAATATCATCAGCAACATATTTCAGCTTACACTATTTAGGCAGCTATTTATAAATATCAAGGGAGATGCATTATAAGCCAGAGATAGTTCTTCACCGAACAGAAGATCTTGAGAACAAACTTACTTCTTCAGTGTCTGAAATCCATGCTCTTTGTACTGGAGCTCTTGCTTCATGTGAGCTACTTCTCTCTTGAGTTTATTAACCTGCAACAAGATATCACGTTTTTAGAATGATACTTTATATGAATATTTAGGTACAGCACGACCTGTTCTACGCAAAACATATTCAGTGTAGAGAGTACTCTAAAGAAAGTTTCTAGATAATTCATCTCAACCTACAGCTAATAGCCCTGACTGCATCCTCATTAGGGCACTATCACTGGCTAGAGATTTATCCAGTACCCTGGTATTAACACCACTTAATAAGGGGCTCAAGGGAAGTTCCAACCTCGTAAGCAGAAAAGCTGAGAAAAACTCAGAAGAGATAGGAATGAAACACACATCGATTTTACCCAGTAACATTTAAAACCTTCCTAGTAATTATAAAAACAACCAAACAAAACAAAACAAACCCCAAACCACATGAATCATCAGGACAGGAGCTACACTGCAGCGACAGAAGCCATCCTCCAGGACACCAAACGAAAAGGCCCTGCTGCATGAGTGACGCTGCAGGATGATAATACATATTGTAAATCCACTGACCCTACAGCTCGCTGTTTTATATTCCTCCACAGAGGCCAGACTGACCTACTTTACTTTAGTCCTTTCTTCTTCCCAATCGGAGCTCTGCATGGGAGCGGGCGCTGCTGCCACTAACAACCTGCACTAAGCCCAGGACAAAACAGCTGCCAGTCCCTGGAGAGAGCTCCCAGCTCCCCGGCACACCGAGGAGCCAGCGTGCCCCTCACAACCCCCACAGTGCAGCAGCACCGCAGTGAGCGCTGCCAGCTTCCGAGGGAGTCTAAAGTCTAAAGGGGGAGAAAAAATAAGCATTTCAAACTCTTTAGACAGCAACATTTGAGAGGTCTGATAAATTGACTCCTTGATTAAGAATGGCAACATTAGCTCCTTCAACTGCTCTGGCATGGGACCTTCAACATCATCTAGTTCCAACCCCTCCCACTAGAGCAGGTTACTCAAAGCCCCATCCAGCCTGGCCTTAAACACTTCCAGCGATGGGGCGTCCACAAAATTACTTGAAGAAGATTACTTGTGGCAAGCAAAGGTCTGTTTGTACTACTTACCCTGGATTTTGTAGTAGCAATCTCTGCTTTGAGGATCTCCGGGTCATACTTGGAACTTGATGATGAGCCAGAGAGCACTAGAACAAAGACAACACTTGGCTCAGCAGCTCTGTCTTCCTCCCTGCTCTTCTACCAGCCCCATCAGGAACCATAGCTGCTACACACCCAGATCTGCACACATCGCTGGTGTAGGCCTTCTACCCATTTCCCCGATCTCTTCTCACCCCTCAAGGGCAGGGAAAGGCAGCAGCGCAGCCAAGTACTGCACAAGAAGTGTATACCGAAGAGACCAGAGCATGTTCTGCACCTCCAAAGTCTTGATTTGTTTCCAGGCTAACACATTTAACTCAGACTCCCAAACATGTTCCCTCCAACAGTGTGGCTCCCTACATTTCCAAAGGGATTTAACAGAACTGAAGGGGCAGGTACTGCATAAAAGATTATTTTATTTATTTATTAGACTTTCTCATTGAGTAAACTACTGAATGTTTGGAAACAAAAGCAAAGCATGAGAAGAAACTGAAAAATGTGATGCAAGCCTTCTCACAGCCTTAAGGACACAACCAATCATACAATGTGTCACACCGCATTAAATCAAACTCCCATTAAGAGCAGATTTCTCTTTTCAGCAGTGGTTAAAACCCTTCTGCTTCAGAAAGTACAGAAGCTCCCCAAAGCGCAATGCTGCTAGAGGTAGCTGTAGGCAAGGGAGATATTTTGATCCTTGCAGCCATCAGTTTATTGCCTCATAAAACGTGGGAAAATATTTCTAGTTCTTTCTGTTTGGGTGTATTTTTAAAGACAGATGGCATCACGCCAATGTACTTCATGCTCACAGTGTTCTTAGCGTACTGTATATGTACTGGCATACCAGTACTAAGGTACTGTTCTAAGTACTGTACCAGTACTAAGGTATAAGCACTAAGAGCTCCTAAGAGAAGGCCAAAACCTGTACTTCACAGTGGACAGACAGGACCCTAATCAAGTAATAATCCTTCAGTTGACAGAAAGCTACTTAAATACTTTCTAACATCAGGCACAGGATTAGCCAGTAGAATTCACCACCATAAGGCATAGCAAGGGTGAAGCAGGGATAGGTCAGTCCATTGATGTGGCTGGCAAGAACGTATAAAGTCTGCAATGCTAAGGATTAAAAAAAAAATTCTGGAAGACTTGTACAAAACAAACCCTCCTCTGGACATTCTCTAGCTCCTAAATAGTAACAATAAGGAAGAAATTTGGCCATCTGTAAATGTTTCTGCACCAGCTCTTGAAGCAACAAATACTGATATTTCCTGTGTGAGAAAGAGTATGGGGCCCAAAACCATGTTCTTGGTACGCAGGGAAATAATACACCAATGTTAGCTTTTATATGGCATAAACCACAGATACTTAGATCCCCAGGACAGTCACCCTACTACCTGGGATGTTAAACTCCAAAAGGGCCTGGGAATGCTACCTGAGGTGAGCCTTCTTGCCTTGTTTCTATACTTTGGACAGGGCAATCAGGGAAAAAACCACAGAGATTCAATTTTTCACATCTGTTGAAGCCCATGCTGAAAATCTGCACTCCAACTCCAGTGGCTGAGCATTTCCTAACAACTACCATTCATCAATGAGGCCCTAAGCAGATACTGCTTTTGAGACAAACTGAGCAATTGTGGAGAATGGCAAGGCATAACACATCACAGTGCTCTATCAGAGGACCGGCTTCAAGCATTTTACTGTCCTAGTGGGTTCATGTCCAAGAAAGTCAATGGATAAGAGTTGACCAACTACTCACAGCTGGTCTGAGAGCCCAGTTTGTGCTCCCAAACATCATGCAGCTGCCGATATTCTTGCTGGGCCAATTCAAGCCTCTGCTGCTTCACTTGATAGATCTCCTTCTGTGCAGCAATTGCCTCCTGGGCCAGGACAAGATAGTCTTTCAGCATATGCTCCTGCTCCCGCCGCCACTGCACACGAGGGTCTTCTATCTGTGTAGTTTCTTGGAGAAAAAACAGAAGGTGGCAAGATCAATGGGAAGCAGTAAAACTTTTGTACAATTGCACTGCTGCCTGGAGATGCTCCACCATTTATGGCAATATCCAGCCTGGCCCACAATGCTAAGGATTATAAGGACATTTTCCTTTTTTCTTAGGAGATCACCACTGGTCCATGATGAACTGCAATGAGCTCTGCCATGCTGAGTCACCATGTACAACAATTCATGACAAAATCATCATACAACTCTCCAACTCCTCGGCTGCTGATGCGAGCCTGGATCTGCCTCTTCAAACTTCCACGCAAGCATATGCACACACAAGCTCTAAGATAGTGACTGTTAGACTTATCTTTACTGTAACTGCTTTGTAACATTACTAATAAAATACTTCTACTACTTCACTGATAAAAAACTTTCAGAAAACATCATTGCCACATGACTGCATTACACCCGCATCTGACAACATGAAAGCTATTACAGCTCTGCCCGTCCTCTTTGGCTGCTTTTATCAAAAAGGGGAAAGAAAACCTTCTCACTCAGATTCTATAAGTAAGTAAAAATAAAGACTCATTAAATCACAGAATGCATTCATGAAAGCATCTCAAATGACATTATATAAACAGCACCTCAGAAGGGGAGTAACCATTTCCTTACTGAAAGCAGGCACAGCAGTAAATCACTCCAGAATACAGGAGGCGGAGTTTAAGAAAAATATTTTTTGGTAACATAGGCAACGCAGGCATGAACAGCAACACCATTTCCATCTCCATTACCCCAACACAGCCAATACATTGCCTTTCAGGTTTCTAATCATGAAAAACGCATAAGGTCACAGACAGGCAGGCAGTCCTAATACTAATTAGGCTAATTTATTGTCAGTATTTGTCTTGGTTTTGTGAAGAAGTGTCCAAAATATTTTTTATTTCTCTTCAAGGCTATTATGTGTTCTCACTTGGAACAGGTTCCAATATTCAGTCCACTAAGTGCTCTAAACTGTCTAAACTACTATGCTTGAATAAGGATGTCTAGTTACCACATAATGAATAATTAATAAAAAGGAGCTGCTTCGAACTATCAGTAGGAATCTAATCTGCATATCTTAAGAGCCTCTTTAAATATTTAGTAAGAGCTGCCACGATGGAAGGTATGAGCAGCTCTTAAACAAGTTGGGCATAAGACTAACACCACAATATGCAGGATTTAGGGAAGAGAACAGTTTGACAATAATCCGAGGAGCAGAACTAGAAATAAGGGCTTTTACCCAAGGGATGGACACTCCATTTTCAGAAACAGCTGTCCATAATCATGCCGAAGACAAAATTATAGGATACTCCAGCAATCATTTTTTTTAACAGGATCTCAAGACCCACAAGAGCACAAGACATTTCAATTACACAGCAAAACTCAGAGAGATGCAGAAGAGGACCAAAAAATACAAAAAAAACCCCAAGCATCCAAACTTTTAAGGTACTAACATCATAGTTTGTAGAAGCATTTCAGCTGATGTACTAAATGTAATTCTAAAGCTAAGCCTGGACCCAAAAACTGCCTCCCCCCCCCTCCCCCACCCCCCCCCCC
>VXBJ01000785.1:382948-418862 GCA_013400055.1 Nycticryphes semicollaris | reverse complement strand
AAAAAAAAAAACAAAAAAAACTTGACAGATAAAGCAGCTAACTTGTGCCAGCTGCAGGTGTTGGTACCCTCCCTGACAGAACTGTGGTCTCTCTTAGAGGGAGGAAAAGTAGGAAGACGCAGCAGCGTATCAACTGTAAGAGTGGGAAAACCCCAGGCTCCCATCTCTATTCTCACCCTCAAATCCCTTCTCCCTATAACCATTGCCCACACCCAGGAGGAATAACTCCTTTTAGTCCATCGCTGAGCCAGAAGGGGAAACTCTGCTGCAAGTTCCCCAGAGAGATGCCCCCATCTTCCTCAAGCCAGACTGCAAGAATCCCACAATTGCAAGAAGGGTGGTAGAATCCACTGCAGGGAACCCTCCCCCCCTCCGCCCTTCCCAAGCATCCAGGAAGACTGTAAAAACGTACAATCCTGAACACCTCTGTTAGGTGGTGGAACACTGATACTACCCGACAGAGTGCATGCCTGGCTGACAGCTCACAGGGGGGACAGACAATGTGCTTATGTACTGAAACTGCCTTGTTCCTGTTTTTCTAAACACTCACCTCAACCTCTTCAGTAATCACAGCACTAACTACATCCTCTTGATTGCAGCTTTGATTTTCAAACATGTAATAACAATTTACAGAAATGGTGGCCAAGGGCTCTCCATCTGCCCCAGCTACTGAGACTTGCAAAATGCATTCAAAAGTTAGATGAAAGGACTACAGAAATGCAGGCTATTACATCATTTATCGTCCTGTGAATGTTTAAAGTTGAGCTTGTCATAAATAAACCTGATTGTTTCACATTGAAGATTGTAGTCTTGCCACGCTTTCATCAGCATCTATCAAGAAAATAATAATTTCTTCATGCAAACCCAATTCCAGAGAAGTTCTCCCAGAGAGAGACATTCAGAGCTGTGCATTAATACTGTATTAGGAATATTCTAAGTACTCAATTTAATTGTTATTTATTTTGCTTCAGAGACGAGGTTAGAAGTGTTCTTCATCTCACATGTTTTTTAATGGCTCCTGGCTTTAGATTTAATTTAGGTCTGTCCTTGGGCTCATTTCTGATAATTAGCCTCACATCAAGGGTACAGCAAGAACCAACATGCCTCCATTCCCTTCACATCCTCTGATGATGGCTCCTTCCTGCACAGGGAATCTGCAAGAGACCTTGGAGACAAAGAAGGTTTTGGACACTCTCCAGAGGATACTTCAACATCAACCACAAAGATGAGCCTTTTGATTAGCTGAAGGTAAGTGCATATGGTTTGCTTTATCATGATTTGTATTACAGCTCGCTTAAGAAACAGGGTCATGATTTTGTTTCTCTTCTTTTTAACCTTTTAATTGAAATTCTATGTCAAGTCTCATACCCTCTGGCATCCCCTAGAAGTGAAACTTTTTAACAGCCACTGCCATTAAGCATGATTTGAAGCCTTCTCTGCACACCCTTGAAGCCTGTGGTGCTTTTGAGTGGCACAGACCAAGGGTAACTGCCCAGACCGCACAAGGCTGAGCTGCCACTGGATCTTTGTGCATTCACCCCAGGGCCAACTGAAATGTACAGCAAAGATCATGTTTGGTTTGTCTCTCCTACATGCTGCAGTTTCTGCTAGCTAAAATGCTCAGGAGGTCCCATAAGCTCCTGAGTCCCACAGCAGGCTTCGGATCAATGGTTTTTTTTTTCCTGTGCTTGAACTGTGCCCCCTCCCCGCCCCAGGACCACAATTAGCCACCCTTGTTCAGGGGAATGCCAGTGGAGTAAGCTAATGTCCCACATTTGGCTAGGTTGAGCCATAGTGACAACTAGCACTCAGCTTCCTCTCCTATCCACACTGGAGGAAGATGAATAAGAAATTGAAAATACAGTTCAACCTGAAGAGAAAGTTCAGAAGGGACAAGGAAGAGAATCTTGGATACATCCTGTCATTTTGAGTCAAGCTTTTCCTGTGGTCAGAAGTGACCCTGATGTTGTTCGCTTTGGAAGGTGGGCTAAATATTATTTCTTTTGGGGACAATGCCAGCTCTCACCTGCAGAAGCTTACATCTAGAGGAACAGTCCACATCATTGCCTGATAAACCAGAGCAAGGAAAAAAAATCACCAAGCCCCACAGATGTTTCCCTAAACCACCTTCTACAGGTAAAACTGAATTGGCAGTAACTTCTTAATCCAACACTGCTGCCTAACACAGCAAAGCCTTTCAGAGTCACTGGAAGGTGGCATGCCCCTGGCTCTGGACTGGTAGGCACCTCTCACATTCTAGCACCTGATACAGCAAACCTCTAACAACCAGAGAATGGCAGTACAAGCATATTCTTGACTCCTCTGGAGAGCTTGCCCAGTCTCTTCTCTCTTCCTGCCTGCACAGAGTCATGAAAACATTAAATCATGCAGAAGTCTTAATTTCTGATGTCAAGAGAAGCCTTCACAAGACTTCTAAACTCAGCTCTTACTCCTTTGTTAAGTGTGGTCAGTTCAGGAGTAACCCAGATCCAAGCAAGAGACTGGAAAAAGCATTAAAATTCAGTCTGTCTTTAAAAAGCAGCCCCATCATTAACTCTCCAGAGAGCTTTCTTGGGGTATTGCAATGGATACAAGACATGGTCTTACAGAGCTAGAGGAGACCCCAGTTTGTGTCTTGCCATTTAGCAACTTCGCAAGCAAAGATTGTCTAAGTCCTGTCCACTGCAGATCTCCTTTCTGTGATCCTGTAGAAATGTTTACCCCTTCTTCCCCATTACCCTTTCCTGCAAAAGGAAACATCGACATCCCCTGCCTTACAGAAAAATAATTAGAATAAAGTCATTTAAATATATGGGAATACTGTGAAATTGGGATGACGTAAACTCAAAAGTATTTGTGTCACCTGCACATCTGGCGACACTTGATCTTTGTGTTGCAGAGGGCAGTTAGTGCTTTAATAGGCTTTTTTCATTCTGCATTTTTCATGCTCAGGAGAAGTTGCTAAAACCTGGAAGGTGCAGTCTCAGGCCAGATAAAAATGGGACTTTTCTAAAAAAAGGGAAGGGCATGAAGATAGCCAAGAAAAAAACAAAGCAACACAAAACTAAAGACTTCCACATTTTTATTGAAAAAGAGATCATGTAACTTGGTGAAAAAAAATTGCTTAAGTTTTCAACTGAAGTTCTAGAAGCAGATTTAAACAAAACAAACCCAAACCCCAACAACTTCAAGGCATTTTTGTCTTTTAAAAGTTTTTCTCTTTGCATGAGTTACAAGCACCTCCAAAAGGGCCTGGGCACATTTCTGCTGTTAACTTCTGAACTGCAATTGGCGCTGTTCTGTAAAGAGAGTCATTGTTTTATTTTGTTTATAATGTGTTTTCAGGGCACTTGTTCTAGGACAACCCAATACACATTTCCTAACAATGTCTGCCACCATGTATCAAGTTCTGTACTTTTTCTTTTTGATGATTCAAATGAGCTTATAAAGGTTAACGTTTCTGGTCTATCATGCAACCTAACAAAGCAATAAGCAGTGGCTTAGTTTGAGGATACAGACTAAAAATGCCACAAGCCTGAACTTAAAACTCTTTTCCCACTTGCACAATTCTCAGGATTTCCCAAGGCTCCTTGAGAGCTTCCTCTCCTGCAAAAGCAGCACGAACTCCTGCAGCACAGGGAGCTCACGCAGTCATTCCATTGATCCCTGCCAGGGGAATCAACGCGAGACCTTTGCACTCTTTCCGATGGTCCTGCCACAAGGACACATTCCAGGCTAAGAACAAACTCCAGATCGTTGCTACCTGCTCAGATTCCTCAGCAGAGCCAAATCTTACAGAGGTGTGTCCACACTGGTAGCTTGAACGTGACTGCTGATTCAAAGGCTGCAAACCAGGAGGTCTCAAATTCTGGTTTTAAAGAGGGAAGCAAGTAGCTTGTATGACGGAGGGCAAGAGGATTTGATTTCATGAGGTGCCGATCTCACCTACTCTAAAACATGCTGTTACTGATTTTGTGGTTTTGTGTTCAGCACATTCTAACACAGGCACAAAACAATCACTCTGCAAAAAATAAAATAACGTGTCACTTACTGGTGTTGTGGTCTATGTAATAAACTCCAACCTGAGGGTCATAAGCTTCTTCCCATCCTAATGGCAACTCATCACTAATGCAGTCTGCAAACGTTAGTGGTTTAGTATACCTGAAATGCAAAATATTATTTAGGATGAGTAAAAGAGCAGTCCCACAAGCCTATTCCAAACAACTGAGCAGAAAATAAGTACCACAAGTGCTTCAGTATAGAACACAAAGAAAGTTGCAAGCTATTTTAAAGCTTTTGTTCACATCAAATAATACTCCACAAACTCTTCCCTTTCTTCATCTGAAGTTACAGTAAGATGAATTCATTCTGACAGAGCTCCTGAGCCTTGCCTGGCTCCGCCTGTGCTCGTTCCACAAAGGAACATTAAGGACTTCACTAGGAACAATCCTTGTCTCTCAAGTAAAAGAACAAGACTGTTTGCCTGCAAGTTCTGTATCAAAAATATGTAGACAAGAAGGAGCACGATGAGAAATGCAATTTGCATAGCATGAATAATTAAGACTGCACAATCAATAGCGAATGCTGAGGACTGTGGGACCACTTGTCATGCAACTCCACTCATTTGCATTGCAATATGTTCTGTTTCATTAATGACAAACTGGATTAGTTTCTCAGTATCACGAAAACGCGTAACCCACTCTGTCCAAACAGGGAAGTATTTCAGAAATACTGCTCTGATGATTCTTTTTTTTTTTTCCCCCTATTCTTCACACCCAGCAACAGCCTGAGGGCTTGTGTGGCTACAAACAAAGCTTAAGGCACCCACTCCTTGAGTGACCCCACAGACTGTAGTTACCAAAACTGTGCCCCTTTCCGCCTTTGCCTCCGAGCTAATGAGGTTCCTTGCCCCAACAGGACTCCTAACCAAACCTATCACTGCAGGGAGGCACAAGCCAGGAAGAACAGAGCTTGCATGTCACATATTCAGCTGCCAAAAGCACAATGTGCCGCAGGCCCACAGATCCATCACGCAGCCCCAACATGGTTGGGAGGTCCGGAGGGCCAGGACTTGGTATCTGGGCCCTGTGAGTTAGGCTTAGTGTACTAAGAGCCCTTTGGGCAGAAAGCACAGGAAACCATGAAGCATGAAACACCGCAGCTCCCCTCTTACATGCAAATGGGTCAAAAAGCAGCCACAGAACTGTACCCAACTCTGACATGTACAAGCAGCGGCACCACAGGCAGGTAAAGTGGTTAAGAAAGCGAGTTTCCATCCCACTGTAAGAGACTCAACAGGTGTGCAGAAAGTCTTTCATATCCAAAGGTAATTCAGCAGGGCTGGTGGTTAGATGAAGAGTTTTATCAAGGTTTGAGCACACCTGAGCATTCTTCATCTGGAGGCACTGAGCAACCAACTGCTGGCCTCATATTAACATCTTACTGTCACTCACCAGTGTAAAGGGGAGTTTTAGGACATAAAAACCCCAACCACAAGAGGTTAAAAATAAAATCAACGTGTAATGACTAACACAATTCCTCTCAAAACACGACCTAGAAGTCCAGTACATGGTAAGAAAGAGGTAGGAACACTTCTGTAAACACTATGTAAGCCTACCTGCTCCTGCATTTTGCTTTCAACGTATTGCCTTTGCCATCTGAAGCAGGGCTTGAATCGCAATTTTCTCAGAAACTTTCAATTTACTTTTAAGCTCTGCAGCAAAAAAAACCTGTCAGAGCTTCACAGCATAAAAATGTGAAGTGTTGAAAACGTTTCACTGAAAGGCTTATTTTTTCCGTTCTTCATCTAGACTGTGTACCAAAAGCACATTTGTATAGAAAATAGAGATCACCTAAAGTAAAACAGAATCTCAAACCTTCTGATTGCTATCCCTTGTTTTTCCCTGCGGACCAAGCTGTTTCCTCAACCCAAGGGTACCCAGGACGTGCTGCTCTGGAGTTGATCAACTCAAAGATGCACAAGGGTAAAAATGCAGAGCAGGGTTAGATACAAGGAACTCCCTGGAGATAACACAGATGGAAGTGCTGTTGCAAATGCGTTGGCAATTTTAACTATAATGCTAGGGTTAGCACTTCCACCTCTCTGAACGTTTAACTGCTAACATTGAAATACATGAAACATTAAGAGCAAATGGATGACACGGCTGGAGGAGGAGATCACAGCTTGCCCTGCGAGGCCACAAATAAGCACCCTTGTGCAAAGCGGAGTGATTAGGAGTCTCCTGAGGGTGCCTTCTCCTTCAAGTCCACCAAAACAAAAGCAGAAAAGCCTCAGTGTCTTCAGGATGGTCCTGTATTTGCAAAAAAACCCCAAACCAAAACCGCAAAAAAACCCCACCAAAACCACAAAAGACACCCACAAGAAGTAAGTCTCTGCTTGTTTTCTTGCAAGTTAAGCATTAAGCTGATCTTTCAAAGCTGCCTAAGGGCTGGTCTCAAATTCACACATAGCAGGAGAACCAGCTTGATGATACTTTAACATAACTGCTGAGGACTTGTGTTGTAGTAATTACCTGACTGCCCCAATAAGCATGACATTGTTCTTCCATGGCCAGGTATTTTATGAAAAAAAAAAAAAAAAAAAAAAAAAAGCAGTAAGAAATTTTCACCTGTAGTCCATGAAAAATCCTAAATTCAATGCTTATTAGATGCTATTTGGAACAAGGAAAAGGAGGAAAAGTTAGTATTTATTATTTTGTAAAAATATATTTAAAGGCAACAGGGTCAGAATGTGCCATCTAGGCCACGCAAACTGCAAGTGGTCATTTCCAGTGTATCATTTGGTATCATGAACCAGGAAGTTCATGCCAAACAGACTGCTTCAGCGCAAGCAGATGCAGTGATTGATGTTCTTCATCCTGGGAAGGCCACAGTCCCCAAAACAGAAATCAGGGAGAAGCTGTCCAAAATATACAAGACAACCCCAATGTAATTTTCGTCTTTGGCTTCAGAACTCATTTCGGTGGTGGCAACACAACAGATTTTGGCATGATCTACAATTCTCTGGACTATGCAAAGATTCTCTGGACAGGCAAAATACTGCTGTTAATTGGTTTTGTGATTGCTCTTTTGCTACTTCTCTGGAGAGCTTTGTCAAAAGAAGTGTCATTTCATCCCAGGTTTGCACAATCTCTAACCTTGTGCACCAATCTCCATTCAGCCTAATGGATTGATTAAACCAGAAACATTGCATTTCCCATGTCGCAGCTACAGTGCTCAACATCTTTGACGAGTGATCCAAGCAAACATTCCCCAACACAGGGCAGTAATTAAACCTATACTTAAAAGCATATTAGGTGATAGTGTGCTACAAGCATAAAACATACCTCAGTAGCTTAATTTGTATCACACATTGAATAAAGCTTTCTCCTCGAGAATTACATTTAAGATTAAAATCAAACTTTTTTTTTTTTAAAAAAACAACAACAAAAAAATAGCGCTGAGCCACACCATCAACCCCAGGACTTGGGAATACTTTCATCAGGGAACGGTGCTGTAGTGCCAACCTCAATGCTCCGAAGTTTAATACCGAACTCATAAAGCTTCTCTTCAGCTTTTGTCCAGTCCTATTTTGCTAGAAGCAGCTGAATTCCTTCTGGACGTGCTCAGGAGCTGTCAGACTTGATAAGAAGCCAGGATCGAGCAACTAAAGGACTCTTATTCCTGTTTTCCACACAAAGTGCAATGCATGAACTACATCCAGTCAGTTCTTTGTGTTGGGAGTTTTGGAAAAAAGGGGAGAAAAAGCAAGGCAGGATCAGTCTGCTATAGCAGTGACACAAGCCAGCTGGAGCCTTGCCAGTTACTAGGGCTCAGAAATAGACAATAATTTCACCTTTGAGATTCAGATTTTCGGCATCTCTCACAAGAAGCGCCCACCACCGAGCACAGACCAGTGCTGTCCTCCCTGGTGGACCGCAAACTTGTGATTATCCCATTTGTGCAGAGGAGTACGTATTCCTTAAAGGAGAAATCTGTCATTCCACTAGCAAACAGAAGAGTAATTAGTTTTAGAATTAATAGAGTAATTCCGTTTATTACAGACAACATATGTCATATAGCTATTTCCCCAAATAACTGCAGCTCCATAATCAAATTACTTACTCTAACTCCTTTCCTTTGCTGTGTGGGAAAAAAAGGGCACAAATCAAAGAAGCAATGCTACAGTCTCAGATAAAAGACCAGCAATATGAGCCAGACTATGAATAAAGCATAAAAAGAAAAAGGAGATTACTTCCTTGTTTTAAGATATGATTTTAGGGGTTGAAGACTGAAATAAACCAATTTTCCAGAAGGGGTCCAAAATCAAGCATCTCCCTAAACATACTTACAGTGTAGCACAACAGATTAAACAAGCAAAAGGTAAAGTTTCTTTCTCACAGCAAGACATGATTCAGTTAGTGTCTTATTGCTTTACAAAACAGGATTGTTTCTGCATTTGGAAGTTAAAGCTAGGGCACATCTACAGAACTATTTTTTTTTTTTTAAACATCTCCTTTGTAATTCACAAAGATTCCTAGCAGCCTCAAAAAAAAAGCAAAAAAATAAAAAAACAATCATCTCATCAACTCACTCAAACCCCATTACCATATAATAGGCCCTCTGTAGCTAGACTCAAAGCAGCAGGGTAGAAAAATGGACTCCTTTCACCCACTGTGCTTATAACTAAGGAGGAAAACCTACAAAATGATTTATGCATTCCTTGCCCTCCTCAGTTAGGGAAACCTCCAGGTACATTCATCCAGCTTTCAAAAGAAAACCATGCACCCAAAAGTTCAGAAAATCCTGGCTTTGACTTCTGATCTCCAGTCATAAAGAGGGAACCAAGGGGGAAAACTTAAAAGGTCCATAGGTATAGCATTTTTTATTAAACCCAAACTAGTCTAGTTAAAAGAGAAGATGCTTTCAGACACAAGTTTGTCTGCATCTTCCAGCCACACTCCCTTTGCTCTAATGCCCTTTAGAGCATCAGTCTGACCAGTGCCACCCTTGAAGTGCTTCCTCTGCTTCTGTGCTGGAGGCTCCTACAACGGAAACCAGCTTGAGCTAGAGAAGATATTTGTAAATCATAGCCTAACTCTGGCTTTCCAGCTCACCCAAAAGTAACCCACATGTTCATCTCCTATCAACTCACCCATACCTCACTTAATTTTACCTGTGACTGCCCTTCCCCCTTAGTTTTTATCAGGGTCAGTTTTAGGAACATTTAGTGTTTTGAAAGACGCATCAACTCAAATGATGACGTTCAAATCCCGCTCCCAGAGTGGGAAATATAAACTAGAGCTAAGAAACTAACTTTTTAAGTCGCATCATTTTTAAGTGCCAAGGGTTCTTATATTTCTCATAATTTTTGATCACCTTCAGCTTCTCTCAGAGATAAAGCTGGAAGCCAATGTTATCATGTGCAAACACTATTAAATGGAAACTTGCTCATCTAAGATTCAGAAAGCCTTTCTATAGTCTTTAACTCCACTGTTGTCAATCAAAAACCTCATTACATAGGAAACTGAAGGCAAATAATCCTCGTATAACAAGTTTTTGATTGACGGAAGGTTTGTTAAACACAGCTCTAAGATCAGAGAGGTTCCTGGCAGGAGCAGGAGATGGATGAAGCGTGCCACTTACAAATCTGGAGTTAATACTACAAAGGTAACAGAAATCAATTCTGAACTTCTTAAATCAGGAAATGTTATTTTTGTAATTGCTGAATTTCAGTGCCAACCAGTGGCCTCCGGCAAACTAACAAGCCCACATTCAGCTTCGCAGCCGGGCTCGTGGCTGTATGTGTGTGTATGTGTAGGAGCAGACAGCAAGCACTGCGCCTGGGTCACCAAGACGTTTATAAACCATCAGTGGATTGCCAACCTGCTACGCTGTACGTAAACCCACTTAATCCCCATGTTTGCAGGGTTCCTCAAACCCCCATAGCACAGTAAAGCCATTTAAACACCCGAGCCTTATTTTAATCAGTTCAGCACAGATCACACGGTCTTATAGGAAATCCTTCACGACTCTAGGTGGGTGAAACTACAGACTGGGGGATTTCCTACAGTTTACTGTGCCGATAGCAGCAGCCCATTGCATCAGGATCAAAGGTGGCACCGGGATTGCTCAGGACCTTCATGTCAGCTCCTCTTACGGCTACAGCACTTGTCATCAAACCCTAACAGCTCCGTTCACCTCTCCCCTCTTGCACCCACAGGTACGTGGTGAGTGTATGAGACTTACAGATTTCATGGGCAAGAAGTCAAGCAAGATAACCAAGTTATGAGTTCTTGGCAGATATTTCCACTTGTACCATTTCTCTTACAAAACCAAACAGTTTATAAACTGAGCATTTTGTGGGAGAAGCTTCGACTCGGGTTTTATTTTCAATGGCTTCTATTTCAGCTATTTTTTTTTCACCCAGCATCTCTTCATGTCTCATTTGAGTGAAACTCACTGCTCATTATGAGCTACACAGACAGAACAGGACAGAGAACTGGGTAAAAGCACCTCAATTCCAGCTGAGACGCAGGGGTAGCTGTACACAAGGTCCCTGAGGGTCTGACTTTGAGGAACCTGTTAATGGGTAGAGCTCCTACTGTAACTCAGAAGGCTGCTACAAGAATCACTGCCAGGAGTCTCCACAGGATGACATACAAGTTTCTTTGTTTCTAATGAGGTCATCCCATTCTCAAGACAGACGATGATTATTTTTAAACTTCACCAGAGAAAAACCTATCACTTTGCAGACAATTTTTCTAGGACTACAATCTCCTCCTCACAAAAGCTTTTAAAAATAGACTCCCACACACTTATTACTCAACTTAGCAATCCAGCCCCCAAACACACCAGGGCTATCTGTCACTATAGAAACTGTTTTCCCTGGGAGCATCTTCTCTCACTGCAGGGAGAGCTGCCCTTGGAGCTGGAGGTGTGGCAGCAAAGAGGACCTGTTTTATGATCTTGCTGGCAAAGCTTTCCTCACCCTGTCACCACACACCTGGGCACAGTGAAACACTCCCTTGGATTCCCACTCTGACTGCAATTCAGGGAAAAGGTGATGAGAACAGCTCATCCCTAAAAACCAGTATCCTCAGCAGTTCTAGGCCAAAACTGAACCCTCAATTACACCAAAACCTCAGTGACTGCAGTGGTTTCACAAAAGGGAGATCTCCCCATCGAGGGGAGAAGAAAGGAGTAACTGAGGACCACCATGAAGCAGTTAAGAACTACGAATGGAAAATGGCTTTCCAGGTAGCAAGGGGGAGGCCTTTCAGCTTAAAGTGACCACAAATTTGGGAAGCCAGACATTATTTCAAGACCCACACAAAGGTACCGGCATCCAAACCTGGTTATCCCAAAGAGATGTCGTTTCACTGACTGTGGCTGTGTGCAGCACGGCAGCCTGGTCCTGGTCTAACAAGGAAGAGAACTATAACCCCTACAGTAAAAATGAGGTCAAGTCTGAAACAGCTTATTTGAAATTGTTGCTGTAAACCAAACAAATTTGATTTAACTATATCCTAATCACCAATAGCAACACCTTAAAAAAACAAACCAAAACAACCAACCACATCTCTAGCAATGCAGACTGCAGAGCCGTTTTCTTTTCAGAAGTGGTCCCCTTTGTTGCCATGGTTATTGAGCACCTTCTCAGCCTCCCAAAGATCTCTTATCTTGCATCCCCCGCCCTGGCCCTGACACTCCATCCACTGGCCCACCTCTGGCATAAGCGAGCCCAACATCTATCCTCAGAGGTTATTTTTCAAGCTATCTTAATTTTAAACAGTTTTATTGACATTCCAGAATGCAGTGATGTCCTCTACTACTCACTGGGCAGCACATGAGAATAACCCCTGTACCTCATTAAGATCATCTTGAGTTGTAGGTAATTTGCCAGTTTAGACCTTCTACTTCTTTCACACGAGCGGGTAACATCCAAATTCTTCTTTTTGTACAGGAACTGGTCACGTGCTGCCCTAATAGATTGTAGGCAAAGCAGATCACGCCAAAGACACCTGAGGTCATGCAACAGCCTGTATTTTGAGCATTCCAGACACAAATACGTTTATACTTTTAATAGTAATACATTCCTATTACTCAAACAGATTCGTAGGAGCATTGAGCTATGCAACACGCAATTTAACACCCCACCAGCCACAACGAGCATGCTTAGCACGTACCAGCTTAAGTTAGCTGCTTGCTTTTGAAAAGGCTTGCATGTTTACAAGCTCTCCTTTGCACACAGTGACAGCCTGTTTGCCCATGCATTTCTTTTCAGTACAGATCATTTAGCTCTGGAAGCAAAGAACTACTAAGTTATTTGCGAGGAGAAGACTATCAAAAACCACTTACGGATTTTTAGATCATTCCCGAGATTAACAAACTGGTTCTGCTAGCAGGAGAGAGGCAGAAGGTCAGTCATACCTTCTTAATCACTCAAATGCAAAATTCCTGGGATAGTTCAAGGTTAAAAAGTCAGGAAATGAGAGTTGAGGCTTCTCACAACATTAACTTGCCTGCCAGCCTGTATATCCTGCATGTTTTCCTGAACCAATTAAGCAGAAAAGATAAAAAAAAGAGTAAGGTACAACTTGGTGGGAAAAGTGCAACACTACTAAACTCAAAGCATGCAAGAGTTGGAATTTAACCATGCGAGTCATTCAAATGTCTTTAGTTTTAAATAGCTGAGGTTGTTTTTAAAGTTTGCCTTCATTTTTTTCTAGGATGAGAAGCAGCTTTGCCACCTGCTCAGCCTGAATGGATTAATTAATACCACGTCAGCACTCTCTTCACTCAAGGTTCGACTGTTCTCAAAGAAGGGGACTGGTCACTTCACAGTAAGGGGTAAATTGTCTACCAAACATCCAGACAGAGTAGTTAGACTGGTTTCTTGACATATTTGGGAGATTATGAACTGGAAGGCTTGTCTCTGTTCTTGCAGCCTGCACTCCTAATTTGCTGAAAGGCTGCCTACAGTGTGGGTGGCAGCAGTTTACATTGGCAAGATGCCTCAAGATAAAGAGGTGTATAGGACAGACTCCCCCCCCCGCAATACAGCTCCTATTGCAGGGAACCAGTACCTACTGTTAGAAAAAGATAAATATTTGAGATTTTGGCAATGAGGCAAGTATTGAACAATTGCTGTACCTTGGCATCCAGGCACACGTTGCCCCATGGACAGTGACATGCAGGGTCAGGCAGTGGCATCAGAGTGAGCACTGGGCTGACCGTTTGGATGTCTGTGAAGGGGAACAGATTTGCAGTTCACCCTACAATCTCACTTCACTGGGCACTGAATTCTTACTTCATGTGTGGCAATCAAAAACCTTCAATCTTGGAGAAGCAAGGCATGTTGCTACATTTCTTACCAGCATGTTCTGTCTCTCCTGTGAGCAAGAGCAGTATAACAGCAAATACCTCCTGCAACACTGCCCAGTTCCTGTGCCTTTTATTCATGTGAAGTGAGAGAACAGACAGTTCTAAGATGGCATCACTGGACTCATCTATGCTCCCCAGGCTACTCAGTGTAGAAACCAAGCATTGCTATTATGGAGGCGTACTTAGAAAGGGGCAAGGGAAGTACAGGAGGCAGGTTTTACATGTAGTTTGCATGCTGCTCCCTGGTTCACCCACCGGCACACCAGGCTAATTGCTAACTCTGTACAGCTGCTTCAGCAGGGCTGCCTGCTTGCTATTTCTCCAGCATAAACCTTAGTGAGTTATATAGCTATTTGATGTTCCTGACCCGAATCAGCAACATTAGCAGGCTCTTTGTCCTGCATCACTTGCAGAACAGTCTTGGCAAGCAGCAGGACGTCACCACAGCCTCTTCTGCTCTATGGCCCAAGATAGATGAGCTGAAACCACTTTACTGTTGCACAATGCCTAGATCAGTTCTGGAAACATGACTTGACTGCTCTCTGATCTGACAGCAGCCTGTCAGCTTGGCAATCTTGTCCAGATAGAGCAGAATCCAGCTACGCAGAGGAAACCACCAGGTCAAGTAAATCCCAGAGAGGCCCAAGTGCAGTCACAGGAGGACATGGGCCCCTTCAATGCTGTTGTACACCCAGCGGTACCAGGTATGAACAGGACTATTGCTGGCTGCCTGGAAGAATCCGAGCAGACACCGGGTCAAGGTGAACTTGGAGCAGTAGAGAACACGGAAGAACAAAAATCCTTCTGGTTGCAAAGCAATTGGGAATTCAAGGCACAGAACACATATTTAAGCATAAGCACTGCCCTGCAAACTGTAATCCATGCCATATCCTTCAAGAGGAGCAAACCAAAACTAACCCAGAGTCAGCCTTGCAGGTTAGCACTCAAGACAGCCTTTGGAGATGAGGGCACGGCCCTGTACTTCTCCAGGGAGGAGAAAGGCCAGATTACACAGCATGTTCATGGACACAGCAACTGCTGAAGCACATAAGCAGCTGGAATTCACAATATCAGCTTTCCTATCTACTACCGTTGTGATTAGTGGTGATGCAATGCCTTTTCTGTTCCTGAAGAGTCATACGTATAAAAACAAACAGAAATGTCAAAACAAGAACAGCTGTCTAGAACAACCTCAGGAGATTAAAGCTTTAGGAGATGTAAAGAGTTAGAAACATAAGATAAGAGTATAAAGCTAATACATTTAGTACCTTTTTCATTCAAAGTAACAAAGCCTTGATTAACTGTGTAGCTACACCATAGAAAAATATATATTCCAAATTCTCTCTATAGACAGAACTGCACAAAGCATAGTTCAATACTTCACACATTGCAAGGGAGTCAATGCAAATCAACAGCTATTGAAGCTTGCTCACTCATATGAGGACAGCAAAAATGAGATTTGCATCACCAAGTGAGTTTAATTGATTTACTCTTACAAACATGATTTATTTTGAATGATCCACTATCAATATATTTTGCCAACAGATTAAATTTGCATTAACATAGAAATTTTAACGCCACCTGCTCTTTACATTCCCCTTCCCCACCTGTCACACAAAGCTTAAAGCCCAGTCCTGCCAAAGTGGCACAAGCAGCCTGCTGAATAACTGCAGGCCCAGCACTCAGCTCAGGAAGAAAGAAAATAATCCATCTGTAGAGAGGCGCCGGCCAGAGACTTAGGGACCACAGCTCAGATCAAACTGAGAGGAGGACTATGGGTTTGGTACTGCCCATTCTCCAGGCTATGGAGCAAGGCCCCTAAGGCGATAGCCTTCTTCAGGTTCAGGACAAACACGCATTTCATCACAGGCAAAGCCAAACACACCAGCACCATGGTATCTTGAAACTCCAATATTGCTTGTAGCACCCTCTGCAATTCCCAGCTGACAGGTCTGGGAGTGGTGAGGAGACCCCCCATGCACAGTGCATCTCCATAGCTGGAGCATGCATGACACCAGGAGAGTTGCCCACTCCTTCCCCAAACACCAGCACACACCCAGCAGTCTCCTCCAGGAACACAGAGTCCCTGGGGGACCCCTCCCCTCTTCTTTGCATGGAATTAACATAGCCACAAGAGTTTCCCTAAAGCATTCTAGATTGGTGTATGAGACTGAGAAAGGGCACAGTAACTTTGAATTCAGCAGTTCCATGGTACCGAGTTTCTTGTGTCCTGACCAGGAGAAGTATTTTAGTCTTACTCAAAGTTTAAAAAAAAAAAAAATTGAGACAAATCCCAGAAGCAACATGTCATTTTTCAGAATTCAAGGGAAAAATTCTTCTGAAAAATTTATTTCCCAAGACTGTTTACATCTGAAATATTATTGCAGGGAGTATTATCTGAGGACCTCTATGAACACAAGCTCATGGATACAATTGGTATCAATTGTTCAAAGAAGATGCAAGTAGACGGGCTCAGCAGTAACCTATGAACAATAAACTATATGCTGATCACAAGTTACAACTGGATGCCGAAAAAGCAACGTGGCATCTTTAAACGCATGTGTGCATGTGTTTAAAAGTGTCATCTTTTACCATGGGGTAATTGATAGTTATTTTGCTGTAAAGGCCTTGTGGAGAAGACACACTGCTGTATATTTTGGCCTGCGGCAGTTAACCAAGTTTCTACCTAATGAAGTGTACCATAATTTATTTTTTTTTTTCAAACTTTCCAATAGACCTTAACAGAGGTACCAGGTATGAAAAGCTTTTTAGTTATTTCTCAGCTCAAAATGCACAGCATTTCTTTACACCAAGCAACACTCAGCAGAGGTGCCACTTCACCACTGCTCACACTTCATGACCTACGTATGTGTCAGAGACACACCTTACATAGGCTTACTATTAATATTTAGCTACTATTTTGCTTTAGCATGAGAAAAAAGCATAGCATCCTCCTTCCAAAGGACCAATCTTCCTTTATCCAACATACTCTGGTGAAGGTGACCAAAACCACCTTAGATTGATTGTGTCTGTTCGATATTACTCTATTCCTACTTCTCCCATCCCCACTTCTTCCTCATAAAACACATGTGCAAGACTCATTTGGACCTTAAAAGACTATCAACTCCTGACAGCAAAGTTAAGTCAATTGCTCTAAATCCCTTTGGAAGCAATGAAACATACTTTGAAATACTTCTTGTCTAGAGTATTTCTCTAATAAAAGAAACTAATTGTCAATGGTCTTAGCATATTATCGTTGCTTTGGTGTGCTGAAGCTTTTCACCAAATTGATCTTATTCCACAGTCAGTCTCTTGCTCTTCCAGAGAGCCAACTCCGCTAGCAATGCCTCCAGACTTGAGAAAACATAGCAACCTTCTTCCACACTTACAAAGGGCAGATTTACAGCACTTCCCCCCAGGGAACAGGAAAAATTGCAACTTTCTCTAAAACAAAATAAAATCAGAGTAGCCCCCGAAGACTAAACTCTGTGTTTGCTGGTGACATTATAACCTTACTGGCATTGATGCTATAGCACAGGAAAGTTTCACCTCAACCGTACTGGGCATTCACCTCTGAAGTCACAGAACTAGTGAGAACAGCGCCACATTAATTGTCTGAGATAGAGGTCCTTGTGAGAAGGACTTCTACTAAGTCAAGATGAAAGCAAGCCTGTGGTTCTGTAGGCAAACCACTCCTCAGAAACCCAGGTCACAAACTCTGTACTGGAAAGATCTTCAGATACCAGAGGAACTGGACTGCCCCGGCTGGCAGGAGCGAGCCAAGCTCCATCTCCCAGAGCAGAGCCCGCACCGTTCCACAGTAGCTTAAACCAGATTTCCTGAGATCATTAGTGCACATCCAAATTCCTAGCACATATCTAGATCCTCTAAACTGAAAAGGATCTGAATTTGGTAAGCAAGGCAAGATTTTTGCCCAAATGCTCTAAGCTAAGTATTTAGGAAGGATTTATCTAAAAGACACCGGCAAACACTTGGATTCCTCTAACAAAAAACACACAGCACACGAGTAAGTTCACGTAATCACAGAGAAAGAGAGAGGTTTTTATTCCATCCTTGTCAAGAAGGAAAAAAATGCCAATAAATTTTAAGTGTCTGCTCAAAGCGTCTCCCAAAGTTGCAGCACGGTCTCAGAAATAGAAGCGCCACAGCCAAGCTCTAACGATATGTAAGATTCCTTCAGTAATGCAGCATTTACCGTTTTGCAGCACGTATTCACAGTAGTAAATGTTGATTTCTTTTTTGCACTACAAGGGTTGCTTTATCTCTACCGTGACACTTTCCTGGGACATGCTTTAGGTTTAAATGCACCCAAAAGGCATTTTTAAAAAGGTTAAACTTCTAGGGGATGCAGTTCCTTAACCTGAATCAGCATGTGACTGTACAAGGACATACACTAGTACAGGGGAGGGAGGGAGGGAGAATTATGTCAGATCCGCAGCACAAAGACATCAGCACCTGACCCAGGTTTGTTGATCTCATAAAACCATCTCTCCCACCTTCCACTCCACACCCTTTTCCTTGCTCCTCTTCCCAGTCAAACAGCTCTGCTCTCCCCAGTCGTGCTCTCCCAAGCCCTCCCACAAGCTGCTTCCATTCAGTAACACAATGCAAGAGCACCCAAACTTCTCTGCTGGGTGAACGGACAGCCAGGTTAGTGGGACTCAGCAGCACGCCAGCGACGGAGGAGTGTCAGGAACAGAAGCAGCACTGGGGAAAACCGCCACCCCCCCACCCTCCCTTGCTGGTTGTGATGAGCTGTCTGGCTGCTCACCAGACTTCTGGGCAGCAAACTCGTAGATGAGCTTCATCTGCTGCGGAATCATAATTAAAACTGATGCTCTCCAGTGGCCCATCTTCTCCAGCTGCCAGACTTTGCCTTGCTACTGCCTTCAGACTCTTTATTACTTCTAAGTGAAGTGCCTAGAACTGGTCAGCTTTAGAAGCTGGTCCCTTAGATTTAGGTGCACCCTTGGATCAGGCCAGCCCTGCTGCAGGACTGACGGACGCCCTGCCACGGGATAGACACTGTGAGGAGCGATGTTCTGAAGACGTGACACAGAGCCGTTTGCCGGGCCTCTGTGCAGCCGCAGGGCTGCGCCCAGCTCGGCCGGTGGAGGAATGTGCTCGCTGACTGCACCTTTTCATCTCGATAAGGATTTTCAAGGTCGTGTTCGATTCCCTGCCAGCTCCTCCCCAGCTCCATTTTCATCTAAAGACGGGTTGCAGCCTAGGTCAAAGCCTCAAACTCCAAGAGAAGGACTCCAGTCGTAACTCATGTCATGCACGCTGAAGAACGTGGCCACAAAATGCAATGAGCTTGTCCTCAAGGCAGCATGGAGATTGCCTTTGGGGGACAGCCCTCATCACCCCATCCCCATGCCCCCAGAGCGGCCAGCCAAACCAGCCCTTCACTGGCCACCCCTGGGCTCCGAGGAAAGGCAGTGGTGATGGTGCCAGGCCTGGGGAGCCCCACTTTGGGCACAGGGGACACAGCCTCCTCTCCCCAGCCCAGCAGCCATCATGCACAAATGCAAGCAGCTCAAGGACCCGCAGACGGTCCTCACGTCACATAAGATTTGTAGGTAACTACTGGAGAATCATACATGCTGCCTGCTTACAAAGCCAGCTAATTATACAATCTGTTAAGCATGTATGCACACACAACGGTGCTTTGAGTCATTAGGGGACGGGATTTATACTTCACTGCACGCATCTTGCTCTTTGTGAGTGCGTGCCTGGATACAGCCAAAATGAACACAAGTATCTGGAATGTCTGCAGCTCGCCGGCCAGCCCATCTGAATACAAAGCTGAGTGCCTGGCTGCGTGTGACCCCAGTTGCACATACTGCTCCCCCAACCATGCTTAAAAATCCCCATTCCCTTTCTTACCACTCCAAGCATCTGCAAGCGGAGCACAGCATAACGTTTAAGCCATATTCCAGAGCTGTGAGGGTGATGTTATGGAGGACAAAACAGCAGCGCAGGTGATGGGCTGTGAAGACAAAGAGCTGGATGTCGGAGCCAGCAGCCCAGCCTGCTGCTGTCCCGGGCTTAATCCCAGCAGAATCCCAGTGCTCTGGTAGGCAGGGACCTCAGCTCCAATGGCAGCAGCCACTCCTCAGCAGCAAAGCCCATGCCAGATGGAGATCCCTGTCCTAAGTGTTTGCCAGGCAGATAATTCCAATCAGAGATGCCACCTCTCCCCCTTCAGTCATTTCCCCTTCATTTACTAGTGCCAGATTCGGCCCCCACTTTTTGACACTTTTGGGTGACAGCTCTCTCCAGAGCAGCCCAGTGCTTTTTATGTAAAAGCAGGGAGCAAATAGGTATGTCTTTCATGGATTATACGACCTTTCTGGCATTTCTTATTTTTGAAAGAATTTCTTCTGCTGAGGATTTCACTTCAGCTTCCCATATCTCCAAACATCCAACGTCACCTGCAGGTGAGCTCTCACACCCCCTATTCAATTGGCTCCACACCATTGAATGCCTTGTCCTAAGGAATCATATACCTATACTTTATTTTACTTTAAAATACTTTCAGAGGAGTGTACTCAGCACTGGGTTTTCCATTTTTACCTTCTATGCATTGCCATTCAGCACAATTATTTAACAACGACTCTGAAATAGAAGAATTTTAAGCATTTGGTGCATAAAGTACAAAATATTATTTAGGGGGTTTGTAATGAGACAAGACAATTTCACACATTCCTCTTCCCTGCAAGTCAGGGGAAGTAGAAGACACCAACTCGAAGAGTTGTCTTGGAAAATACAAGTTGGTCAAATAAGCTCTTAAAAATCTCATATAGACCACACAAACCTAGCAAGGTAGGGTAGGAAATCACATCTTTCTTTATGCCATATCAAGCTGCAGCACCCGCTCATCTATAGCAGGGTATTTTCTCTCCATTTTCAAAGCAGGTGATGTCACCAGGAAAAGATGACAGTGTAGATACTCCTATTCTCTCCTGACAAAATAAGCCCTCCTTGTACAACAACCTAGCAAACAAGTCACAGGTCCTGCAGGTGCTTTAAGGGAGAAGACATTTCACTCCTGAGATTTAATTGTGGGGCATGCAATGCTCCGGGTCACCAGGGACATCAGCCAGAGCACAGACTGCCTTTCCAGGAGGAAGGGGACAAGGGGCAGCATTACTTTTCAAAAAGCTGTGCTTAAGAGCCAAGTTAATTAGCAACTCAATTGCTATGTTCAACTCTTTTATACATCCACCTTGCTCACACAAGAAAGTACTCACAAATTTGCCTACTTAAATCACCACCACTGGATTTCTACCTGAACACCTCCACGAGATGTCCATATGTCAAGAGATATTGAATTCCAGAACAGGATGTCTCTCTATACATTTAGATTTTTCTCATCTCCAGTCACCTTAAACAGTACCTTTTCTTGAAATTTACAGAGCGATGTTCTAAAAAACTAACTACTTCAGGGTCTATCTTCTCTATGCCCAGTCCAAATCCTGTAAAGCTAACTGTACTAGAAAGACACCCTCATCCAGCTTACCTCAGTCATCTTTTTTCTTCTTCCACCCATTCAAAGAAAGGAAAAATCTGGGGGTTTCTTTTAGACAGTGTAAAATGCTATTTTGTTCCAGGACCCCCAACAACATTTATTCTCTGTAACTATTAGTTTTCACAGCTGCCAAAGGATAAGAAGCAGATAGACAAGTAAAACCTCGTTTTAAGTCTTACTCAATGCAAACCAGCATTTGTAGCAAGATACTTCAGGTGAAACTAAAGCAGCCAGGGAGGTAGGAAGCGTTACCGGAGACAGAGCTCTGCAGGTACGCACCCCTGTGCTGGGCAGACACCAACCAAGGACCACAGCCTGCACACACCAAGCATGCTGCTCTCTGACCAAATCACACCAGGCACTCTGCAAATTACCAGTTGCCTAATCTGGCCTCAGCTGTAACTTGTTTATAACTTAGTGAAGCTTTTCCAATACACCACCATCACTGTTGCTCAAGGCAATTACCTAAAATATCTTAGCTATTCATTCCCATCCTCCTTTTTAAGGCAAAGCTGTGTTTAATGGATCTGACATTGTGCCTTATAGGACGATATATTTGGCCTTAAGCAAGCCATCACGAGCACTCATGGATTTGAAATCTGCTGTTTAACTGAGTACTACTTCACCATCAGCACCTGAATGAAATGCAACTCCTCTGCCAGTATTTTCAGCAAGTAGTTTCACTGTATTATCCATTTTATTAATTTCTACCCAAACACCAATCTATACCATCAATGCAGAATTCTCAATGTATATATTAACGTACTCCTATCAGTTCAGCTAAATACGTCAGTATCCACAGTTCAGCTCATTTGCAAAGACCAGACTGAAATTCTCCAGCAAACAAAATACTCCTGTGCCCTTGCCTAGTATCTTTAAGCTAACCTACAGACTGATCCAGAGAATCAACTTGCTATCAACTTCCACGATCAGTGATGAATCTGCAGAACTATTAAAAACACAGACCTTACTGGCAAAGGTCTTTGAACACTCCTCCCATTAATAATGCCCTTTATTCAATGTCCTTCTAATAATTGCCAAATCAATGGCATAAACAGAAGCTACTGCTGTTCCAGACCAGAGAAGACAAAGGACAGCAATATTGCAGAAACTGCAGTGCTTGAGATGAATGAAACATGACATTGAAATTCACTCTAACAGCATTTCAGAGAGAAATGTTGAGTGGTTTGCTAGGCTCCCGAGCAACCACATGCTGAGCGAGGCCAACATGCAGGTAAACTGGAGCCTCCCGTTATGCATGCAGAAGATAGAGGGAGGAGATCCAGAAAGAAGCACAAACCTTTTTAGGTGTCACCTTCACAGTGTCACAGCAGATGGAATTACAGCCCACGGCGCAGCACAGAGAAAGCATCAATCTGATATTTAAGCTGTCTGCTCTGAAAGACAAACTGCAAGTGACAGGGCTGCCTCGCTGAACCCATGCTCACCACCCGCGGTGGCGGGCAAGCACAGCACAACCGCACCGACTGCAGCTCAGGAGCAAGGCATGACTTCTAGGGGAACCCTGTTTTGCAGGAAGGTGGCTGCCACTCAGCAGGTCACTGCTGCAAAAGACAGTCCTTGGGCCATTCCAACTTACAGCAGCAGCAGCAGAAACTGTGCCCAGAAAAAAAGAGGGAGCAGTTTTCCATGTGCCAGCGACCTCAGGGCTGGCTCCTCAACCCGCTCCAGCCTCACCAGTAGGGCTTGTGCTCAGGCCCACAGCCAGACCTCCAGCAGCACAAGAGGGCAAGACTAAATGATGCACTCCAGCCACAACCAAGCTTGAGGGCAAAGCTTTTCCTTTTTCCACCAGCAAATATAGAAGCGGTCACAATACTGTAAGCAATGGTTCTCTGCACTCTTTTGAGATGAATCCAGAGGCAGTCACTTATGGCTTCTAAAATGAGGTAGGAAATCAAATTCACATCCTATCCAGCCTCTTTATAAGCAGTCCTCATTTAAAAAAAATAGATTTATTAATAAATTAACATTATTTTTCCTCATTAATACAAAATTCTGGCATAAACCCAGTTCATACAGCTTCACAGCAATCTGAAACATCACACCCCACACATCAGCCATTCCCGTCTGCACCTGAACCACTAAGTGTCCCCCATATAAAGCCAAGAAGTCACCCACTCAGGGTTTAGCCTAAGGAGGACTGAGTTCAGTTACCCCAGTTTTGTCCTTTTTATGGAACTAAAGCATTTCATATTCTTCAAGTACCCAGTGCTGCATTTCCATCCCCTTCCGTGAGCAGCCACCAGCCCAGACACACCGATGCTCTGACATGGCAGACGATGATAAATTCTCAGCGCTCATTGTAAAATCAACAACTTCTCGGTTACCTGGAAACACTACTTCAAATCAACCAGAGTACAGCTTTGTACAGCGCAGCCCCCAGGCACCAAAGGGACATCACCTCTGCTACGCACCTCCCTGATCACACCACAAGACAGCAAGGGGGAACCCAGGGCTCTTCTCTCATCACCAAGGAGCAGACCCTACCCGTGACCCAACAAGAGAAGCAAGTAGATAAGCCTAAAAGGGGAATTTGTTACACCTGTGCCAGCCAGAAAAATGCATATATAGTCCTGAGTGAATTGAGGCAGTGCCCTGTTTTCTTGTTCAGTTGAATCAAAGCATCCCAGCAGTGGGCTGTTACAAAACAGGAGCAGGAAAGCTAAATCAGACAACACCACTTTTCAAGAGGGACTAACCTCAGCAGGGAGAAAAGAACACGAGAATTTTGCTGCCTTTACCTCCTCATGAACGCGAATTTATATTCTTCCCAACACAAACCTGATGTACAAAGGATCAAGAGCTCGTAAAATTGCTCCTTTAAAAGGAGCACTTCCAAGATGAGCCATCAGGAATACCAGGAAAGTGCAAGTAAGTGACAATTTGTGATGGCCCAGATAAAAGAACAAACAACAGCTTTCCCAAAGGGTAAAAGAGTATTTATGTTGATTTAACTGAACATGGTTAGGTCCAGTTTTAAGAACCGAGTAGAACTTTAATCCAAAAAAGCCTGACCATAGTAATGCAGGAACACCTGCCATCACAGAAGTCCAGTGCTACCTGGCCATCAGTCTGCAGCACAAGCAAAAGCAGGCAGTGAATGTAGAGAGGTCACTTCCATGTGAAATGACCCCCGGGGAGGCGAGGGCAAACATGGAGCGTATAACACAACCACAGGACAAGTCCCAACCTTATCTTATCACAGTAGTATTAGGGGCATACACCGAACTCTGGTTTTTAATTCAGCAGGATGCCTGTCAGTTGCTGTCCCATTTGCAGAGTACCCTTTAGTTGGATGAGAGAAGGGTAAGACACACCAGTCACATCACCCCACACTACCCAGAAACTCCGCATCTCACAGAGCCCTCACCGGCCACAACAACCCAAGCTGCAGGAAACAGTCACTCTATAGCAGTAATTTTCCCCGCTCAAGATATTGGGAGGTGTTTATGCTGCCTGTAATACTTTAAAGCTTTTAATTTAAAGCTTTTAAACAAAAAACATCACCAACAGTGCTTTTTTTTTTTAGCCTTATATGAAAAACTGAGGCTAGATCCTTTAAAGGCAATTTACTTCACTTATACAAAGGCTACCTCTTCCAGACATCGTCACTCCAAGTTCTATTACCCACCTGCCTTCTCCCTTACCTACAGGATACGGAAGTTTAGACAAAGGTATTTGACATTAAAATCAGTTGAAAAAACATCCTAAAAAGTATCCAAGTCTATTTGCTTTTCTTAGCATGATAAGCTTTACAAAAATACTTGCAAGTCTCTGCTTCTCGTGTTTTGTTCAAGACTTACAGATTATCCTAATAAAATAATACCCACAGCACAACAAAAATCTTTTAATGGAGTGAAAATTAGAGTATCAGATCTATTACACCACCCAGCCTTTCCCCTTCATTGGAGAAGCATTAGAGCCTTTGGACATCTCATTTCAACAAGAAGGTTATTTAGTTCTAGAGTTTGGAGTAAAGTATTTAATGGCTAAAGGATTTGCAAATTACACATGAATATGCATGTAGCACTTCTCACCATGACATAAATCCTATTGTATATTTATGAATGGATTGCTTTGCCTCCAGCTTCTACATGTATATAAACACAGGTTTTAATCTTCAATTCCTTACTCCTTCCCTTCTTTTTAAGGAGTTGCTTAAACAAATTTGCATTTTTGGAATCTATTATCTNCCTTTTTTTTTAAACTTTGTAAACCTCCTGCTCCCATCAGAGCCTGATGAAAGGCTTTAAAGACCCTGTAAGCACAGACATAGGAGCACCAAGCAACAGTGTTAGACAGCTTATGCCAGAGAAAGTAGGAGCAACAATCACTGGGTAAAGAACTACTCTAATCATCAGAGCTGGGGACACAGAGGCATGAAATGAGAGGTCAACAACTTGCCTTGGTTGGCCAAGACACCAGCTAAGGGGAATCAAACCCTCCATAAGCATCTAGGAAGCAACATAAAAAATAAAATCTCATTGCAAAATCCTTAATTCATACTGACATAACTCAGTTATCCCCCAACACCTTTCATCAGGTATCTATACTGCTCACAAGGCTCCTTGATCAAAGTAGCATTTCAGCCTGTCTTCAACAAAATATTTACTAAGAGGCACTACTGTCATCCTGAGAGGTGTCACCACACATCTGCCTGGCTACTCCAGGGAAGTAGTACAGACATTAATGCCTTTAAAAGTCATATGGTAAAATTATTTGATTTAGGTTATTTCACTGCAAATCTATTCTGTAATAAATCTGCTGGTGAAGAAACACTTACCAACATGCAGCACTCCATCAGAAGCCAGTGTCACCAGCCGGTTTCTAAGCAGAACGATTACAGGTGTGAATTACCACTTGGAATGTTCTCATTTTCGTTCCTACACAGCAAAACACTACACACCGAGGAGTTAACGGCACCAGCTGCCTTCCTCTTTCAAGGACCTGGTCTCACTTGGCTCTGCTCAGAAAATGGCAGCAGCCACTGAGTCCCAGCCCACATCTTGCTGCCCTGCAGGAGAGAGCACAAGGGCTCTGGCAGCAGCCATGGAGACATGACGGGACACGGCCTCCTGCCCCCAAATAGCCACTGCCTGTTCACGCACCAAAACCAGGCTGTGAACCGCAGCGTGTTCCACTGCACTCATGTCTTCCTCCAACAATAATGAATCTTTTCCCCACAGGAAGGAAGACCCACCACAGCACCTGACTCAGAACCCATACCAACCATGCAAGGAAGGACCACCAGCCCATCTGAGCTACTGAAAATGCAATGCAACTTGTCAGAGCTCACATCCAAAACTGCGGGAGCCTGCGTCTGAGAAGCAGGTGGAAAATAAACCAGGAAGCACTATGGGGTATTAGCTACAGACTATGGGACAAATAGAGAATAAAGATGAGAAAATTCAACACACAACATTTGCTTTAGGGATAAGTGGCATTTACAAAGGATGTGTGAAAACAAGACCGAGTGGAGGACTCTATGTGACTGGTTCAGTTGCAAATTCGTCTTTGCAAACTGAGATTTTTATCTATGCCACTGACCCTTTTGAAAACGACCAAGCCAGGTTCCAGAGCCACACACGCTTTGCACCCACACATTCTTTTCCTAAAATTTCATCTTAAAAAGTATGTGAGGAGTAGTGTCCAAGGAACATAAGAGATCAGGCAAGCAAACAACATGTGCTTTAAGAAAGGTTATTCTCCCCTTGGCATCTCAAAGGCCACAATGGCAGATACCTTCTAAATTGAATTACTAGTGAACCAACTGCATGAAAAACTAACAATGCTATGCAATAGTCTATGAATAATTAACTCTGACATATGACAATATACCTATATTTGGAATTATAGCTTTTCAGTGGATACGGTCTATCACATTAATATCTGGATTTAAGTTAAATCTGGAAGCTTCTACATTCAAATTTGGAAAGCAAAAAGTAGGAAAGTTAGAAAGTCTAACATATCCTGCAAAACCTCGGTGCTCCTGAAAGCCATAGGACATAGTAGCAGCCACGACTGCATACATCAGTTAAAATAAGGCAGATTAACAGTCGCTGAGGACTGTAAGGAGACCTCTTTACCAGACAAACCTGCCCACATCTAGAATATTGGAAAACTTAGAGAACTAGCTGTTAAACAGCCTAAAGCCTTCTATGTATGTGTCCAGGTAAGAATTAAATAGTCACTGTCCCATCAAGGCAACAGATAGTTTAACTTTGATGCTTAGACCTAGCAGTGTAAAATACGTAGTAGTGCCATAAGAAGCAACAAATGCCAAGTCTGGCTGACCCAGCACCACCCAAGACAGGCCACCAACCCCAGAGACTTCCCAGGAAACAGACCGGGTAATCTGCAGACCTGCACAACATATGACGCAGCCAAATACTTCACATTATCGTCTCCACCTAAATTCCCTTTGAGATAATTTGGATCAGCAGCTCAAAAAATATACTCAAGCTTTCAAAGAGTTCAACTATAAGAACCACCACGTGTCTAGGGTGAAGCTGTCAGTGACTGTTCCCATTCACTCAGTGCAAGAAGTTGCTGCTGCCAACCCATGGTGGCAACATACCTGAGCCCCTCAAAGGGCGTCCCACAGGATTCACGCACTTGATGGCTTGGAGGCTGCATGGGCAAGGGGACAGCCTGCACAGCTGGGCCAACAGCATGTCTTGTAGCACTCACAGAGGCTCAGCTGGCTCAGATGTCACATGAAATCAAAGGTTGTGCCTGGCACAAGCAAAATTAGTGGCAAAGTTATCCACAGCACAGCTTTATAGAGCAATTCTGGGGCTATCTGTGTTTTCCTGTGCTGTTCTAAAGGTCCAGGATAGTGTGGCCACTGCTGTTCCTCTGCAGGCCATCCTCCCCGTGGTAGGGTGGTGAAGGATGAAACAGCAGACAGCCCTCTCCTTAGCACAAGGCTGCCCTTGTTCTGAGTACGAAGCTATTAAGGCAGTTCTAAGTCACACATGAGAAATTTGCAAGTTGTTGCAGTGTCATTTAAGCAACAGTTTCACTTACATTTTAGTTCAAAATAGATATGTGACCACCTTACATCTCAACTCTGCGTAGAGGAGATATGAATGACTGCCTCTTGCAAATCAATACTGTTTATTGCGTGCTTTAAATCAATAAAGGTTTCCTCCACGGAGTAAATTCTTCTAAAACAGCGATTAGGCATTTGAGGAGAGCTAAATAGTTTCACTGAGCAGTACCATTAGTCCTGAAACATCAGCTTGACATCCCAGCCAGAAAGCACTTTATCAGAACTAATTAATCCCCACAGCACCTCTCTAGGATTGAGAAAGCAATTCTAAGACTGAGAAAGCAATTCATCTGCTTTTTAAATGTGTTGGGTACTTATGTTGCAGAACATGGTGGCTGGGGTGGAAACCATAAGCACCAGCATAAACAGAGAACAAACCAAGCCAGCAGAACCCATCCAAAAGCATGAAAAAAAACCAACCAGAGAACACTGACAGCTGTAGGATTTGGCTTCTTTGCATCTTCCTGTAACACACCAAACCTCCTGTGACTATCCAGAGAGTCTTCCAGATGTCACTCGACTGGATGAGTGGCAGTGAAAAGCAGTTATTATTCTATTGGGAGCAGTTTTGTCTGTTGTTTGTTCAGTCAATTATCTATGCATGTAGCTTAAAAGGGAGGGGGGAGCGGTAACCTTAGGCTTTGTGAACAAGAACTCTGGGTTTTATTTGAGCAGTTCAAGCTAAGTCTTTATTACCACAAGCAAAGCACATAACCTTACTGAACAGTTCTCATGAATGGCAATCAGCCAGCATGAAAAGTATTTCTCTCCAAGGAAGTGGTCAATCTACATAGCTCTCATAGATGTGTATGTAGTAGCACTAGTTTACATACCTCCACCTGACTTCACCCAGCTGCTGCCACCCCCCCTTTATTCATTTATTTTTTTCAGCTAACACTTGCCCTGCTAGTGGGCTACTCGAGGCCACCAGCTTAAGGCAGAACATCACACACAAGGAGAACATCAGCAAAGTCTTCCCAAGCTGGATGCATGATCTCTCCCCCTCTTTGAGAAAGAGTTGAAGTTCTCCCATAGCCGACACAGCTGAGTGTCAAGTCAAGCCCAGAACATTTCTATCCTGGGAGAAAGCAAGAACAGCAGAGTTTCTGTAACACGTGCAGGAAGGTGTTGTGGGGCAGCGAGGCTCCTCAGCATGCTGAGCAGAGCACTAGGCTGGCCTTGCCAGCATGCAGTCACCTTCAGGAGCACAGAATACAAATCAATCATTTACTAATAGATCCCTCCAGCAACTGAGATAAGATTCCAGTCCAAAAATGGTGCATGCAAGGTCAGTGACAGGAGCACCCTTAGCCTCCTAGCACACGTCATTTCTTTATGCACAAGTTATTTCATTAAACTTTTTCGACAAATCTTCCCATATCTTCCAATAAGTTTTCTGGCAGAAGCTAGAGGAATTTAAATCAAATTCAGACATGGAAAAGTTTGCTGCAAACTCTTCTTCCCACTACCGTGCTAGCTATGAAGACACCAGTGCGAATGACACTGTTAGGGGATGCTCTGCCCCACTGCAGGTTCCCTCTGGGCTCCAGCAAGTGAAAATAAACTCTCTGTAAAATTCAGTCAGAAATCACAGGGCAAAGCTAAGCCCCTTCCAGCTCTGGTAACACCTCCTCAGCTGTGCTGGCAGAGAGCCTAACCAGGTCGAGCACCTGAGGACAGTTCCACAAGTGCACCCTCAGCAGTATTCCCCAGTTGTCCCCACAGCCAGCTCCACTCCCACACCTCCTATCCTGCTGCACAGCCCCAGCTGTGCCAGCACAAGTTTCTGCACAAGCATACGCATCCTGGATCAACTGTTTCTGTAAAATAAACCCAGACAGTAGAATAACATTTCTCAGCCAGAAACAGTTTTTGGACCTTGCTCCCTGCAGTGATAAAAAATTTAACTCTGGTGGCAGCAGCAGCTTAAGGTGCCCCATCAGCAGCACCATCGAGCACCCACCGCAGGTGACCAAGAGCAGCCACCTGCCATACCCACACCTCCTGGGATTTACTAGCCCATTTTCTGCCATTTCACTGGATGGAGATCAAGAGAACTACTTTGATATGAAAATACATGACCTACATAGGGATGAAATTGTTGATCACCTTGCCAAATAAGTTTTCAGTCCATGGCAGTGTCACTAACTTTCACAAGTCTTTGAGGCGAAATTAAAGGACTGATCTTGTGAGCAAGATGACCTTGCCAGAGCAGAAGATGAAACTCAACCTACATATTTCTAAACAACATGATTTACAGAGGTTTCTTCAAAAGCAATTCTAACCTTTTAAGATTCGGAATTCCCCAAGATGCATTAAAAAGCTGCTGAACTGAACAAAAGTTCACATTTTCTTTTTTTTTTTTTTTCATGCTCCATAGGAAAGTAAGATAAAAATAATGCTTTTAGTAGCTCTAAACACACTGCCAACATTCTTTGCCACTATACATCTGTATATACCACACCTTTAGCAGTGGTGCCCTCGTTACAGCATCGTACCTGTTGTTCCTAGCCGCCCTCCCCAGCTGGAAATGAGTTCATACAAGCGAGGAAGCCCACTGGTTCTGCCAAGCCATCCCTGCAGCCTCCAAAGAGACCAATACCTCCCACCACAAGGTTTGCCTGGGGAGTCTCAGGAAAGGAAAAACAAAAACCAACACCACACAACAATATCATAAAGTTTGATTTTTTTGTCTGATTGATTTCAGCTCCAATCCACTTCTTCCAACTACAGACACTGCCTGTGTCAATTCATCTTGGAAGAGTCTTGATATTAATGAATTTTTAAAAATTCAAGTGTCACAATAATCTTACCAGCTGTCCTTGTTTCCTGATATATTAGCACTTAGATAAACCCATTTTCATTTGCTGTGGAAAAAAAGTTGTAAGAACAGCACAAGTCCTACACATTAAGACACCTGTTCCCCGAGATGGCACTTCGATGACTATGAAGACCCCGTTTCTGTCACTCCCTTCTGTACTCATCAACAGTTTCTCGGGGCACACGCTGAACTGCCTGTTCTTTATAAAATAACCAGCTATTTTGGGGAATGTACACACGAGAAAGCAGCAGATTCACATAGATATGACAGGGTGTTTGGATAGCTATCAGTAAAGAAAGGCAACAGGAGGCAACGAGCTAGCAGCCTTCAGCTGCACGACCTACGCTGCTGCCAGGGATGAAAGAAAAACCCGGGGAAGAAAAAATATTCCATTTTTGAGATTTATTTTTTTTTCCTCTCTTCTCCTTACACTCACTGATTTTCATCTATAGGAAGCATGTCTCCTTTTATTCTTGCTGCTATTCATTGCCCTCTCTTCTTCTAGCTGGTATATTTTGGAGAATGCCCGCATTTAAGGTAGCTATATTTAGCTTTATTGCAGTGATTACAGTTATGCTATAGGCAAGTAATCCAAGTAGTGGACAGTTATATATAAATTTTTTAGCATGATGCTCACACATCTAAATCTTTAATGCAGGAAGTCTGGAGACCAAGTGTGCAGAGCAGACTGGGGATGAAAAGCTTCGAGATCAGAATAATGCAGAGGAGACAAAATACCCTGCGGTACTTCACATCAAGCCTAGAAAGCAGACCTAGAGGTACATGGCTAGAGACTGTACTCTCTATGCTGCATGCCTTGCTTTCCCCTTCAGCAAGACCTTCAGGCTCAGCAAACCCAAATCTTCCTAAGTAACTGTTTTAAATGCACAAGTTTTTTTCCACATGTGACAACACATACATTGGCATATAGTGGCCCTGAACCTTGGCAAATCTCTTCCTCAGTTCTCTTTACCAGAGCTCCACTTTGGAGGTTCAGCAAGGAAAAACCTCCATATGGAACAGGAAGGGATTTCAGGGAGCAATTGCAGAATCTGAGCTTTCCTTTAATAAATACCTCCAAGCCTTTACATCAATAAGAGCATTCAAGAAATGAAGGGCCATCAACTGATGCACTGCTGCCTCCCAAAACTCGAAACATCTGCTGCTGTTTAGTAGCTTCACCAACCTTCAGCTCAAAGGGCTCCTATTTCACTAGCTTTTATTCTCAACAGAAGTCCAATGATTGGGGTAAAATGAGAAGTTCAGTCAGCACCATCTAAAATAACATAGGAAAAACTGCTTACACCACCATGCCGGCAGGAAGAGTATGAGAACATAAATACTGGAGAGTGGGACAGATTATCAGGCATCCCCAAATCCTCAATGCAACCAGGAAGCTTCTGGGTCAAAAGGCAAGGAGAAGTGGGAAAAAAAAAATATCTATCCTCTTCCAAGATAGTTTGAGGAAGAGCAGAGGTTCTGGTATAAAGAACCCAACAAGAAGACACTCACCAGAACCCAGACACCCACCTCTAACCTTCATGTCTGATGAAAGCATAAGTCTCACCAGGGGCACTCTGTTGGTGCAGTTTTGATTCCCACTGATGTTTAACAGCAGGCGGCACCTGGTGCTAACGTTTTGAGACACCCTTCTTATTTTCTGTTCAGCCATCAGCACAGCAACTCACAGTGCAGACGCACCCTCTGCGTTCAGAAGGCTGGGACAGCTCTCTGGCACGCTGGACCAAACGGTATGTACTGGTGCATACCTGACCGATCACGCTTGCTTTTCAAACTAGGAATGACAAATTTCTTCCCCTAGCTCAGTAAGGTTTGATCTCCCATTACACCATATCCAAGTCCTGAGTTTATCTAATCTCATATAAATGTACAAAAAAGAAATCATCAGTTATGTAAGCTTCCTTTTACATGAGGAAAAACACAGTAGGGTTTTCCCCCACCTGGTCGCAAGAACTGCCTTACAACTTTTTCACCTGACATTCTTGCTTACAAGGTACCTTGACTCTTCCCTGCTATAGCACACCGCAGGTACAGTAACAGTTATGTCACAAAATTCTTCAGGTTATTTAACCTTAGATGATTTCCCAAAAATGCTCTTAACATCCACAGGCTTCCCAGGACTGCCCTGAAGTCCAGTACACCCTTGAAAGGTAAGAATTAAGAGTGCTCTGACATGCAGGTCCTTCAATCAAGATTTCAGACAGCTGAGCATCACTCAAGTCAGATTCACAGGTGCCAGTGACTTCCCACTGGCAGAGTCTAATGGCTAACAGCCTGCCTGCAGGACTGGTGTCCTGTGTTACAGGACAGATGGAAAACCACCAGCCCAGCTTTTCATTTCATGCAGCCCAAGGTGGGCCCTCAGGTGGCCTTACACCCCCTGTGTGTCCCCAGCCAGGCCTGCTCCCCTAGCAGCCTATTAAACCCACCTCACTTAGCACAACCACAAACCTCACACCAACTGCTGTCACAAAAACAATGGGCAAGCCCATGCCCTGAAGCTAGATGGTATCTCTGCTCATGTTTATTTCCACTAAATTAAGCTACAATGAAAGATTTAGGGAAGGTTTAAAAACCTGCCTGTCCTATCTTTAGCTACCAGTTGTTGCTCTCTGAATAAACTCATCAGTATTACAAAGGTACAGTCCTACTGACAAGAAACTGGACTAAGAGTGAGCCCTAACACACACATCGTTTTCCATATCTCTCAAATTTTAGTCATGTTTCCTCATATCTGCTGCTTTCCTCTGAGTAAAAGACAGCACGTGCAAGCACAGAGCACTGTAGCAAATACACAAACCAGCCTCTCAGCTGCAGCAATTTTCTAAGATGACTTGTAAAGGGCTACACAACATATTTAAACTCAAAACACACTGTTAAAAGTCCTATGAGCAGTGCATAAACCCAAGTTCACCACTGCAGGGAGTAGGCAACTTATGACTTGAGCTGATCAGAAATTCCCCATCAGCTGGCTTTCACACAGTGGCGGTCAGCTGAAAGAGAAACTTGTTTCCTGTATGTCAGAGCAGGCCTTCAGCTTATGCAAGCACATGGTCCCCCAGGTGATGAGTAAATGTTGTGTCACACAGTTGCTCTAGTGTTGGACCAATAAACTCTTCAAAACCTTGAGGATTTTCAGGGGGAGTGTCCAATAAAACTGGTTGTCTTGGTAGCGCTACTGTAAGATGACTCAGACACAAAGCTCGGCAGGGCCATGTGTATTCAGGTGTATTTCTATGTGCACAACAAATATGTCATATGATATGACTTATCAGTATGCGTTAGAATATTCTCCTTTAAGAGCAGTGAGCAGGTAATGTTTCTGCGACAGCTCAGTACACTTGCATAAATAAGGCACTTATTTAGTCATTTCTGTCACTTTTTAATCACTAACCAAGGAAAATGAGAATTTTTATAAGCCAGTACCAAACCTAGTAGGTTCCTCACTTGGCTTCATTCTCTGTAACAAAATAAAGATGCCAGGCAAGCATTCCTAATTTAAGCCTGCATTGATTTATGACAACAAAAAACACACCTTGAAACAATTGTGTTTTAGCTTTTCTTGACCACATTAACAAAAGAAAAGCCTCAAAACAAGTTCCAAACCCCCAGCGAGCAACAGGTTACATTTGTGTACAGTACACAGTAGGATTATTCTTGGAATGCAGAACACTCCTTGAAATCTCGTAAAATTGGATAATCATTCACTTCCATTCTTAAGGGGAAAAAAAAACAACATCAAAGCAGAACAGGAGAGAAGGCAAAGTACTGACATCCGGCCAACAATGGGAGCCCCTTCAAGGAACCCATCACTGGGGCAAGGGGAAGAAAGGAAAACAAATTCAGGAATTACACCGGCTGCCCCATCACAAGGGGGACACTCACTGTCAGATGGGGAACTGTGTAAAATTCATCAATGACAACCCGTGTAATTCAGATTGTCGGAATTCACAGCCCATCAAGATGGATTTTTGAGTTGGTATCTCTGGGAACTTCAGCTAACGTGAAATTTAGCCATCCAGTAGTTGAGCTTCCCGCATGCTTGAACTACCATACCCTGGCTTACTGTAGCAGCCGCAAGCGTGGAGCTGGAACGTGCTAGGACAGAGTGCTGCTTGGAAAATGACTTGGATCTTGAACAGTAGGCTGTTTTCTGTTTCTCTCACTTTACAGTGAGCGGTACAGGGAAAATGCTCCTCAGAGCAGGTAGGAACAAGAGAAGACTGCTAGGGAGCAGGAGGGAGACGGGGACCACCAGAAACACGCCCTGAAGCCGGCAACCTCTGCAACGGCCACGCTGACCAAGGCCGCAGAGCTGCCTGCGGAGGTGGGCCACCATGGCCCCGACCCACCGACACCCCCTCCGACCCCACTCTGCCGGTCCCTCCCGGCTGCCCTGAGCTACCGCCGCTCCCGGGGGTGTCCACGGGGGAGAAAGAGGTGGGGCCGCCCGCCCCTGCCACCCACCACTCCCACGGCCGCGCTGTGGGATGCAGGTCTGCAAGATGCCCGGAGACGGGAAAGCAGGTGGGCAGCAAAATGCGAAGGACAAACAACCTCTCTGATGTGACCACCCCTCGCCTGCCCCGCCGGGGCTCCAAGTAAGGAGACCCGGCCCTCCCCTCTCGCCGGGCCGGGCCCGGGAGCGGCAGCAGTTACCACCCGAGCACCCTGGGGAGAGGGGAGGCCGCTCCGGGCGGCAGACACCCCTCCGACTGCCGCCGTGCCCCGCTGCCCGGCCAGGAGAGGAGAGGCGGCCACGGGACGGCGACACCACCCCCGCCTCCGGACACGACCGCCGCCGTGCCCCGCTGCCAGCACCCACCTGTCGCGAGGGTCGACCCAGCTGGTGGTGCGGCTGCCGTGGTCGATGTAGTACACCTTCCCGTCGTAGTCCCGCGCCTCCTCCCAGCCCTCGGGCAGCGGCAGCTCCTTCCGCGGCATCGTCCACTCCGCCGGCCGCGCTGCCCCATCCACCGCTCCGCTCCGCGGGGGGGCAGCGGCGGCAGGGCAGGGCCGGCCCGGGCCTCCCCTCCCGCGGGCACCGAGGAGC
>VXBJ01000785.1:290759-382836 GCA_013400055.1 Nycticryphes semicollaris | reverse complement strand
CTGCAGTTATCGCCGCTGCGGTGCACAGCCCGACCCATCCGGGAGGACGGGGTGCAGCGATGGCGGCCGAAAACAGCGCGGGGTCTGATGGGTGCCAGGGTGTCAGGGGGGGCGGCATTCGCGGACAGGCATCTGAACTCATCGCCCACGGGGGACATCCCTCAGGTCGTGAGGACTCCTTGCCCGCCGGTGCGCGGGACCCCCGGTGGTGCGGGACGCTCGTATGGTGCAGGGACCCTTCAGTGGTGCAGAGACCCCCCAAGCAGTGCAGGACCTCCAGCAGTGCGGGTATCTCCAGCGGTGCAGGGACCCCTGGCACCACAGGACACCCCCCCCCAGCAGTTTGGGACCCCCGGCAGTGCAGCCCGCCAGTACTAGCTGGACTCCCCAAGATGTCATGGCTACCAGGCCGTGTTTGTTGGCAAAGAGCGCACAGCCCCCCAGGTGCTCCCCAGGTGGGTCCCCACAAGGGGTGACACGGGTGACTTTTCCATTTGTGTGGCTTCATGAGTGGAAGTTCCTTGCCAACTGGGTGTGCAGGGAAAGTACGGCCATCACCACAAGGCAGGGGTATAAAAGTAAGTTAGGGGAGCACCAGAAGGTCCCAGGCAGAAGCCCCAAGCCACAGTGTCCATGGTCATTCCCGTTCCAGTGCCATTGCCACCATGGCTGGGCTGTTGCCCATCCTGAGCATGGGTCCGGCGCAGCTGCAGGGCCCCATGGATGGAGCTACGAGGACGTGCCCACTCCGGCCTCCTGTCCCTGGATCTCAATAATGTAGGCTCGAGCAGAATGCCTGTGGCCATGAAAGCCCGTGCAATGGCATGGTAACCTGCACCGCGTGGTGACGGTGGGGGAGCTGTACGTGCGGTGGCCTTTTCTCCGAGGAGCACCAGTGACACCAGTTCCCTGCTGCAGAGGGCTGGGGTGGGAAAGCAAGAAGTTCTGTGGAGCTCCAGCTATTGAAACAGCAGAATGGAGCGGGGATGCCTGCCAAGCACCGGGGTGAACGAGGAAACTGGAGGGTGGGAAAAGGGGAGCCCCTGAGGGCTGGGGAGGAAAAGTGAAAGTGAGAGAGACAATTAGAAATAACATCTCATTTTTGTGCCAGATTTTGAGGGCAAGATAACTTCTTCCAGGCTTTCTGACAACCTGCTGGGAGTCAGAACTGCTAATTCTCCAGAGGCCGGAGCAGAACACAGTAGCAGTTGGCTGATGAAGTGGTTGAGCAGGGAAGAAAATGAAGACAAGTAAAACTGAAAGTGAGGCATTTGGAAAATAGCCTGATTTAACCCCATTTTATCTGAAGCCAAACTCGGAGAGAGCCACTGAATACGTTGCTTTTATGAACAGGACCATCCACAAGGCTTTTAGATTAATAATAAAGCAAGAATAAGGGAGTAAACTCTGTGTCTGTCCACAGCTCCAAAGGAAGACTGTGGTTTCTCTGGGCAGCAAGGCCGCGGGGCACGGAGAGCGGTGCCGCTCCAGCGAGCAGACACCGGGAGGGACGGCTGGCAGCCCTGGGCCCTCGCCAGCCACCAGCAATGGGTTTCTGCAGGGCACTGGGCGAGCACCGCGGCCGGCATTTTCTCTGCACTGCTTTTAATCTCGTGGGTAATGGTGTTTCTCTCTTTGCAAAACACTCAGCAAAGTACTTAGCGACATTTAAAAGGGCTAACTGTAACTACATGAGAAAAATCAGCACCAGCTCATGTTTTTAAACATCACTAGAGAAGAAGTGAATAACAAAGTGATGGCAAATTAATGTGTATTTTCATATTCATGTATTTCTGGTCTTATGTTCAAGCACAGAGACAATTCCAAAAGGCTCGTTTCATTTTAAAGTGTTTTTTAGAAGTTTCCAGAACATAGTGTAGATCATGTAGAGAAAGGCTACACATAAAGAACCCAGCCAAATACCTTTTCTTTTCAGATGTCATCAACTGTGTTTATGAAGAAAGTAACTGTAATTTTTTTAAAGATAATTGCTTTTGAAATAAATACTTCGGAAAATATTTGCAGGTATTTCTGACTCAAGTAGAAAGACCTTATTTTTCCTTTTCCTCTTTATTTTTTAACTCCGGGGTGAAAAAAACCCAACAAAAAACCACCTCTAATTGAACCGTATGAATTTATGAATGTAATCAGGAATGTGCGTCTGATAACTTGCTCCCTTTTACCACTTACACTCACAACAAAAGAATTCAGCGTTATCAGAGTCTGTTTGAGCTGTAAAGCAATAAACAAACAGGTGATTGTTTTCTCCTGAGCAAAGAAAGGGAAGGTTTGGTTGGTGGGTAAGCCCTTACCTATGTGAAAAGGAGGAACAGAGCAGAGAACAAAGTCTGCAGAAACCTGGGGTTTTTTTGCCCAGGGGTCAATGTCTCCAGCGTGACCTCCTGTGCTTCACGCTGCCGTCCCCTCCAGCTCTGCAGAGTCCACAACCCGCCAGGTCACAAATTATTCAGTAACAGGAGCAGCCATTTTCTGTTGGAGAATTCAGGTTGCTTGTTGCTTGGATTGTTTGAGTTTTTTTTTCCTGATGCACTAAAAGTCTGCATTTTTGTCCTCGGCACATAAAGCTTTATTCTTAATTGACTGAGAACAACAAAACCACAAATCTCAAAAGCTACTAGAGCGCAATATTGGTCTCCTAGCCAATATCTTCAGGTGCCTGAACTGAAATAGGAGGAAAAATGGCTTAAAATTCAATTGCCAGGGAACAATTGCATTTACCTGAAATACCACGTTTTGGTTAAAACTTCCAGCATTGCTCAGCTTGAAGCAATTGTCCTCTTTCTGTGGAGGATTGCCTGATCCTTCTAGAAAGCCTCTTCCCCACCCTGCCCACCCTCAAACTGTGTGCCAATTTGTTTTCACTTTACAAATAGCTTTTTACCTTTTTTTGAAAAAAAAATCAAAACCAAGTTTGCAAAGCTGGAACACTTCATTTTGGAAGTAACCTGAAGCCTTCCTGCTTTCAGAGCCAGGCAGGAAGAGCCAAGGTGCTTAGGAGGCAGGGAAGAGCTCACACAACCTGCTGTACCTTCCCATCCCAACACCAAATGAATTTTCTGTGAACGCTGACAAAGCCGCTTCATTATTTTCTTTCAAACTACTCCGTAAAAGACACACTGTTGGANATTCTTTTTCTTCTTCTATGGATGCAGAAAGGATTAAAAAAAAAAAAAAAAGAAAGAAAAGAAAAGCAGCTGACATCTGCAAAGCCATGCTGTTGCTCTGGCAGGTATTGGCTTTCTGTTTTTCTATTATCTAATTTGGTTTTTTCTATTATGTTTTCTGGTGTATGGTTTTGTATGTTCTTAGGTGCCCATGCAGGAAATAGAGAAACTCCTGTCCCTCCAACCCGTGTGCCTGTTCCCACCCTTGCTGGCAGCCCCAGCCACCCCAGCACAGCCCTGCGTAGCAAATACCACCTCTCCCCTGGACAAAACACCTGGATCGTGAGCTCTCCTTCAGCCCCTCAGCCACCCTCCCCTTGATACACTGAGCACGATGTCCATCTTTCCTTGGCCATTACATCCTTCCCTCTATGCTTCTATGGTAAGCTGAAAAAAGTCCTTAGATAGTGTAAACATCGCTTAGCAACAACTGAAAACAATAGACATTATTGACATTTCTCTCACAGCACTCACTACAAAGAAAACTAACTCCTTCCAGGCTGAAACCAGGACAATTTGCGCATTTTTTCTTATCCCATCATCCCAGGTTTCAGCATGACCCACCAGACTCCTGCACTTGTGTGATGAAGCAACCAACAGACTGCCTTAAAACACACAGGCATCTTCAACATGCTTGTTGCAAAGCTAAGACAGAGTGGAAGGAAAAAAAGCCATCCCGAAAGGAGTTTTTAAAGCTAAATAAAATTAAAAGGGCAGCTAGAAAATAAGCGTGGGAAGGTTTAAGACCTGCTCATCATAAGCCAATCAAACTAAATAAATGTTTCTGACAAAGAAGAAAGTTTAATTCAGTCGCCTTTTATCAAAGCCCCCAGCAGCAGATTCTGGATTTCTCATGTTAAATTTCAAGCTACCTTTGTCATGCTGTTTATCGTGAACAGCATTAATAAGCATAATGCGGTTCTCTGTGCTTCCTTAAGCATTGAAAAAAATGAGCAGAATCCCCCATGTTTGTTTATTAAGTAGTAAATGTATTATTTGCTTTTGTGAATGCATGGGATAAAACTGTGTTTTTATGGGAAAACTCAGGAATATGTCTCATGGCAACAAGAGGAGGACGGAAGAGTAAAGGCAGGTGACCCGGGATGAGACTGGAAGCTGCAGCTTCAAGAAGCCCCAACATCGCCGCCCCAGTGTGAAAACACCAATGCATTTGCAGCACTCAGCCTGTGGGACACCCTCCAGATTGAGCCCCCCCATACCCTTCAAGACTCAATCACCTCCTGCGATGACTCTGGGGGACACAGGAGTCCTCAAGCTGGCACTGACCATCTGCTCCTTGAGCTACAACCACATCCTGCAGACTTGAACCACATCCTGCCAGGTCCAAAACCACTTTTTCCCCAATCCTTTGCTCTGGGTATATATATATATATATTTGGGGGGTTACTCTGCTCTGAAGTAGCTTGCTGGCATCGGGAGCTGTGAGTGAGTACATACACGGGAGTTTTTGTGAAACTGGGCGAGCTGCTGCGGTCTGCAGGACAGTGTCGTCGTCCCCCCTCCCTGCTGCTGAATCAGGGTTCTCACAAACCACGGGTCAATATTTACACCAGCACAAATGTTCTGGCTACCCCCTGCCACAGGCACGGCTGGCTCTGACGTGGCAGTAGCGTCCGTAACACCCAGGGGCAGGAAAACTCTTTCTCAGCTCAGCTCTGCCTCGGAAGAAGGGGGATACGTTGCAGGACACCCGTGACAGGGACAGTCCTCGGGATTCCTGGGGCTGTCGGAGCTGCCACGAGCACCTCACTCAGCCATGGGCTTATTCTGCGTCGCCTTCACGATCCTTGGCACTTAGTACACCTGTACCAAAGATCTTTATCTTTCGGCAAACAAGCCTGGAGTGAGGGAATAAATTCCTAACTATGACCTTTGGGTGCTCTGAGGTTTTTTTCACCTGCAGAAAACAGGGTGGTGGTTTGGTTTTGGTTTTTTTTTTTTTTTTCCCGAACAACCGTTCTCTCTGCTCTTTTATTAGACCCGTGTGTGTGGAAGCTCTGCACTGCAATCTGCCCTCGATGTTACTGGGAAGATCATTGCTGGGAAGGTCTCTGTCTTCCCCAAGGGTGTGAACATCCCTTGCAATGTATACCAGGAGCCGAATATGTGCTTTCTACCTTGCAGTAAATGGGAGCTGCTTAACCTAAATAAGAGACCACACACACCCCCAGCAAAGCTGGAGCTGCTCTTACACCCGTGAGAGTCTCCAAGAAGGCAGCAGCAGGTCCAGCCTCGGCAGCCAGCCCCGGCGCTGTGGGTGGGAGTTAGGAATGGGGCCAAACACTCGGTCACACACACACACAAAGTTTAAAATTTCCATCAACCTTTTAGTGGAGAACACATATGACAGAAAAATCAAGTGGTTTAGTATCAATTGCTATTTTTAAGGAAGAGTGTGGCCAGTAGGCCAAGGGAGGGCATTCTCCCCCTCTGCTCTGTACTGGTGAGACCACAACTGGAATACTGATTCTGGTTCTGGGCTCCCCAGTTCAAGAGAGACGGGGAACTACCGGAGAGAGTCCAGCGTAGGGCAACAAAGATGCTGGAGGGATTGGAGCATCTCCCTGATGAGGAAAGGCTGAGAGAGCTGGGACTCTTTAGCCTGGAGAAGAGAAGGCTGAGTGGAGACCTTATTAATGCTCACAAGTATCTGAAGGGTGGGTTGAAGGGAGGATGGAGCTGGACTCTTTTCAGTGATTCCCAGTGACAGGACGAAGGACTAACAGAGTTCAGCAAAGGGAAGTACAGAGTCCTCCATGTGGAGAACAACATCAAGAACCATCTGGGGGCCACCCAGCTGCAGAGTAGCTTTCCAGGAAAGGACCTGGGGGACAGCAAATTGACCACAAGCCAGCAATGTGTCTTTGTGGCAAAGCAGGCCAACAGCAACTTGGTTTGTATTAGGCAGAGCATCATCAGCAGGTTGAGGTGCTCCTTCTCCTCTGCTCAGCGCTGGTGAAACAGGTCTGGAGTTCTGGATGTCCCTATGCAAGACAGACATGGACATACTGGAGGGAGTCCAGCAAAGGGCCATGAAGGTGGTGAAGGGACTGGAGCAGCTGACATAGGGGGAGAGGCTGAGGGAGCCGGGACTGCTCAGCCTGGAGAAGAGGTGCCTCTAGGGGGGGTTCTTAGCAGCGTGTATGAATATCTGAAGGGAGAAGTAATGATGAGGGAGCCAGGGTCATCGCATTGGTGGCCAGTGACAGGACAAGGGGCAACGGGCAGAAGCAGGAATACAGAAAATTCTTGTTAGGTGTAAGAAATCCTGTGAGGGTGACTGAGCACTGGAACAGGTTGGCCCTGAGAGGTTGTCTTCTCCATCCATTGAAGATATTAACAATCCTGCTGGACTTGGTTCTGAGCCCCTATGTTTAACAGTAGGTTGACCTCACTCACCCACGCACCGACTCACACTGTGACACCTAAAGAAGCTGAGCTCCAAGCCCTCCATCAGCATCCACCAACCCCATTCTGCTTTAATAAGGGCCCTGTGCTGTGTCAGGTGTGAAAACTCTCCTCTTAGATGCTTTGTCACTGGACTTTTTTAGTGGCCTGATCTCCCCACCTGGGCAAAGATCAAGGCATTAAGATGTGGATTTCTTTGAAAAGGTCACTAAAGCCCACAGGGGCACAGAGGAACCTGAGTTTTATCTCTAGGAAGGACTTTTTGACAAAAGAAAAAAATCTGATTTATCAAGAAGAGCCTGTTGAGTCATTGACTATTGCTGACCACTAGAAATGAGGTACTTGGATTATGAATTTAGAGCAGTGAGTGATGTTTCTTAGTATCCTACTTTCATTTACATGATTGCTTCAGTTAATGAAGTTTGGGGAGGGAGAGGTATTTGAAATGGTCACAAGGCCTGGGCTTTAGCAGAACGGGCAGCAGTACAGCCGATGCCATTCCACTGGCAGATTTTCTTTTTATACACAGCCACAAAATTAGGCTCAAGCCTGCCAGAAGCTGTCATCTAAAGATGTAAAACTTCTGTAAATATAATTTTTCCAATAGCAATGCTGTTGAGCTGCTGTATCACAGCTCGGACAGCGTTACAGTGTACTGCCTGCCACCTTCTGTACTCATGAGGGCTTAACTGCCACTTCCATTGTAAATCCTTTTTGTTAAGGATTTATAAATTGGCTGCATTCACTTGCTTCTCTCTGAAAATTGGCACACAGCTCTCTCCCATGGTGTTCTTACCACATTTTACTTTGTTACTTGCTTTTTTTTTTTTTTTCCCTTGGCTCAGAAGCACCACAGAAGTAGCATGACTCTAACCCCAGAACCATTAAATCCTCAGCAGAGGCTAAGACGCTACAGAAATATTTTTAACGAACACAGAAATAAGGGAAAAACCTAACCTGTTCCATGAGATACGTATTTTGAAGAGCTTCTGCAGAATTCTGTAAAGAGGCCCACCCCACTCCTGCAGCAGGAGTTGTGTGGAAGCCTTGGCACTGCTGGTGGCACCAGCTGAGCTGCGGGAGAACTGAAGCACAGGGACAGGTACAAGGCGTCTGCTGGGGCACCGACTCTTGCCCTGGTGCAAACCCCACATTCCCTGGGTCAGGAACTAGCTCCTGGGGACAGTGGCTGCAGAGGCTAGTGGCCTGCAGCATGCAGGGTTCTGGCAGGAGCCACCAAATGCTGCTGGGAGAGGCTGGCAGAGCCAAGTCCCTGCCCTCTCTGCCAAGCCCTGCCCTTGCCCCCTGGGTCATCTGCTGAATGCCTGCCTTGGGTATCTGAGCACATTGCACCAGTGCTTCCAAGTTTGGGGTTTTATTTAATCCTGGTGGTGAGGATGCTGAGCTGACATGGCGGGGCGGGGGGGGGAGGTGCTGGCTCTTGGTCAGCTGAGATTAAAATCACCAACTTAACCAATTAGCGTGATGGGCCCAACCATGATGGCACTGCAAAGCCTGTTGTGATGACTGTTTTGTGACCAGGCCTCGGCAGCTTGTTAAATACCACTTGTTCTTGCTGTTACCTCAGGTTATCCCCTGTCAGGTGTTGCTGTAGACACACACAGAGTTTGTGACCATGACTCTAGATCTGGCCAGCACTGCTGCCTTGGGTTAGGCAGAAGCAGAAAAGGCTTTATCAATGCAGGGGAGTTTGTGCTTTGACACTGGCGGAGTGCCCTTCTACAGCTCCTGGCCATAAACTCATAGAATGGTTTAGACTGGAAGAGACCTTAAAGATCATCGAGTTCCAACCCCCCTGCCCTGGACAGGGACACCTCCCACTAGAGCAGGTTGCTCAAAGCCCCATCCAGCCTGGCCTTGATCCCCTCTAGGGATGTTCAAGCACTGTGCAAAACTATGTTCATTGGGACATGACAGATACACATGGCAAGGAAGAGAATTGTTTAGATATTTTGCACCTAAACAAGTAGTTACAGCATATAACATATGTGTGCTACCAACTCCAGGAGCCTCCTGTGATGGCCTCTGCCCAAAGGAGCCACCTGCTAGAGCCAGCACCCCTGTACCATTTCCTGTGGGCTGAAAGTGACTGTAAGGATGGAAGTTCTCTCTGCAAACTCAGAGATCTGGTAAGTAAAGTGTCCTTTGCAGCTGTACTGTGGTGGATGGTGATCCTGTTTTAAGGATCAGGTGAACCTGTTTTAAATGCCCTCAGCACTTGGTGCCACTGAGGTAGAGTAGTGTGTTTGATCCCAGAGGGGTGGCAGATTTCAAATGAATCTAAAATAAGCAGTCCTTGTAAAGAAGAAGTGATTATCCTGCAGGATGTACCTGAAGAGGTTGGGTCAGAACTTGCCATGTTGGCAGAAAAGTTCAGAGGCAGAGGGGTCCTGGTACCTTTTCATTACCCCACTTAGCTAAAGCCAGGGAGCCCATTCCACTGGCTCATCTGGCTGGTAAATCCCCAATCCCACATTCAAAACTGCCCAGGGACATCTACTTTTAGTTCCTACTTGGAGAAAAAAATCATGGCTATAGAAGGTCTTGTCTTCCAGATAAAAATCTGTATTTCCTGCAATTAAGGGCCTTGTGCTTAACACTTGGATGGTGTAGGATTGTAAGGCCAACCTGCCTTACTTTGTGAGGTAAGATAGAATCATAGAATTCACTGGGTCGGAAGGGACCTTTAAGATCACAGAAGCCAGCTGTTAACCTGACACTGCCAAAACCACCAAAACCCATGTTCCTCATCTCACCTCTACAGTTTAAAATAAAGGCCACCTGAGAATATGGCTGACTTCAGCATGTGGTTCTCATGCCAGATCACCAAATGAACAGAGGACAATAGGACAGGGTGACAGAAGCTTTACTTTTAGAGTTGAGGGCTGTGTGTATCATATATACTTTGTACTCCAGGTAGCACAGTAAAAAGAAAAGGAAAAAAGAGTCTAATCACTTCTTCTCCACATTTATTCCTATGAGAGTGTTGTGGGTGCACTGGTCTGGCCCAGCTTTAGGAGGAGCTTCTGGGCAGAACAGCCATCATATGGCCACAGTTCCCCGGGGTGCAACCTCGAGAGGCAGAAAAGCAGCGGTGGTGAGGAGCAGGGTGTGGCGAGACACGCTCTGACATTAACATCTCAGGCTTTGGGCTAAGTCAGGGAGAAATACAGTTTTTTCAAGCTGAAATGCAAGGTTATAAATACAAAACTCCTTCACTTACAGCAACCTGATAGGAAAAAAAAAAGGCACATGATGCAATGTTGATTCTCCATCTGGGTTTAGCTTCAAACAGAAGCCTGTTCTTGGACTTGTTTGCTCTGCAGACACCCTGCTTTTACTCGAGTGAGCTCAGATGGAACCACAGGAGAGGAGGCAGTAAGTGGCTGGATGTGGCTGCATCAATCCAAATACCTCCTCCATTCCCTAGATGAGAAGGTCTTTAGTATGGCCTCTAAAAGTCAGCTTTTTCCAGACATGAGAGCATGTAGCTCTCTGTCATTGTCCTGGTTCCAGGAGGGACAGGGTTAATTCTCCCCTGGCTCTAGGAGAGCAGGGGCACAGGTATTCCATCCCATGGGAGCCATTCCCAGGGGGTAGCCGGGAGCTGGCTGGGAAGGGGAGAGGGACAGGAGGTCAGTGGTGGCCCAAGGTCGGGGACGGTCTGGGGTGCAGTGGGTGAATGGTCCATATCATAATCGTGTTTTTATACTCCTCTATGTTGCACTTAGTGTTTTGTTGTTCTGTTAAACTGCTTTTGTCCCAACCCACCAGTTTTGCCTTTTTTCTTCCAATTTTCCCCTCCCGGCTGTGGAGGGGCTCGAGAGAAAGCAGCTGCCACCTGGGTCTTTGTTGCCGCCTGAGGCCAAACCAGGACAGTCCTTTTTGGTGCCCAACGTGGGGCAGCGCAGAGGGTTGAGATAACGACAAAATCTGACCAGAGCTTGTTAAAGGAACTTGCTGGGTGCTTTTATTGTAGGAGCGGAGTAGCCGCCGGTCACCATGTCGCTTGCTTCGTTCTCGTGGCTCTGCTGTGTAAATTCCTATATGGTTTATGTACTCCCTGTGATGTTGCCTGTCACCACTGGGAGAGGCATCAAGATTATAATTTTGCTGGCCTGTGTAGTATCAGTGTATGATGAGTTGGAATCACTGGTCAGAAGGTTTTTTGGGGGTATTTCTGTGGTATTGCTGTCCTTCCCGTACCTTGGGCGGCATCTCTTGGAATTTATTAAAAAACACACCCAGCCTGTGGGGGAAACAGAGGGGGGATGTTTTCCCCAGCCATCTTACCTCCTTTTTCTCCTTTGGGACAGGTGTGCCAGCTTTTGAGAATTTGGAATAGCTTCAGGATTGCTGAAACCAGAGTTTTTTGGCTTTGTCTCCTGAATGTGCTCCAGGTCTTGTTTAAGGTCAAACAACTATTGAAGACCACCACCCAGAGATCTGCCCCCAGGCTGGATAGTCCTGGCTGGCCTGGGATGTGGGAAAACATGGGCAGGTACCTAAAGACCTTTTCACCTCCAGTGGCTTGGGACTGCACCCCCGAACAACCACAGGACCCTCATAAAGTGATAGAATATTTGAAAGGAAAATGTGGCAGCTGTTCCAGAGAGGCACAGCTCACTGCACTGTGCTGGGCCCTGGCCAGCATCTACCAGACACTGCTCCATACTGGGCAGCATCCTCAGGAGAAAGAGAGGGAAACCAGGCCAACAGGCAGCATGGCTTCTGCCACTTCTGTGGCGTGTGCTGTGGCTACTCCAACCCCAGCAGCAGTGTCATAATTAGCAAAAAAGAGATTCTTCCAATCTCTTTGATGCACTACACAAGGGGGTTCCAAGTAATAGGGTATAGCATGGTTTATGAGCCAAAAGGATGGGCTGGAGTTTGCCCACCCAGATGTGCTGTTACTGCATCGGGGAGTCTTTACAGAGACAAAGCCCCGTGGCAGAGAGGGGAGGCCAGAAGCCACCTCAGCTGGGTCCAGTCAGTTGGCTCTAAGAGCTCACGTTTTGCTGGGGCTTCCACGGGACCTCTCCTAGGCTGCACCCAGGCTCTGGAAACCACGGGCAGCCCCAGATGCATGGTCTCTGGTGAGCATTTAGCCAGCGAAACCAGAGCACAGACAAAAATGGTGTTTAAGAACATCCTGCTGTCGTGTATGTTTCTTGCAAGGGAGCTGGGTAGGGAGTACATGCCCTGCACACCCATTACAACTCCTCTCGCTGTAATTAATATTAAAAAGGGTAATTCGCTTTTAATCAGCTTTCTTTTTGAAGCAGCAGAATCTCTTAACTCTGCAGAGTTTCAGCTTTAGGAGGATGGCAACAGAATAAAGGACACTGGAGACTGCAACAGGTTCTCATTTCAAACCTCTCGAGTGCAAGAAATATCCCATTCCAAAAACAGACCCCAGAGACTTACCAGTACAGGGCAAGGGTCAGCCAGGAAAAACTCTGCTAATGAAACGCTTCTCCTCCTTGTGATTTTGTGTTTTATGCCTATAAAACAACTCTAGTTCTTTAAGAGGTTTCAGTGTAAAGACGAGTCTGATGAGGTGCCAGCATTTCAAGTCCATCGGCACAGAAAAACACCTGCAGCGATGGACACGCAGGACTTAAATTGTGTGTTCCCAGACTCATGGGTGTGCGGGTGGGTAAGAGGCTGCAGAGCGAGCGCCACCACTCAGGGCGAGCAGAAAAGGCTGTAAGGACCTGGTCAGGACTGGACAGCTGTCGTTTGCACAGCAACAATCAGCAGTGCTGTCTGAGAGCTGTGGGTACAGCACAGCGCAGCCACCCCGCTGCTCCACTCTAAAAAATGCCCCAGGGTGTGTGTGCGTGTGAATTAATGCCCATCACCACCTCCAGCATCCCTGTCGATATCGTGAATCCTCAAAAGCCTCATTTGCAACCCCAAATGCAAAACCCTTCTCAACATTAAGTGGAGCTCCCTGGCTATGTACTTAGATGAGGGAAACGCAGCAGGGCTGTGGCGGGTGGTGATGGATGTTCCCTTTTCACATCACCAGGAGTTTCTGTTTCCTTAGGAGAGGGTCTTTGATCTTACCTCCAGCTTTTAAGTGCGGTAGAAATCCGTAATCTCCCAAAGAAGACAGATTTCATGGAGACTCCCTGGCTCACAGCACAGCCTCCCGTGTCCCATGTAGTGTTATGTTACTGTGTTTTCAAACTGTTTGGAGGTTACTTTAGTGCAACTGAACTAACCCCAGGATTGGAACGCGGCAGTTGGAGGGTTGCTACTCCTGAGGTGCAGAGAGGGCATTTCCAAAGCGTTTACCCATTTGCTGCTGTGTCCTAAAGAGAGTTTCGGGCGATGTGTACGTGGGACTCCGCTCACCTAGAGATCTGTGTCACCCAGAGACCCATCCCTCTGTGGAATCCACGGTACCGCAACGGCGGGCCCCTTCAACATGTATGGTGCTGTGTGCGTTAGGTGACAGTGAGACACTAGTTCCTTTTCACTTTAAAAAAAATGTCACAAGGGAAGACAAGTAATTCACAGGAGTTTTAGAGACTTTATTTATGTATAAACAATTTAAACACTTTGCCATAAATTATCTTTGCCTGTCTCTAGTCTTTGCTTAGCAGCAAATTAAAATTAATATAAAAACTCAATGAACAATTCATACATGTATATTACAAAAAAGTTCTTGTACCAAAGTTCTTATTAGACTTTTTTTTTTTTTTTTTTTTAATTTTTTTTTTTTTTATTTATTGTGGTGACTGTAATGTGATTGTCTCAGTTTCTCGACCAAACAAACACACTAATAATTTTTAAATCTGAAACAGTGATTGTGCCTTCTGGCTGATGTATGTACAGGGTGATCTGACGTGGTGCCCATTTGCAATAGTGTAACACAATGCCCACAGCTCTACTGGAACTGATACCAACAAACTACTGAATCTAAACAGACTACACCCTGTAACTGTGTTATACTGTCCACAATGGAAATCTTCAAAGACAAACAGAGTATGAAATTTATTTGTAGTGATTTATAGCCACCATTTTGAATGTAACTCTACACTCTGCCCTCTTTGAATAAGTTAAGCTTCAGGCCAGACAAGTGGAGGGTCAGAGTGCAAGTGTGGTTTTGTTACTTTTAAATATATTTTTCTTTACTGTTTCCAGTGCGCTCTCACTTGCTTTCTCATTGTCCTCCAGTTGCTACACACAAATCACCCCAAAGTCATGTTTTAAATGCACCTGTATTTTGCTTTAAATGAAAACCTCTTGGATATTTATCAAACAAGCAGTCTGAATCATCTGTGTTTCATCAGCTGGTTAGTGAAAGTGGCCCACTTGGATTTCTTAGTTTGCTCACGTGTGAATGGAGTGAGGTAATACAATACGAGGCCTTCTTTTTGTTTTTCTTTAGACCCAGAACAAGTGGGTAATATTTCAGGGGTACTTTTTAATTTGTACGGTTAGAGTTTTCAGTCTGGCTTTAGTCCACTTCAGGATGTGGTTTTTAATCACTTGAACAGTAGCATTTTAACTCAAAAAATATGAGCTTTTTCTGCCACTTACTATCCCAAAGTAGCTCAGCCTAGTGCCCCCATTTAGGTCTTCATCTCCTTAGGAGAGGAGATAACAGTTATGACTACTGATTCATCCAGCAAAGGATGACAGCAGGTTAATTTGTTACCTCTTTCCCATTTCATTCTGTCTTAAAAACTGGATGTTGCTGCTACTGTCTGCTAGCTCTGGGTACTGCTCCACGGGCAGGACATAATATCCCTCGTAACCTTGAACCCTTCCCGTGTTCAGAAGCTGCTGCTTCTCTCCGTCTGTCCATATGCGGCTGCCCTCTCGGCCATCCCGTGCCTTCTGCTGCTCCTTGGCCCAGGCCGATCCCAGGGCTCGCTGCCGAGCCTGGTCTAACACTCTGGCCTTCTCCTCGTCCAGCGTGTCGGGGCTCAGCCCGTAGCGGATGTTGATCAGCAGGGTGGAACACTGAAACTCGATGTTGGTAAACCTTCGAGTCCTCCCGTTGACGAGGAGAGTGGGCTGGGAGACGGTGACGTTGACGCCGCTTTCCAGGACCTTCCTCCCGCTGGTCATGGCGAGGGTGACGAGGTCGCTGTCGGCCGAGCCTACCTTGACGAAGTAATGGGTGTCTTTCCCCTCGATGCTGTAGTGCATTTTTTCCAGGTAGTGGGCGCTGTTGAGGACGGAGGCAATCTTCCTGCTATCGTCTGTGGCTATGCTGGAAATGCCGGTGGTTACGCGGCCTTCCTTCACAGCAAACATGATTCCTTTCCCAATGATAGGAGTGGTTGTTGCAAACCAGTGACCTGCTTTTTCTCTAATACTGGCATGTAATCTTTTAGATATGACCTGCCCCTCAAGAGCCATGAAAGCTTGGTTGTGTCTCTCCGTCGTCTGCTGAACTCCTGTAATTAGCTGCGGGAAGCAAAACAACACAAAAAAAGACACCAAAGAAGGTATAGATCTGAAAACACTCATTTCAGAGACTGAAGCTATTCTTTGCTTTGCTTTTTTTAAAGGAAACCATGCAACGAAAAATTCTACGCTATGGGGAGACCACCCTCAGTTACCCTCTCCTATACGCGTCCCGTTCAGAATCAGGTAAATGCTCATTTGGCAAATTATCTTGTTATCAATAACACCAAATAAAATATTTCTCATCAACTACCCTTTGTAGCACACACATACTTAATTTTGGCAAATTATATAATGCCCATTACAAGAATAAGTGTGACCCAAGTCCAGCACATTTTTTATCTGTGCTGAAAAAAAACAGAATAGATCTATTAAAAGATGTCACTTAACTTCCGGACACTTTTGCCCAGAGATTTCAACCAGTATATATGACTAAAATGGTTATGAATGAAAGCCTTTTTGAAAATAGATGAAATTTGGGCTCCAAAATTCCAAAGCTGCCTCTGAAGAGGGGATTTAGACTCTCAAATGACTCAGAAGCCTGTGAAAGCGTTATGTTTAGGCTTACATGATCATTTCTGGTGTATTACCACAAGTGTGAAGTAAGGCCAGCACAGACTAAGTTTGGCCTAGTACTTCTTTTAAGTTTATTAAATGGGTTGGAATTTATTATAAGTGTTGAAAGCACAAACCATTTTCCACCCTTAACCTGAAAAGTAAGTATGGACGCTGTAACTGAGGTTAACTGGAGTAGCAACCCAACGCCTCTAACCATGAAAAGCCAGAAAAGGACGAGAAATCCTACGACAGGGTGAGAAGTAAAACCATTTCTTACCAGCACAGCACGTATCAGCCTAAGTTTATTGCAACACATATGTTACTAGGATGGCTTTACCAAAGGTACAACAGATGATGAATTGCCCTGACAAAGTCTCCCTTTGTCATTGCTAATCAAGTTAATCGAGTTACAACTTGTTAATCAAGGAAGAACTCAATAAAAGCCAAACTAATGACACTGTAATTATGATAACAACAAAGGCTGGCAAGAAGGCATATGTTCATTAGTATAAAATTTAGCTATACTCACTTCATTTTACACTGAAATAAACACTTGGCCTTCTGCTGTAATTGCAGAAGAGCCATCAGTTCTAGTCATAGAGTGGGGCAAATTTATCAAGAAAAGTAATCTTGTATTTCTGCCTACCTGTCCATTTTCACATGCTTGACTCTCAGACAGCTCGTACGGCGGTGACACAAAGTACATTTTTGCTCGAGGGAAACCAGGTATAATATTGCTGAGCTGAAATCCAAACATCACCAACCAGCTTTTGACATCTAAAAATCAAAAGTAAGCAGACAAGTAAGAAATACATGTCATAAATACAAGAAATCAAAAAAATTAGGAAATCCATCCTGGACCTGCTTAATTTCCAGTAGCAGTGGAATTTATAATTTGTATTACAGTATGGCACTTTACAGAATTGTAGTAATCCACCATGAACAGGCACAGAAGACATTGCTTAAAATTTATGTTAAATAGGATATTCATCAGGGATATACCACCTCTTTCATTCTTTTTCCATTACGGCACATGGATTAATCAGACAATTTACTGTATGCAATACTTGTTCCATCTCTGACATCACCTGATGTGGCTACTTTAGCTAGAAATTGTACCAGTACAACCTGTATTGTAAAATGATGGTTTATTAGGTTAGTACTCCTAAAAACTTCTGCAAAGTCCTTTGGGAAAACACACGGCTTCTCTTCTGTGTCCTACTTCTATAGCTGTCATTGGGTCTCGGGAGGCTCCATTAAATGCAGCAAGAAGCTAAACTTGTAATTCAGATGTCTAAAGTTAGGTACCATGAATACCCTCCCCATCCCTCCAGGCCCAGTACGGAAAGGCAGGAGCTGCAAGGGAAAGTTCCAGCCCAGCTCTGGGGTGAACCTGGAGAAGTTCCAGCTCTGGCTTCGACCTCTAAAACTCCGTCTTCTTATGTGGTTGAAAAAAGCTGAGTAACTAATTTAATAACAGTAACTCTCACTCAGGAGGTATGAAGAACTAATGATGTAATTTAGTTATCAAAGAGATGTTTTTAACCAAAAAAAGAAAAACGCCCATCACCCCATTTTAGAGAAGTTTTCTGCTTCTCTATCCTGGCTGTCACGGAGATAAGAAGCAGCGTGGGAGCATGGGCACTTGTCTTTTTTCTTTCAAACTTGGACTTAACGTTCACGACCATTTTTGTTTAAAAATCTCTCCTGTCTTTTACAGTGGCCTTCCCTCCTCTCTGACCTTCAGTGGCTCCTGATGCTGCTTATTGCTGCTTCTCCATGTCTGGCAGGAGACCAGCCTGTGGCAAGGCTCTCTCGCACCGCCAGGATGTGCTCTGCCACAGCACGGCTCCCGCCTGCTGGCCCAAAGCCTGCTTTCCCCAAATTTCTAGCAGAGGTAACATTGCATCACAAAAAAAGCACACTGCTTCTTGGCTGTGGACATTTGGCAGCAAGAAGGCTTATCTTCTTAGCCAGTCGGGACACTAAAATAAGTAGTAAAATACTCTGCTTCTTCAAAGATATTTGTATGTAGCTCCCATCACGCAGTGCCTACCATATTATCCTCTGCCTAACCACAGGGTTACTGCTCCTTTTTAAGGCTTCAGTATGTTTTATGGCATAATGGTACATCCCAAGCAGTTCACTTCAGCTGCCCTAATTCTGCAAAAAAAAAAAAAAGAAAAAGAGGACCACCTATATCTAAAGTAATTACTATTTTGCTTAGCTAATGTGCTTTGCGGTGCTGCACTTGCTACAGGAATTCCCTTTCAGCAAAACCTGTGAAAAAGGGAGCGTTGGGTTAACAGTAAGAATGGATTGAGGTGGGGAAGTATTTTTTTGTTGTTATTATTTTTTTTTTTAAATCTGTGACAATCAAGGTGCCACCATAATCACTTTTTGTGCAGGATAATCTGTTTATTCCACACAGCAACAGGTATTTTCCGCACCAGCAAAGTATCTTTACAGAGTACAAGGTGTGTGTTGTACCAAAATGCAATATATCTTCCCAGATTTCAACCAGTGGATGGATAAATGAAATGAATGCCATTTCAGAACATAGCAGAATACCGTTAAGATGACACTGAAAATATAAATCAAACAGTAGTGGATGAAAACAGGAATTTCGTTGCATTTAGGACAATAAAATTTGATCCCATGGTAATTTTCGTTACCGGTATTTTCACACTACCTGACACAAACCACACTATCTCCACATTGCAAAGTAGCCAGGGTAGAATCTACGGTGTGTCCCCAGCGTACTAAGGAAACTTGCTATGATTTTCTCTGAAGGAAACACACACTTTTCTTGAAATTCAAATTACTGCTAGGATTAAGATAGCTCCTTTTAAAAAATTATATCACTGCTCTAATTGTATACTGCATATTCAATTCTGAAAAAAGCTTTTCCTGAAGACATATTAATTACCCTTCTTTTTAGAATTTGCCAGCAGCGAGTTCAAGTACTGTGTGATCTCACTAAGTGAAAAATTATTACTAATTAATAGGAGGTTACAAGTTTTACCTAACTATAACATAAGCGATCAAAACTACTTTATTGTTTCTCTTTCTCAGCTCTACGCACTCCGTAGAATTTCTTAGTCTTTCAGGAGGAAATAATTTTAAAAAACATCAAGATATTTGTTTTAAAGGCTAAAGACTGTTTTCATATTAAAAGGTAAATGGGGAAAAGAGGTTTAATGAAATCTAGTCTTGGTGCTGATTCATAACGTGCCCATGGGCTCAGTCAGCAGTTAATTTTGAAAGTAGCCCTGAAGGGGAGAGATGCTGAGCAGTTCTGGTTCTTGATTCTGCATCCAACCTGCCAGTGCTTCTTATAGGTGACTTCAGTTTTCTTTATGTAAAATCAGAATGAATGCATCTTTATGCAGTACTAGTTCAACAGGAAGAGCGCTATGGCTGTGCTGAAACTGAATATTTAGACAAAATTTGCCCCCTCCCCAATAATTCCTTGTGGATTCTCGTTTAACACCCTTCATTCAGAGAGGAGCCGTATCAAAGAATAAGGGCAGGCCAGCCCTTTTCATAGCCCAGCCTTGATGGGAGGACTCGGCAAATGGCCAGGAAGGAGAAGTCTGATTTATTTTCCGAATCAACTTCCAGAGTGTAGCATTATTTATAAGAAATGTAATGAGGTCTCACCTGTTACATAATTCTTTAGATCCAGTTCATTGCTGAGTGGGTTGTTACTCTTGAACATGTACAGATTGAAAGGAGCAGGTTCTTTACCGATGTTTTTCCACATGGTGTAATCAGGAGATGTCCAGCGTCCAGCCAGGACATCGTAGTCCCTTTGGGTGAAATGGACGAGTTTGGTTAAAGGATCATACAGCCCTCCATGGAACCCGATAACCAGCTGGAAATCAGGGTTAGAGTCATAATAAATCTCCCCATACGCTGTGTACTGAAGCTGTTTGATCATGAGGCCGTTGATGCTGAACACGGCTAATGGAGTGCCAGTGTTATCAGAGGCGACGTAGTATTCTTCCCCGCTGCTACTCTCCATGGCGAAGAGGTGGCCTTGCAGGTCATAGTACAAAGAGGCGATTTCTGAATTGGAATGATTGTAGACATGAGTTACCCTCGTTGGATTGTGAAGATCAGCATAAAAGTACTGCAGATGATGCCCCAGGTTAGTCTTACACGAAGCCCTTCGGCCGAGTCCGTCGTAACGGTACTGAACACTCCACCCATTGGCTTTGTTGTAAGCTCTTGTTAAGAGTCCTTTGGAGTTGTACTCAAACACATCTGAGCCTCGCTGACAGAGGAATCCATCGTCGTCAATCTTGTAGGGTATGTCACCTAAGCGCGTAATCCTGTCCCTCAGGTCATAGCGCAGAGGCATCAATCGGACGCTGTTTCCAGGATTGAGGAGATGAAGGTTTCCGTTCAGATCGTAACTGTAACGCCAGGTTGGCCTGTCATTTACCGCTACGCTTTGCAGTTGCCCGTCTCCGTCATAATCATAGGTGTACTTGGTTGTGTTGGCGTAGGGACCGAGTTTCAGTTCTCTTTTGGTTACCCTTCCCATGCTGTCATATTGTACAGTCATCCAGTACATCAGTGACCTGAACATTTCATACTGAACCTCTTTAATGCGCCCATGGGTGTCAAAGTGCTTACTCAGTGTCATAACTGCTGTAGTGATAATTTGATTTATGTCATAATAAATAACTCCAAATTTGCCAAAATGCTCTACTTTGCCAGAAATCTCATCGTAACGGTAAAGATCAACTGGAAGAGGCGTCTCACTTATTATGGGTTTGATGCTGGCGATTCGAAAGCTATTATCATGGTATGTATAATCGAACCTTGCATTGACCATACCTTCTTCAGAGAACCTGTAGATTTGTTTGTCAACAAGAGGACCAATTTTACGATAGCGGATTGTACAAGAAAATCCTCCACTTTGCAAATTCACCATTTTTAGGACACCTGTAGTTTCATCATATCCAAAAGTCACTGCAGTGCTGTCATAAACAATTTCAGATAATTTGGATAGTTTTCCATACTTGTAGAAGACTTGTCGGCCAGTACCTAAAAAGGATGTTTTCAAAATCCTCCCATCATCACTGTAATCGAAAATCACCGATGCGTTGCTCTCGGGAGGATTATAAATATTTCTGATGTAGCCGATGGAGGTGTGAGTAGACATGCTGTGCCGAGCAACGCTGGGCATAGTAACAGCGTGAAGTCGGTCCGAAGAATCATACTCAAAAATGTACTGTCGTTGACTCTGAAGCAGCAGCACCATCGACTACGGGGGAAAAATTAATACACAGTTACTGTCTTTCCGCATGTGACCATTGAGGGGGGGTATTAAAGGAAAGAAAAGTTTACTGAAGGAGGCACATGTTAAATGAATAAAAAAAGAGATGTAGATACATTAGTTAGGGGAACACAGCTGCTTGGGAATATTATCAGGTTGCCAGAAGAGAGTATCTCATCTGGAAATCAATATGCTGACACTCCAGAGAAAGCGTAGGTGAGCAACCTATCAGCTACACATCCTTTCTTTTTTTTTTTTTCCAAGGGATGCAGAGGAGTTAGATAAGTGACTTGATTTATCTTTCAGCTACCAGTTGTAATTCACAACTATTAGTGTGAAACACCTGAGAAACTAAGCGGAGAACATCAGCTCTGGTTTGCTTAAAACAACAGACTCAAAGAAGGAAAAGGGAAAATAATTTAAGACACCTTCCTGATTGAAGTGTTTTAATTAGGCTAAGCAAAAATGCATTTGCCAGGTTTTCATTTAATAAATAATGATTAGAGATGAATTACCTGTTTCTGCTTGAAACTTTTGTCAGGTCTAGTCGTGTACTTTTGGTCTTAATTAAGCACAGTTCCTTGTGTTAGTTTATGCCATTAAACGGCAGCCTAATCGCTTTCAGGAAAACATCATGGAATTGTCAGAGTTGGAAGGGACCTCTAGAGCTTACCCAGTCCCACTCCCCTGCTAAAGCAGGGTTGCCCAGAGCACATCACTCAGGGCTGCATCCAGGCGGGGTCTGAAGGTCTCCAGAGAAGGGGACTCCACACCCTCCCTGGGCAGCCTCTGCCAGGGCTCTGCCACCCTCACCCCAAAGAACTTTTTCCTCATATTTGAATGGAACTTCCCATGTTCCAGCTTGTGCCCGTTGCCCCTCATCCTGTCACCAGGAACCACTGAAAAGAGTCTGGCTTCATCCTCCTTCAACCCACCTACTTATCAAAAGACAGAAACCATGAAGAAGTATTTTCCATTAAAAATTAGTCACATTCAGTTGACTAATTGAAAATTAAGGAATTTTGAGACCAGGTACAAATGGATTCTTAACAGCTGGAATACGCCAAACTTTGGGTAATTTGTGCATGTGTATGTCAATGCAGAGAGCTTAAAATGAAGCTGAGTAGTGCTTCGTAGCTAATGCCAGAAGGTAAAACATCACCACCTACTTTTTCTAGGTAGGTGTAGCTCCAAACTTTGCCGTCTGCGAACATGCGCGATATGATCCTGCCTTGCTTGTCGATGTCTGTTCTTTCACTCATGGCCCCGCGCTGCAGCCCAGCCAGGCGCCCGTTGAAGAAGTAAGACACGTTGACAGCAGCCAGGCCGCTGCTGGGCAGCCAAAGGAAAGGCCGCCCCAGCTGATCGTAAATTATCCTCAGTGTAAACTTCCGGTGATCATCATAGATTTTTTCCGTGCGTATGTTCCGGTCGTAATCAATGGACAGTAAATTCCTCCCATGCACCTATTGAATTAAAGCAGGCTGTATTTAGGGACCGGTGGGCGCTACACCTCTAGGGATTTTCAGCGTGAAAATGGCATGCGCAACAGAGAACTCCACTTCCCCACATTTTTGAAAAGTGTAGGATATCACCCTTTTAACTGGCTTTTACTTTCTACTTCTCAGTATTTTCAAATACGTAACTTTGAGTGTTTTACTAGAGTATTGCCCCATATCCCTGGCACACAGGAGCTGTAATCTTACAGAGAAAGAACAGAGGGACATACTGCACAGCCAGGTCTTAAAGTGTTAGCTGTTAGCAGAGGAATGAATCATTTCGCATGGAAGTAATTCTTCTGCTTTTGCCCTCGGTAGTTCTTGGCTTTCTTCCTTGCAGTGACTCCAAGAACAAAAGAAAAAACCCATGATTTTGTGTCTCCATTGAGGTTTAGCCACTTAGGTTCTGTAGCTGCAGCACCCTGTTTATGAATTAATTCTTTTAATGTTTCCTTCATTTACTTTTCAAATATTAAATAGACCAATCAGCACTCTGATCACTTGGGATGGGTTTAATTTCTTCTGATTAAAAAACCTGAACATAAAGGCTGAGAAGATGGATTTCTAGTTTTGGGGAGAAAAAAAAAAGAAGCATTAAATATTTTACTTTTCTTCCCCATTTTTTTCAATTACAATTTGCAAATCAAAGTGCGGCATAAAGTGTTTCATTCCCAGATTTTTCATTTTTATCTTTTTAATAAAAGAGCAAAACAGAAACAAAGGAGCATAAGAATGCCAAATGGAGAGGCTTCTAGTGAGAGTGTTATAATGAGAGATACATAAATATATTCACTGGAGGCTAAGCCACAGAATTCAGGCTAATGCTGCAATCTGATGAAGCCTCTTAAGTAATTTAATTGTAGATGCATCATTAATAAGGTAGAAGTCTTTAAATTAGATATAATTTGAGAGCAATGACTACTTAAAAAGTATTCATCAGTTTCTGGGAATTTGCTCTTCAGTTTATATTTTACAGTAGCTTTGATTAAGCAACGTTTTCTCTTATCCAAAATTAAACTGCACATCAAACAATATGTAAATTAACACTGAGCCTTCCTTGAGGACATAAAAGTTATTCTGAGATATTTTCACTGGCAGGGGTAAAACCAATTCCCATCCCAACCAACTCTGCAGGAATTCAGTTACACAGAAAGCAAATTCAAAATTAATACAATCTTGTGTTTGTAAAGAAATAATTATTTCAAATTATCACTCATTATCCTAATTTTTCCCCATTAATAAAATGTAGCTCTTTAACAGTTTGGATTTCCTCAGTGGGCAATTTTTAGAAAAAGCTCTGTTCTGTAGGTTTTCTTGAAGGTTATCCCAGCAACAGCTTCTTCTGTGATTCAAAGAAAAGATAGGGTTGGTGTTTTGTGTTTTTTTTCTAAACCACCTTGGCAAAATAAATCATATTCTGCTCTCCCACTGTAATAGAAACAGCCAGGGAAGCCAAACTCAACTTCAGTACCTTCTTAATTGGTTATTCTACTTTTGTAAGTGTAGGATCAATCCTGATGACAGAGACCCTTTCCTTCACAAAGCTCTTAGGGAAGGAGAAGAGACCTGTCACTTCTCAAAAGTCTTTCAGAAGATGACAAACGGAATTTTAGCTTTTGGTGTTTCATTTGTTTTGTTTTGTTTTGTTTTGTTTTTTTAAATTTCTGAATCTTTGTAAAGTAGTTGATATTTCTGGAGTTTCTTCTATCACTGTAGTAACTGCAACTGTAATCTGCGTGTAGGGAAGTCTGACTCCAGGTATCCTCCCTTTCCTCAAAAGCATTATAAATGTTATTAGCATTTTTTCCATAGAAAACTAAAGCATTAGGGTTTGGGGTTTTTTTAGTAATTACAGAGACAAGAGCTATGCACACACACAAACATCACTTGGAGAATAAAGAAGCACCTGCTTGGATAATTCAGTAACTCAATTTTCATTTGTAAAAATAAGTAAAACCAGAGAGTGTAATTGTAATGTCATATTAATTATACAGCAACCCAAACAGAACGACTAACTCCCACTCCTTCCTGGGCAAACTAATAGCGCTGTTACAAGCATCACGACTGAAGACTACCTAACAAACTCTTTCTCTTCTGTTCCACTGCCTACATGCATGTCTGGTTCTCCCATGGCTGCTGCTGGAGATGTGGCAGCAGGGACAAGCACTTTGTGCCGGGGGTAAAGGTCTTGCAGCAAAAACGACTTAGGCGATGCTGCGCTGTAACAAAAACTCCTCAGAAGGGTTTCTTACCAAGAAACCACCACAAGACGCTGAACATGTGGTGCATAAAATAGTAGTGAACAGGGAGTGGGATAACATAAAGGCAAAGTGCAGGTCTTCCTTCCTTGGCTTACTGAAGCCTGCCCAGGCATGTTTGCAGAGGCCCACACGTACAGCTGCCGCCCGCCTACAGCGCGGATGAGCAGGGCTGGGGGCGCAGGCAACAGCACTGTCTGAAGAGTCATAGAATCATCAACTAGTTTGGGTTGGAAGGGGACCTTTAAAGGCCATCTAGTCCAACGCCCCCCTGCTATGAACAGGGACATCTTCAACTAGATCAGGTTGCTCGGAGCCAACCTGACCTTGAGCGTTTCCAAGGATGGGGCATCTACCACCTCTCTGGGCAACCCGGGCCAGGGTTTCATCACCCTCAGCGTAAAAAATGTCTTCCTTATATCGAGTCTAAATCTACCCTCTTTTAGTTTAAAACCAATAGCCCTTGTCCTATCGCTACAGGCCCTACTTGCTCTGTCCTCGTCTTTCTTACAAGCGCCCTTTCCTTACTGAAGAAAAGGGATATGGGCTCCCATAAGCACACCTCATAAGGGCTGAATCCCAGAGAATAACAATCCCTTTCAGTAACCCTTGACTGGGATTTAGAAGGCTCCGCAGTCTCTTTGGCTGACGGTCCCACCACTGCCTTAGTTGTGCGGCAGCGTTCCCCCAGCTGTACTGCTACGTGCCACAGCTGTCCCAGCTGCCACCACCGACCCTGCCTGCCACCTACTCCCACAATGTTCCAACACGCTTGCTCTATTGCATTCACTAAACAATTTATAAAGATGAATTAGAATAAATGAGATGCAAATAAATTCTATGCTTTCTCCCTCATTTTCAAATTTCATTTTCAGTCCACTCAACCTGTTATAATCTCATAGCGATTTTCATTTAAAAGAGCTAAATGGATATGTGATTATTGTTAGAGGAACTAACACCAGACAATTAAATGTTGAGGTGCTGCTAGATAAAGCAGTGTTTTGATTTGCATAAACATGATGCAAGAAAACCCATCTCAGGCAAGGTTTCAGCTCTAAGACGTGTTTAACTCCAGCTAATTACCACAAGTACCTCTATTAAATTTTTAGTATTGAGAGTTAGGATTACAGCAATTTCATTTCAGGGGCCTATTTATTTCTATTTTGAACACCTAGTCAAAATGCAGAGCTGATCTATTTTTTACTTACAATCAACTTCTGCAGGTCAACACATCAAAAATCAATTATACAGCCATGAGATTTAGTCATTAAGGATTAGCTGCTAATCTCATTCCATTTTTTGTCTAACCTTACCCCTCTCGCCAGTAGGTACATTCTGAGCGTTTGTAAGAGTAAGACAAGACTTGCTAGTTCAACGCTGTGAATTAGATGCTGAGCAATAGGAAAATACCAACATTTAACATCTGGTTCTTAGTATTTTTTTGGTAAATCCCCACATGGTTGTTTACACAGATTGCACTTAGTATATCATCTTGAACACACAGAACTGTACTCTCAGGTCCAATGATGCTGAAAAAATTACTGAAGAACCAGGACTTGATCAGTCCTACATTTGTTTCTGCCCAGAATCCCAAAGCCCTTCTAAAAGTGTATAGGCTGAAGCAGCCAGTCAAAGTTTAGATACTTAAGGGGTGAAAAACAGGCCAGCTAAGTACAGAATGGGAGTAATCCGGCTGCAGCGGATCTTTAATTTGGCAGGGGATGGATTACATGACCTAAGTGTCTTCCTTATCCTATGCTTATGACTTGGTAATGATGGCAATTATTTTCCAATCATGCCATTTGGGAAAGCGAATCAACACAATGTGCCCGTCTCGATGGATCTGTGGGGGGATTTTACAGCCGCGGAACGTAACCGCTCAGGCTGTAATCGCATTTGCTCCCCAGGACTAACTCGTAATTGTGCCGTAGCGTCTTTACAAATGGTTGAGAGGTCAGAATCTCCCCCTCCCCGTTCAGAAGCAGAGGGACTTACAGCAATATTCTGGGCATTTTTACCAACCCCTTTTGGAATACTTGTAGTAACGTAGCTTCTACAGCTTATTGCAGCGGATGATCCCATGCAGTTAACTGACCTCTCAAATAAAGAAAAGATTGTCATACCAAAGGCAATTCCAGAGTTGTACATTTTTAATGAGCAAAAATAGGAAAGATGTGTCCTTCAAAATGTAAAAATAATTTTCTGCCCGCAGAAGGAAAGATCATTATTGTAATGACAGATTCTACTCACCCTGAGCTTTCTTCCAAACACAGTCACTTTGCCTTTAATCTGTTCCTTCCTCAGACGCCATTCAATTGAGTTTAAACCATTTTCCATTGGTAGAGAAATATTACATCGTCCTATGGTGGGAGTCACAGTCCCAGCCAGGACATGAGGTTCGCTGTGAAAGCTAATGCTCATGCCATTGGCATACATCACTCTCAAAGTACCATTATTACAGAGCTGGTAGCTGTTCCTCACTTGATCTACAGCAATAATGAAAAGAAAATAATTTAGCTACTCCAGTCATAAAGAAAACATATAGCTTAATTTGATTGGTTTTTTATTGCACTCCTGTTGATGTTAAATGAAGTCAGCCTGCAATTACCATTTACGTGGTACTATGGTGGAAATTACAGATGTTACTGATTCATGTAAAGAACAGTAGTGTAACAGTGAGCCTGCAGAGAGATTCTGTGTTTATTTCATTATATTTTCCCTTAAGTCTTAATTGTGAATCAAAATGCACAGTGATATGTGTTCAGCTGCATAATTTATTTCTAACATGAACCAGAACTCCTGGAAACCAGATAAACAACAAACCATTAAACTCCAGGACAAAAAAAAAATACCCAAACAAAAAACCAAACAAAAACTGCTGGACTTCTTGTGAGTGTGAAGAAGTAAGCACCTCTTCCTTTTCTTTCTCTCTGTCTAAAAACTGTCTCCAGGCTTTGTACAGAATTACAGTTTGTCTGTAAGTCCCCAGGGTGCGAGGCTGCAACAATGCAAGCTGGTGGCCACAGCCCTTTACTCGCCTGCCCTCCTGCCACCCTGCCAGCCTGCACTGGCCTGATGCGCCCGCCCACCCTGCTGGCTGCCGGAGAAGAGCTACACAAATAATCCTGTAGGTTTATGGCCCTGCAGTTCCCCGGCTGCGTGACACAGCCAAGGCCACCCTCAGCCAGGACGGAGCATCGGCATTTGTCTGACAGAAGGACAGCATCCACATAATTAATCATCTGGTGTAAGAGAAATAAAGTTTTTGTAACCAGACACGCCATGGTATCAGTGTCTATAGATGTTGACATTTACGTCAGGAGGAGACTATTGTTGATGATATTCTTTTCCAGTGACATATCTTAATTAAAAAACTCCCGTCACTCACCAAATTCCTGTCATCTACCTTTGATAATTGGCCATTTTTGTTTCACCAGGTACAATGCCTGGGTGGTGCTGGAAAGCTCTACACAAACATTTAACCACTTTCTTGCTGGGGTCTCCCTCCTGGCATAGCCATACCCTGTCCAGACATCTGTGGCAGAAGCTCCATTTTGCATCTAGAGCTCGTTTTGCTGAGGTGGGCTGGAATAAGCTGTACAAGCTGAAACACAGCTCTGCTGTCCTGAACTGTGGCCACGGTGGGCAAGTGTTCTGCAGCTGAATGGCACAATAAACTGGGTAGCACCTCCTCCAGAGAGACTGAACTTGTGTGTGGACAAGCTATTGTTAGGCTGTCTGCTTCTCATTTCCTTCTCCTTTCCACCTAAAGGAATTTGGAGGTGTTAGTCATCATGGACCCAGCGAATTGTTTTCACCAATGATTTTGCCAATAGTTAATTCCTGATGCCTTTGACATGTTTTTTGATATTTACTCTGCTGAAAATAATGCTAGAAAGTCCTCACTGTTTGCATTTTACTTCAAAGTTGTCTGATATTTTTTTTTTTTGAGAAGAGATGATCAGTAAATACTCATTCATTAGGATTATTGTGACTTAGAAAGTGGGTTTAATTTTGACCCCATACTTGGGCTCTAACTGTTCTCAGAAGCGCGAACTGTGGCACAAGATCATCCACTGCCCTGACTGCTTGACATTTTAGTTAATGGTAGTGTATGAATTTGGAAGATTTCATTTCAAATAGTAGGCCTATTTGATTTTCATTTCATTTCAATAGGCTACCTGAGCCTCCCTCTGTCTCCAGAAGGATCCCTCCCCAGGCAGCCAGCATTCCGCAGTCGGAGTGCATCTCTGTGGCACTGAAGTCAGCACCAATTTTGCAGTGAAATAGAGAGAAACACGTGAGTGGGTAAAGTGACCCTGACCCAGGAGGCAGCAGCAGGATAAGCTCACACCAGCAGATAACGACCGTACATATTTGACACAAAGCATGACTGTGAAATGTCTCTTACCTGTCCTGAAGACCTGTCACTTTAGCAATGAGCTTTATGGGAGTTTGTCCTGCAAACCTTACGTGTTTTCCCCCTGCTCGTGAGTGTACTAATGACACGAATCTTTTGCTAACTGCTTTCTCAAGTTGTGTGTGTGGTTAGATGTGCTGAGAAGTGTGCTTTGGTACCTTGAACAACTGTATAGGAAGCCTCCACAGAGGAGAGATTTGTGATGACCGTGACATCGTCATCCCGATTAGAATTCTCAATGTCGATGGTAATAGACTTTTCCATTTCTCGATGAAGGCTAGTTACCACTCCAGTGGGACGTGTTACATTGGTCAGACGCCCTTCATGATCATAGCTAATAGAAAAGTTAGTGAGAGCAAAAGAGCATGAGGAGAGAAGTTCATTTCAATACCCAATGTATTAATAATGCACCACATTTGTGCATAAAAAAAAACCCTAAAATGAACCACATTTTCAAGAACATCCTGGCCATACCTATGTCTCTGTTCTTGAAAGAGTCTCTAACGATGAAATAATAATTTTTAGAGATACTGATCTCAACTACTAAAGTGCAAATCCAGGTTAGCCTCTTTTAAATTATTATGGATATACAGAGTGATATCTGGATCAAACAAGTATAATTAGTAAATTCATCTGTATTTTAATAGTTGCATTTCACTCTAAGGAAGTGGACTTATGATGGATACTACAATATGCAATTGCATACGCTGCACATTTGCAATTGAATACTTAGTGGAAACTACTGAGTATGATCTTAAGTGACATCTCAAGGAATAAACTTGCCACAAAGAGATTTAAAAAGACATCAACTTGAGAACACAGTAATTTCATTTACATCTTATCTGTGGTATTGAACTGTACTTTGGGGTCAGTATTTCGGATCATAAATGTGAATGATGAGAAGTTAAAGCACAGGACAGGTCGGAATTGCACAAAGGGCAGCAGTCAGCACTCAGAATATACCTTAGAAGATGAATTAAGTGCTTCAGAGGCATAAGGATTAAAAAAAAAAAAAGAAAAAAAAGAAAAAAGAAGGGCTCTCCATCAGTTTACTGAGATAAATTTATTTAGAGGTATAAAGCCTGAGGACTGGGGAAAGAAGGAATGCTGCCTGAAATCAAATCATACTGTTTCTCCCTTTCCTTTAGTATGCTATACTTGTGTGCATACATATGCTAAAGAAGCAATCCCTTGGATCTTAAGGGCAAGAAATGGGGACCTGAAACAAAACCAGTATGCCAGTCTGCCACTCAGCTTGCTGCAATGCTCTACTTGTGCAAGAGTCTCTCACCCAGCCGCTACCAAACCGCACATACTTCTAAACAGCAGAAAGGCAAGAAAAAATGTCCTGTGTAGATAAAGGGAAAAGTTTAGGTAGAGATTGAAACCAACTGGTCATCCTTCGAATGCAGAAATCCAGGGAGCAGGAAGCCTGGAAGAGAACTGGTAAATCCATTGCACTGCCTGAGAGTAACAGAAGAGAAGAGGAGCACATTTAGTATCGTGGAGCTAGCTGAGTTCTTTGTACGTCGCGGTTAGCTGTAAAGATGAAAAAAAATCAGTGCTTTCAACAGGACATTTTACAATTAAATCATTCAGAAACCTCAAAGTAGGCCACCTGAACTGTACAGGTTATCTCCAAAATTAACACACAAATTGGCTCCTCAACTAATACAAATATAAAACATGCCTTTCAAATCCATTGCAAATGGTTGTACCCATTCAACTGAGTATTGGGGAGGAAGGAAAAAAAAAAAAATCACCTGTGGAGCAACAAGCCTTACCAGAACCAATGGAAGTATTAGGCAAAGTAGTAAATAAAAGAAAAGCATCGTGTGACCTAAAAGGGACCAATAATAGTGTTCATTTAAGCAGGTCAGGATCAAATAAAGATCAAACAACATGATTTTTCTTAAAGAAAGTCACAACTTTCTGCCCTTATATAGACGTGTAATTTTTTTTTTTCTACAACATCAACAAGATACTGGATAAATGACAGCAAGGAGGCAATTTATGAAAGGGGGTTTGGTTAAGTCTATGCAAAGGTCTTCACAAAAAAGTCCTAAAAAATACTCAAGAAGTATAAATGAGGGAAGAACTTGATCCAGTCAAACATCCATCTAGCACGGAAAAACAAAAAGTACAAAAAATGGACAGTTTGAAAACTCTGCAAGATCAGTAATTAGTTGCACCCTAAGAGCCTGTGTATACTCCACCTTGGGATATCTGATGATTAGCAGAGCGATGAAAAGAATTAGTTAGGTATCAAATATTACAGAAGAAACAATGCTATTGAGGACAAACGAGAAAAATCCATGAGTGGCTTCAGCGTGACTACGCAGAGCTTGGTGAACATCCAGAAAAATGGCTGGCGAAAGTCCCCACCAGCAAATATATTTTAGGCAATGCAAATGAGACATTAATTTAAACTCTTCATTCACATTGCTGGGTTTTTAATTAACCCAGGAAAAATTCCTGGGGATTGCTGTGGGCTACTCACTGAAAATCTTTGTTCATAGTGCAAGGGCAGTCTAAAAAGTAAATATGGATGAGGATGTACAGAGACTGAAACAGAAAAATGAAAATATTATAATGGTATTTCTAGAAATCCATTTTTTGCTCCCCCTGCCATGGGGCATGTTTCCCAGCACTGGTCACAATTTTTAAAATCAGGAATGGCAAAGATTAACAGGGTGTATAAGCAAGTGTTGGACACGCTTAAAATGATACATACGTAAGTACTCTCTATGCAGATCTGCAGACCGTTTAGGAGCTAGACATATAAAAACTTCGCTACTTAAATGATAATATATACACACTGCAATACCAACGTATGAAGAAGGCATTCCTACTTTATCCATTTCATCAATAAAATCCTATTTAAAACAGTATCTTAAAGGTAAAAAAGTTTAAAATTCATAAACGTGAAACCTTTTAGGTACTACAAAGTTTAAAGTGACGTATTATTGAGTGCTTGGGTTTTTTTAAATGTTTGTATTATGTGAGAGCTAGTGCTTAGCAGAATGCAACACCCAAATATTTATCTGAAAAATGAAAACAAAGCTATATAGGAATTAATGGTTATATACCTTTCTTCCTCATGATATGAGCCCAGGTTGAATGAAGTTAAAAAAAAAAGAAAAGAAAAGAAAAGAAAATTTTGCATTGGAAAATATACTAATAGACCTGGGACTTCCTGGTATCTTTTTCAGAAACAGCCACTACATATGACAGCCTATGACAGCATCAGGCTAGATGAATTGGATCTGATAAGGCAATCTTTTTATCTTCAAATAAGGTGGGATCTGCATACACTGAAACTCCTGAGCGTTTGTTATTAACTTCAGTTACAGTAAGGTTTCATCCCAAGTCTTTCTACTAATAATATTACAAGGGAAGATCCTTTCTTAATCCCAGTATCTTAAGAAACCAGCATCTCCCTGTGACCACAAAGAGTTGCCCAATTCTGCCTGCAGCCTGGAGGTGGTTCCTGACAGCCTGGTGGCTCCCGTGTGCTGGGATGACAGCACAGTGACACAGGGACATGGTGGACACCGTACAGCTCAATTGTGAGACACATCTGAGCACCTGTGAACTTCCAGACAGCTACACACACCTGACCTGTGTGACCTTCAGCAGGCTTGTGAAAATGCACCATATGCTCCTCTCCCATGTCCAATATTACGACACCTCTACATCTTATCAATTATTTTATTTATTGCTAGCTTTCTGATCTTTGAGGTTTGAAACGTGTACTGCTCCAGGTGGGAGTAGCTAGGACAGTGCCATATACAGTACTGCAGAAAGCAGTAGCAGCAGCTTTTGACTTAACAGAGAGCAGGGCAAGGTGCAGATCCACATACATTTGCATCTTATCCCTGTTTTCTCTCCCTTATAAAAACCAAGCTGATTCAAGGAGGAAACTGCAACGTTCTCTCAGGAATACCACCAAAGACTGCTTCAAAGATCCATGCTTCATGGCCAAAACCAAGCCTAAATTACCCCATGTGAGCCCTCTGTTAGCTGTTGTATTATTTAAGAGCCTTGCTTGTTCCTACAGCAAATTAACTGCGTGCATACACACATGCATATATAAGATACATATGGAGTGTGTATTCACACACACAGAAATGGTTTGTGTGTGCATTTCTCTGCGTATACACATGCATGCCTAGATATACTGGACACGTTTAATACTGTGAGCATTTTCAGGATCCAGCTTCAGACAAAAGAGAGGAATATACCCAATAAGATAGAGCGGCATTTCAACATCTGGCTGATATAAATGCACTGAAATCAATTTTCCAGAAGGGTTCCTAGACTTTAGTTCATGCATTATTTTACCACTAAAAAGATATTTGTTCTTTTCCAGTTCTGCTGCCATATTAACAATTTTGATCTCTGTATGAATGCATGAATTTAATGGCACGGAAAACTATTCCGTTGTCCTTACAAACTCTGTCTCAAGTATGTCTTTTGTCTTCAATTGACATTAACGTAGAGCTATCAAAATAAATTGCATAGTAATGAATACAGAACTTTCCCTGAAGAATTGCTTTGAAGGAAAAATTTACACCAGAGACCACCACTGAGTGACTGTGGACTGCGATTGTTTAGGTTTGTAAATCTGATTTAAATAATTCCCATAATCTTATTAACAAACCGCTCAACTGTGGGGAGTGCATGAGATGACAAAGCACATTAAGGAGTTACCATAAGGCAGCCTGGAGGAGATATCTCTATATTTCTGGTATTTTGTGTCTTGAGTGCATGTGCCTAACTTCTAGTCCTCATATAGGCTTTTTCTATGCACATACAGAGATACAAATCTTCTTTCAATGTCTTATTGGGTGGCAAAGTTTATTCTATACATGCACTATAAAGAAAGTGTATGCATTTTTTTTTACGTAAAAAAAGGTCTGTATCGTCCTCTCATCTAGGGGCTTTATGCTTATGAGAATGTGTGTACATATTGTGGAGAAAATAAGCTGTTTCCGCTGCCTCATCAAAAATTACTAATCATCTAAGACAGGACCTCAGGCTGTACTGTTTAGACCTGAACACGGTACTTGACTTCCACTGACCTGAGGCAAGGGCTGCACATCTTTTCTTATTTATCTCGGAAAAAGATCTAGTAAACATGTAAGCACAATATACACTATAAATTACATTTCTGGATGTATCTCAGAAATACACCAAAGCATCTACCTTCTATATTCACTTAGGAAGCGTAGCACAATTTTTCTTTTAGATCATGCTAACTTCGTACTTCATGTGATTCTCAGCCACCAGTTACACCAGTTTTGTAACTTGTAACTTTCTGACGACCTTTTTTAATGTTTCATTGATTTTCATGTAGAGTTTTAAATAGCTTCACTACTTAATTTTCTAGAGCTAATTTAGGGTGTTTTCAGAAATAGCTAATTTATATGACTTCTGATCTGAATCTTGAGCTAGCTACTGAAGGGAAAACAACAACATAACCTACTTAGGAGGGCATCCACATCTCATCAGCAATCATGTGAGATTTTACCACTGTCTAGTACAGTAAGCTTTCACTTCATCGTGTAATCAGCAGGTAATACCTTCATGTGTTCACATAACTGGAATATTTTGGAACCTATGTGTGGTAAAGAAATACACTTGGCCAAATATTAAGGAGAAAAAGCCTCCACGTCTCTACCCACATGCTAGATGAAAAACCGCAGACGTTTAGTTTCCAGGGCCACATCAGAACGGGACCACGAGAGGGCACTGCTTTCCTTTTTAAAGAAAGGAAACAGAGTGCACAAAATACTGATAGGCAATACTGGTTTGATGTATTTTGAGCTGACTTGAACCTACTTCTTTTTATTCCTATATTACTTATGTTTTCTCCAGGAAAAAAAAAAAAGAAATAAAAAGAGGGGGGCCCAAGATGAATGAATAAATAAACTAAAATATGTGTGCAGCATTGCTAGTCTGTAACTTTAAAAATAAGCCTATGATTTAAAATTAAAAATAAAGCCCTCCTTATACTTTCTACTCCTAATTTGAGAAATGCTATTTAGTAATCATTAACTAGCTATTTCAAACACAATATATGGCATCAGACCTGCCATACGTTAGTTATATCTATTTTCAATGTGTCATTTAATTTCTATTTTAAAAATTGTTTTGATCAATAAACAGCAATAAGACTACTAAAAATAGAATAACTAACAATCTGACTATTTTTTCTACATTTTTAATATAGTTTTGAACTTCATCTCTGACTAATTTCATTTAAAGAGGAAGCTCTGTCTTTTTAATCTACACGCTCATGAACACTAGTGTGCTTTTGGGTTCTCTACAAATTATGGAAGTTACACCAGGGGTCTGACAGATAGCTGGGGATCTAATTTCCTCACTTGTCTCAAGAGTGAGCCATCAGTGAAGTTAATCAACATTTTAACGACCGTATGAGTCTAAACAGAAAGACAGATATCTAATTTGAGTTCCAAAAGAAAGGGCAGCATTAGGGTTCCTAGGGAGGCAGCTTAGTAGGAGCCGGGGATCGCTGGGGCTGCTGTGAGTTACCTGCAGCCTCGCTGAGGACTAAGAGCAGCGCTCCCTCCTGGGAAATCACCCCACAGGTTTTGCCCGCGGCGCATGGTCCTTCCTGCTGGAGGTGGGTGGGCTTCCCCACTGGCCTCAGACCACGGCCAGGAATTCTGGTGGTTGCGTACCCACCCGAAGGACCCCGCAAAAGGGATGAAATCAGGAAGCCACTCTATCATTTCCAGTATCACACCAGACTGAGAGGTAACGGCCTTATTCAGCACCAGTGAAAAGCCTACCACAAATTTCCGCAAGGTGAGTTTAGGGCCTACTCTCTACCATTTGAAAAATAAATGTACTCTTAATATATCCAAAAACATTCTTACTCATAAAATGTTGTCCATCCTGTTTCATCACTCTTCGTTGCTAAGAGACCACTGTTTCCGTTATATGTCATTAATCCGAGCTCCAGGGTCTGTGTTGAGACTAGCTTGAGTCCACCATTAGTGCCAACAGCCAGCGTGACAATCTGATTATCCGGCATCAGTAAATGGCGGGGCATCCCACTGGCATCCCGACGGACCTTCAAGGAGTTGCCATTGTTGTCCATCACCTCCGTGACATCGTTATCGCTGCTATAGGTGAAATTGTACAAGTACTCCCCGGTAACGAGGCTGAGAGTGTACTGGTGAATCCCATCAGCATTGAAGACATACAGCTCCTGTTCTCCTGGAGATGCAGCTTCATATTGGTTAAAAGAATTAAGAATGGGCCTGTTTTTACTGACAGCCCTAATGCGGATATTTCCAAGATCAGCTATGTAGATGGTACCATCTGGGGCCACAGCTAAGGAAGATGGTGAATTTAAGATGGCATCAGTGGCATACCCATCATCCCCAGAATAGCAATTACAGTTGACATCATTTTTGCAATCACAGTCTGAAGCTGCCCCTGCAAGAAGGCATATTTCTCCATTGGTAGTTACCTGGCGTAGCCGATTAATTTTTTTTTCATCTGTCTCACTGATGTAAAGAACTCCTGTGTGTGAGATGGCAATGGCACTGGCTGATTCAAGTGCAGAATGAATAGCCAGTTTGCTAAGAGAGTAGTCTATACCAGGAACCTGGCAGTGCATGGGGCGTCCAGCAATAATGCTAACTTGATGGTTTTCTGTGATCCGCAAAATAACATTGTTCTCTAGGACATAAAGTGAGTTGTCCATGGGATTGACAGCGAGATCAGTAGGCCACTCCAGCCGTACCTATGAGTTGCACAAATTATTACTGTAAAACTCGTAACTGAAAAGTACACTTCTAGTGTTTAAAATTCCATGTGTAACAACAGCAAATTAGTGAGGGGTTTATCAGCGTAAATCATGAAACCAAGTCATGAACGGCAACTATTTCAAACAATGATTTTGTTTTTCGGAAATATTAAAGCTACGTGCTGTGGTAACTTTGGCTAATTGTGTTTCTGTGCAAAGAATGAATGCTACATTGTGGAAGCTCTACAATAATTACAGAAAGACAGGCAATTAAGACAATAAAACCCATTATCTCAAACTTATTTCTCTATAGTTGCATAAATAACCTGTGTTAGCCACAGTAAAAGGATTGTTCACTCATTTCAGAAATAAATCAAATATGCTATCATCTCCTGCTGCATAATGTATTTCTTAAGTGGCCAGGCAGTCATCCAAAAGAGATGCCCATCTCTTCTAAGGCAGAAAAGAAAATAAGTGCAGTAAGAGTCTACCTGGGTGACATCCATGCTGGAATCGCAGCTGAGAGGTCGAACAGCAGTTAGGTCATTGGAGCCCAGCAGAGTTGATATAATTCCGTTCTGATCCACTTTTCTAATCATAGTGGCATCAACAAAATACATGAGTCCATACTTATCCACTGCGATTCCTGCAGATAGAAAACCCAGGCATCAGTGAAGCAGCGAGGCTCTAGCTTCAAGGCAGGCTTCATCTTATTAATTAACAAGTTTACATGACGGTGATGTTTGTTCGCTTCCCCTGTTCTTTCCTCCTTTCCAGTCTGAGGACAGGTCCTGGAACCCTTCGAGTACCTGTAAGCTCTGCTGAATAAACAGCATCAAAAAGGTTTATCCTTTGGGCTTTTAAAGAAAAGAAAATAACAGAAATCCCCCAAACACACTAAAGAGCCAGCAGAATGCATCAGCTTATTTCTATTCTGTGTGATACATTACATAAACTCAGTTTAAAAAAAAAAATCTCCTCAATTTTAATCTCAGAAATCTGAGGTGTTGCTTTCTTCACCTGAAAGATTTAATAAGGATGAAGAATTTCTAGAAGTCCTTTAAAGGTGCCTTACAAATTTTGAAAAATTAAGGGGACATCATATTCTTTCAGGACTTTTTTCAGTTCTTTGACCTGCTGCAGTAAGGGATCTGGTGTTTCCAGATGAAGACACGGGGGTTTCCAGCCTAAAAGAAAAGGAAGGGGCAATGCTGGTCACATTGGGAGTCCTTAGAGAGGGGAGGCACAGAATGAAAGGGTGCTCCCTCAGAGGAACAGAAGGATGCTGCTGCCTGTTGTGAAGGAGAGCAGGCTTTTTCTCGCTTGCCTTTCCTGCTTTGATTTGGCACACTGCCTTCTCTGTTTCTTGGGCTGAAAATAAAATATTGATCTAAAAATTTTGTCTTCAAACGGTTACAGTGCTCGTCCTATTGGTCAGTGATAGAAGATGCAGCTTTATCTTCTCAGCTTTTAGCTTAAAACATGCAAGCAGCTCTGTCCTGGCAATACACTCCGTACGTATTAACTGAAACCATTACAAAGAAACAGGACCTTTCATTTTCAGTTGCATTTACAATCATCTAGTTGTTTTCAACCATGGAAATAAAACCCAAAGATGTTTGAAACACTTGGCAGTACACCTGATTAATTCATCCTTACAGTCAAGATGAAACAGTGGAAAAAAAAAAGAAAAAAGAAATAAAGAAATACAACCCCAAATCTCTCCATCATCTTGAAAATATCTTGTTAAAAATTAGAAACTGGAAAGTGAAAAGATCCTTTTACTTTTCCTCCCCCTCTGAAGAAGGGGACACATGGAATAAAACTTCAGAAAAAAGGCTCAGCAGGCAGTTTTTCTCCCCAAAGACTGTATCTCAAACAGTAATTTGTTTCCCAGTTTACATGCTTGTTTCTTGGAGTGAGCAGTACCCTGCTAATTTGTGTTCTGTTCTCCGTTTGCAGCGTTTAGTGTTGGGGTAATAAAGTTTGCTTTAACTAAACAAAGCACGAACACTTGCCAATCCACTGTAATTAAAGCCCAGAATAAAAATTACCGAGCAAGAAGTGATTTAATTGCCAGATAATTATTTCCACATTCAGCCTAGCCTCCCACAGTCATTTTCTCCAGCTACTTTTCCTCCTTTACCTCGAGGGCTCATTAGGGTTGCGTCCACTGCCTTCCCTCCGTCCCCACATCTGGCTTCGTCAAAGGGCAGGCATTGCTCTCCAGTCCCTGCCACCACTTCAGAGTTACCAGCTAGGTCTTTGGTGCCACTGAGGGACTTGACTTTGTATATCCGACGGCTATTGGTGTCCGATACGTACAGTGAGCCTGAAACAGGGTCCACGGCCAGATAGTATTTATGAGCGGGATTGTTGCTTTAGAGAAAAAGAAAGCATAGAACAGAAAGAGCTGAGCAGTCTAGAAACTTCACAGGCTTTCAGAGCTTAGATACTCATCAGGCACAGAGAGATCTGGAAACAAAGTCTGACACCTTCATACAGAGGTGGGGGTCTAAAGCATGGCCATCTGAGGACCCAACTTGATAAGGGCCCGGTCAGTGTTTCAGAAGGATTGTCATTTAAACCTCATTCATCCTGCTGAAGTCTTGCACAGCAGAGCCCAATAAGCCAAAGCTGCACAGCAGACTTTCCTCTTGATCTCTTTAGCCCTTTACATCTGCTCCAGGTCAATTCTCTTTGGCTTATCTCTACCTGTTGCCCCTCTCCCTGCCACTGTCACCTTGTTTAACTTCCCTTGAAAGCAGAAGTCATAGAGTAAGATCAAAGAATCATCTTCTGAGTTGCTTACGGCACAAGATGTGTGAGGTCTTTCAGAAATAGGAGGCAAAGGCATAACAAATGTATTCCTAAAGCAAATTTGTTCTCATTCATTCGCATCAAGAATCTCATTTACGGCAGATGAAGTTGGTTATGGAACTAAAACCAGAGACCCCCAAGTGTCCGACTTTAACTCCAGACCTTCTGCTATTGAAAAACTGGTCCTCAGCTTGCCATTAGAATGGGTGCTCATATGGAAAGCTACTTCTTTTCTGAAATAGATATTTTTTGACAGCTTGTCACATTTTGGAACTACTTTAGCAAATCATCTGCAAATTGAGAAATGTCAATCTTTGCGATATATATATACATTCACACACACAGAACTGCAGTGCAGAAATATTTTCAAAATCTCGCCTGGCTAGTGTAACTCAATTTAGTTGGATTTTAAGCATGATGTGAATTTTCCAGCCTTTGGAGCCTATGGGTGAGCGTAAATAAGGTCAATGGTGGTTTCACAGCATAGAAGACAAATGAAGACAGGAAGAAAAAAAAATAATGAAGGTTACTTACCAGTAACCAGAGATATTTGCCTCCAAATATCCACACTCCTAGTTTCATGTGGCAAAATTGCCCACCTCCAAGAGTGAGGATACAGAGAGATAAGTTATGATGGACATAAGCCGTTTCTTGACTAGACTTGCTGAAACTCTAGTAAGGCCACTTTCGGCAGACGGATTATCCGCAGCACAAAGACCACTGCGTTCATGCAGTTGTGACCAGATTTGGAGGAATGAGGAGGCCCCAAAATACCACTTTCTACAGTTATCTTCCTCTATGCCAGTCTTTGACATGTCATGGTTTTAGGTCAATAATAGTTTGTTCTAAAACTGTAGAAAGTAGGACGGGATTGGTTTGATCAAAATTCAGTAGGCAGAGGTAATACCATCTGCTGAAGTCTAGGAGTGTAGAAATTAGAGATGAAAAAATACAGTAAACAAAAAATACTTGGCAGGTTTCTTTCATGCATGGATCTCAAAGTACTTTAAAAAGATGGGCATTATACCCATTTTACAGAGGAGGAAACTGAGGCACAGAGAGGTTAAGTGGTATAGACGAAGTTATGCAGGGAGACTAGTGACATGCTTGAGATTAGAGCACAATCCCTTTATTCCCCAAGTTCCTCTCCTTATAATCAGCAGCAGACTGCACCTTTTCACTAAGCCCTTATCGCATTCCTGCTCATCCCTCCAAAACAAAGCTCTGTCCTCTTTTCCACATAGAAAATTAGTTCTTGCCATTTACAAGATTTCTCCAGTCTCTCGAGTATCTGAGCCATACAGCCACCTGCATATTTGTCACTTTTTTTAAATTCTGCTCTCTCCTTCCACCATGCTTTTCCCTTAACAACCTTTGCTGTGACACTAGTGTTGGCTGTGCTACAGACTTAACATATCCAGACCTAGCTCAAAGCTTTGCAACAGCAGCAGACGAGCCAAGACCCGAGTGCTACAAGCTGCAAGCTCGCTGATGGCATGTCCCTGCTGGGCTCCAGCCCAGAGTACCTTGTGTCTGGTCCTTCTAAAACATGTGCCACCCGACCTTGGCTGGATGGGGAGACCCGAGGCAGGTACAGCTAGGAGCTGGGCACAGATATAGCTGCCAGTGGCAGGGGCCTTGCCTTGGCTCAGTGATGGGAGCTGCTCACAGCAGTGCCCAGGGGAGCTGCTCTGCTGCCTGACACCAAGCAGCAGCCTCTTGGTGAGACTGGAAGGGTCTCTGCATTTTGCACATGATTTTACCAGCCTGGGCCTGCTTTCTTGAGTGAGCATCCCCCTGCTTCCCTTATGCTCACAGCTAGCCTTGGGTATGCCCCCTTTTACCAGGACGGGATAAGGTATGAGTCAGGGTAAAGAGCAATGGGAGAACACGGACCTACTTCCTTCTCTTCTCCTGCAGTATCAGTGTGTCCATGGAGCTCACCCTGCCTTTTTCCTCTGCAGCCTCCCTCAGGGCAGTTTTACCAGGGAGCCAGTCACCAGCTTTACTTCCAGATCAGCGAGTGACTCGCTGGGGCTGCAGACCTGCTGTACACCCCTTTGCTCTTTCCTGAGCTCAAGAAAAGATAGTGGGGGGAACAGATAGTAAGACACTCTCCACATAAAATATTTGAGGGACTTTGGCAGAAAACAACTGGTGCAAGGCGACATGCACTCACTGTGTTGCCAAAGAAACAAGATGATTACCTCAAACAGGGACGTATTTTATAAATGCATGGTAAATATTTCTCAAACTGGCATCTGAGCAATTAAAGACCTCTGCCTCTCTTTTCTCCGTGCCACTGTATTCTTTTCATTGAGTTATAGGTAGCCAAGGAGTGTACCTTGTTTTAAAAGACTTTCCATACCATTCAGTGTTACTCAGAAGCCTCTGCCAATCCTGACACTTCCCCTCACCCTGCTTGGTGGAGGCAGAAGTTACCACCTTACTCGGGTCTGTGAGGGACCCTGCTGCCTGACAGCAAGTGCAGGCAGCATCACTTTGTCCTCCCTGGTTCGCTCATGCCTGCGTCAAATTCACAACAACGCAACTAAAGCTTTTCTTTAAATTCAACCCAAAAGATAAGCTGCCCAGGGCAAACCTCTAAGCACCCAAAAAATTAACTAGGCTTACAGTTGCAAGTGATGATCCTTCAGCATCACCAATAATCATCAGCACATTGTGAATGAATTCATCCAGATAAGAAAATTTAGCGGAGTTACACATGCCATATCAAAATATATTGAAAAGGGGAAATTATACTGTTTAGTCCAGACATCTTTTGCATCTAACTTGAATTACAGAAATTAAAAGTGTATGTTTTTTTTAAAGATTGATGCGCAGGACACTATGGAATTGTTTACAATAGTTTTTACAAGCTCTTCCTGTTCTTGCCCTAGATGTTCTCCAGGATGAACATCTCCCATGTCCCAGGTGGGGCATGGAAGAAAGTACAAGTGTTTCCTATGCTGCCGCCGTCCAGAAGGCCTAGTGCTCAGGTGAGACGATGAAAAATCTTTTCTCCTGATGTCCAGAAAGGCTATGCCTCCCTCATGAATCTTACAGTGACTGCATCTAGTAGCTCGTACAACCAACCCCACAGGTTGCCTGACTGTTAAATCTATTTGATGAAGGAAAATAGAAACTAAATTATGAAAAAGGACAGAGGGTTCAGAAAATCATTAATGACCAGAAAATGAGTTTTTGACCTATTTGCAGTCATTAGTGCTTTTGTGAACCTTTCTGGCATTTGTAAAACTGCTGTTTTAGTTTACTTCAACCATTTAGACCAATTATAGACAGCAGGGAGAAGTGTTTATATAGAAGTTAGCTTGGGGTTCATTATACTTGCATTCTACTAGAAATTTCTAATTACTGTCAGAACTTATTTGGTTGCTTTTTGACTGCATTTCATAATTGCTAACGCTTATCATATTCATAACACACAATTAGCACATAAAAATGTTTCTATATATGGTACATGAAGAACATAACATTACACAAGAAGCACAACACAAAAAGCAAACACAATGAAGCAAACAAACCATATCAAATTATATGGGAAAGAGCTCGTGTCTTACCTATGTTTAAACTCTTTATTTCTTTATAGAAAGGGAACAGAAGAAAAAAAGAACAAACAGTTAGCTGAAGAATAGATGGTAAAGCAAACATAGTATTTGTTTTATTTTACAAAAGGACACAGGAGAAGATACCTCTTTTCAGCACTAGCCTTCGCTTGATTTACGGATGAAGAGACTGGCAGTGATAAAGTTGCAAGCGAGGTCCCTAACAGAATACCCTGTCCCCAACCCCCACCCCACATACATTGTACAGGACACTTTCTGGACCATTTAAAGAGTTTTCACATGGAAATACGTGTAGGCTGTGGACTAGGAATGAAAGAAACTGGCAAATTTCTGAATACAGAACTGGGAAGGTGAAAGCACTGGGCTTAGGATATTGTCCGCCTGCTGGAGGCAAGCTCTCTAATCAAAATAGTTTTTCAACAGGTTGTTTCTTAAATTTCTGCTACAGAGTTTACTTTCCTCTCCCCCCCCAGTTTCTGAAATAATTGTGTAAAGCAAGTTTGGATGCTACTTGGTATCTATTTAAGTTCATCAAAGCAAATCTTCAGGTGAAAAAAGCCTTCTAAGTGAGCAGTAAGGTACTGTGCAGTGGGAGATAGATAGGATTGATTGAGCTCTAAGTTTACTGCCTAGACACAAAGTCAAAGGAAAGTATTCTCTACTTCCCAGAAGTACAGTAATACATTCTCCACCCTAGTGTTTCACTGTGTTAATGTCATTTCCATTTAGGAATGTCCAGTGAATGAAATGAAGGGGTGTATGACTCCCGAGCTGTGGCACGCAATGCATAGCCCCAAATTTGCAATACCAGCGTTAAGCACGACATGCAACACTCCTGAGCCACAACTCCTATTAGCCACTCAGATCAGGCCCCTTCATAAAGGACAGCAAAGCAAATAGGCACACTGGGGTATTCTGACTTATAAAAAGTTGCTCAAAATTTATATTGGCTTACAAAAAAACCAAAATTACATCCATTGTGAAATCTAAATAAAGTGATGGATTTGGTTTGTAATGCTTATGGACATGCTATTTGCAATGTTACTCAAGCTGCTTGATACTAGCTGAAGACTGCTCTTTTTCATACTAAAATGGCTCAAATCCTTCAACTCTTAGTCATATAACTCGTACAGATTTTAAAGCGACTACTGTATTGCAATTGCCACTATAAATGATGTCTGCTGGAATGGACCTTAATTCCCTTTAGAGGAACAGGGAGCAAAAAAAGATCACTGCAAATCCTAAAAATCTGTGTGCCAAGTCATTTGCAGCTGTCCAATAGCACTCAAAATCCAATAGCTTCATTATTCATTGCTAATAGTTGTAACAGAAGCTAAAGAAACTACGTTATTGAAAGCAGATTTCATAAAAGAAAAGAGAAAGTGGACAAAAGCAGATTAAGCCCATCTTCTGTTTCTTTACTGATGTCCTTCCCCATTTCCCCTCACACGTGCTGAAAAGCCCAAGTTCTCTCTTGCATATAGAGAAAGCAAAGTGTCAGACTAACACCGTTCTATACTTGGAGGCAACATTTTCAAATATCAGGTGTGCCAGGAAACTTTTTCGCCGGCTGATACTAGGAAGTGGGGTGCATATAAATGTCTTAGATTACGGATCTCAATGCGAAAATGTTTCTCATCACCCATAAAGCTGTAGCCCTATTTACTAGAAAGCTAAACAGAACTGAACAAATTAGGAAAAAAAAAAAATCAGCATATTCTATATAATGCAGAGCTTACATTGATAGTGTATATAATGGTATAAATATTTATAGCAGGTCACACATCCATAACCAGCTACCTTCAGTGGTTTATACTGAGCTGTTAGCAGAAAGCACTGGATGATCTTTATTTTTAAAAATAAAATATAATGAGGCAGCCTGATGGTGTATGAGGTAGGTGTCAGAGAGTGATTTGAGAGTAGAATTGGCCTGAATCAGATCTCTTTTCTCTTATATAAATCAGAATTCACAACAGTGACATCAACAGAATGACATGAATGGAAGAGAGGTGTAAAATAGAGCTAGGCCTCCTATTCTTTAACAATCCAATCATTTTGCACTTTTTTCCCACTAAATAAAAACTAAAAGAACAGTGGAAGCAGAGGAACTGTGCCATATCACTGTTACCAGCCATCTCATTAAAAAAAGAGGCTAATGACCTAAATTCCCTCAATGTGCTTTGCAGCTATAGCTGATTTACAAGAGCACTAATCCTATTGCCTGAGTGGGCTGCAGAAGTATCAGAAGGCAGCCAGTGTAAACTATTTTTCCTCATTTTTCTGCAAATACTCAGTAGTGCTGTAACTATAAGGTCCAGTTATATGAATTATGGTTTGAAGCAACAGCTCTTGCCTCTCCTGGAAGAATGAAAAAAAAAAAACAAAGGAGATGGAACAGAAATGGGTGAAGTGGCACACTCTACACTCAGGCCTTTTCTATTAAGTGATCAAAACTTAATATTGGGGAGGGGGGTTTGGGGGTTTCTAAGGGGTGGGCGTGGGATGCGGAGACAGAGATACAATCTTAAAAAGAGTTCTGATGATGCAAAGTGACTTCCTATGGCAACCTTAACCACACTTGTCAACCTACAGAAAAAGACTTAGGAGTATGGAAAAGTGGGAAAGTGGCTCTCAAAACCATTGATGGGGAGACCCTTCCTTCTAACCTCCTAAGACTGTTACGCCTTTGCTTATCACTGTGGCTCAATACCTAGAGGCAGTCAGTTTTATAGTTTTCAATCAGAACTAAATGATGTATAATACTGAGAGGAGATTGTATCAAATGATCACCAAGAGGACAGAAGGAGGTGGTTTGTGCTTTTTGTACAAGTCGGTTTGCACTCTGGCCCTTGTCTATTGTCATTGTTCTGATAAGCTACAGACTGTGAACTGTGCATTTCTGTGCCCCATTTCTCCACTGGAATTTAAATAGGTTGAAAGTGACAATGTTTTACAAAATTATAAAAAGTAATGGTAAAGGCTGATTTGAGCACAGGCTACAGAAATGAAGCTCTAGGATTAACACCTTACCTCAGCTCCAGTATACTAGTAACATTCCTGGATGGGAAGATACGCCGAATATAATTAAAATCTCCAACAAAGAGACTTCCATCAATACCCACTGCCAGTGCTACAGGGGCCAAAAGCTTATTTCCTTCTGCCAGACCATTGCAGCTAGGACAGGATATGCTTCTTCGGCGCCCATTCCCCATAATGCTGGTTATCACAGCCGGCTGCTGAGTTAGAAACTGATTTTCTCCGTTGCCTTTGTGCAATATACCTAATAATGAAGAGGAGAAGTAGTGGTTACCAAATCACTTATTGCAAGGGACTTCAGATAGTTCGCTTTCAACAGCTGCTGTGAAGGACTGTACACTGAAATGACTCCAGCACGTGGTTCTTCGATTTTTACTTTGCGCTAGTAAAAATAAAAGTGTAATGATTAAAAACCACACACATACACAACCATAGGCCCAAACCTAAATCCAGAGACCGCTGGGATTCACTAGGAAAGAAAACACTGCCACCCATCCCTCTGGCCTGGTGCAATGGTTTAGACCATCTTATTAACTGGGAAGTGAGAAGGCAAACAGTGGAGAGGACATGTTCCTTACTTGGGTCATGGGATCCTCTCCCCCCAGTTTCCTACGTTACGTTTTCCTTGGAATTTTGTGCCAACCTTCTTGTTCCCTTTGCACCTCACAGTCTTTCACACTTTTTTCATGGAAAATGGAAAATGAGAAATGGAAGATGCCAGAGATGGCCTGGACCATTCTGTGATTCTATAAGAGGATAGCATAGAAAATGAAAAGACAGGAGAAAGATTAAACTCTTGGAAGGGCGGCTGAGGATCAGTGCTGAAAGCAAAGAGGGAGGCTAGTGGTAAGGATCTTTATTAGGTTTCAAGAAATGCCTTTAAGATAGGATTTCCTTTCAAAATATTTGTTCAAAGAGCAGCCCCTTGCTCCAAGAAGGGAGTAGATTCTCTGACAGAGTGACCATTTTCAGTGTATCAAAAATTGTAGATATCTGGCCAGAAACTTTTAGCCTCCTGCTCTTCTGGAAATGCAGTTGTATGATCCTAAAGTAAAGTCACTGGCTCCCCACTGGTGATGACAGCGAGTACCACGCACTATCCAAATGGCTACCTCAACAGTGTTTCATCTGCTGCACAGCACTTAAAGTACATTCAAATAGCCTGATCTTGCCTATTTTGAACCCTACTATAGATTTCTTGAGCAACAATACAGTTTGCAATTTGTTAATGCAGGGATCAGCAGGGAGGCTGTAGAAAACATTTTACCCGGATCAAATGAACTACACACCAAGCAGTCAGCTCCCTAAGAATCTCTCACAAAACACGAAGACCAGGAACATTCAGCTTAGGATATGTAAAGACAAAAAGAAGTGAGGAACAAAGAGGTGACAAAAGAAAAAGACAAATGAGTCTCATCATGGATTCATATGCCTTCTCAGCCCCACCTCAGATTAGAGGGAAGAAGGGCAAACGAGGAACCAGGAACCAGTGTGGTTAAGATCAGAAAAACAGTGAGGGAGCACAGAACAACATGACAGGGGAATAAATAAATAACAGAATAGAGCATAAAGATCTGGAGTAAGAAAGTTATGCTGTGTGGAACAGCAAAATATCTGCTGAAATTCTACAAAAAGTTTTTGACAACTGAAACATGTCCCATACCTTACTGAGATAAAGATGAAACAAAAAGAGTGGAGAAACTGCACTTTTATGCTGTAAATACGATACAAGTGTTCACAGACAAAACTCCATATACCACAGAAAATACATGGAATTAACTAACTCACCACTCTTGACATTGAGTACATGATGTTTATCCAAAGACCATCCTCCTAAATTTGAAGGATCTAGTTCAAATCCTTGCAGCAGTGCTGTCCTCTTCTCCCATAAAATGAGACTGGGGCAAGTCTCATATTCGAAACCCACAGAAACTGAAATAAAGTAAAATAAAATCTAATATACTTGCTGAACAAACACTGAATTAAATGTCCAGAGCACAGTCAAATCATTTGGCATTCCAGTTCCTCAATGCCCTTAAGAAGATGGAGTGATTATATTCCTCTCTTTTATTCTACAATATTAAATTCAGATCTTTGACTAGACACAAATTTGAAACTTCATTCACATGTACTCTGCAGGGATCTGATCACTTCTCTTTGAATAGCTGGCATTGGGGAGCAACTGGTTTAGTGACAGGATAGCGAGCAAATTAATTTTTAAGTAATAAAATTATTCTATCAGATAACAGGACAAGATCAAACTCTTAATTTGCCAAATGCTCACAGCATTTATTTAGTGTGTTCATTTTACATACCATATACCAAGGAGCAGTGAAAAGTTTCTGTGCTTTTAAGCACACACACGGTAAGCATTACTCAGGAAAGAAATACCTTATGTGATAAGGTAAGGAAGAAAATCTATAGCAAAGAAAATTTTTGAAAATACAGCAAAGAAATAATATTTTTAAACAAAGTTTTTCTTTCCCCACTGGCACAGCTCCAATGCTCATTTTTAGCACTGTATCAACATTGTTCTGATATTCAAATGAAAATCTAAAAATATTGTGATGACGTTTTTTCCCCACCCACTAGAACCAAGCAAAATAAAACCAGCTATAGAACTACAAGACTGAACAGCATTAGAAAAACACCACTTTCAGTTCAAATGAGTTATAGCAGAAGAGGCTATAATAACAGCATGCATGTAAAACCAAATGCGCTGAAGAACGCCAGCCCGTCCAGCATGAGGTTCATCAGTTAACAGAAAGAAAATAAAAACACAGTGATGGACTAGGTTTCACCTAAGTTCCTGTGGCCAATTTTTCCCATTGTCTGGTCTAAACCTTCTAAGTCAGCTACCGATCAGGAAACACAGGCATGTGGATGGACTTTAGACCCTCTGAATGTGATCTTTGGTGTGTAAAAGAAACACAATAGAAAGATAAATTGTGTCAGGAAGACAAGAACTGTTCGTTCTACACATGCTTCTCCACAAGAAATCTTTGCAGATTTCTTACTAAGAATTACAGGTGTTACAATGGAACGTTTTAGAACTTGTATACACTGACTTACCTACAGCGTCTGACAACCCATAAACCTTCTGACCATATGCATCTGTTTTGTCCCAGATAAATGTATATGCCAGGTTGGGAGATGCCTGAAAGGATTTTTGAAATAGATGCCCTTCTACTGCTACCATCAAATGAACTTTGATTAGATTCAGTGGCACAAGTGACTGAGTCATGGCAATCTTAAGTAAGGATTTGTATCCAGCGGTACGGGAACTCAGGTAGCTGAGCTTTATACTAGAGCCAGGGATCTCAATTTCTTCATGAAGAACCTGAACAAGAAAAAGATCAAACATTTTACATTAGTCCTTTGCTATATTTTTAGAATAACCTAGCCTTGCTTGCATATCGTTATGAACTTAGGGGTTTATACTGCTGCTGGGAACTGTTATCCTCAAATCAGTGCGGTGATGCAGGTCAGCTGACATTTCTGAACAAATAATTACTTGGCATCTGCGTACACTTCTTTTTAAGAGCCCATGACTGACAAAAGTGCAGGTAAGTACAAGTAGTTTTACTGCAAGTTATATGCAAGGGGAACGTAAGAAATACAGTCACAGAAACCTGCAACTTTCACTAACAGTTAGTATAAAGTGAAAACTGAGCAAAGTTGTGAAACAACAGTCCCAGGAGAGTTTTCCTTCATCCTAGATAACATACAAGAAAGATGTGGTTAGCACACAGCAAGCCTTTGCAAAATTCTCTTGAAACACCTAAGCTGTCAACCCAAAGAGAGAGACATATTTGATATATTGCATGATAATGAGAAGGTGCAAGGTAGTCAAAGATAACGGTGTCAGGGTGACATAAACCTGGGCTATCTCCTGCAGACCTCATTAGAAAGCGTGGTATCTGTCAGAATAAATGCAAGTCTACAGGGGGATCTGCTACAGCAATTCCAGGGGACAAATGGTGAGCCTGTGGGAAGTGCTCAGGTCAGCACTAGCATCTGACCAGTGATTTCCGTATCCTTTTCACTCACGCTGTTCTTACCTGGGTTTCTGGTACAATGGGATTCCGTCCAGGAGCGTCACTGAAGAAAGTTGAAAGTGGTGATGAAATAATGACTGGATCAGGACGGACAAAACCACTTAGATCACAGCTAGGAATGGAGTTCTCCTCTGTCTTCATAACAAGCGTGTCCATGGCATAGAAGCTATTCCACGGCAACCATACTGTCCTTTCCTGACTCATAAACGGGGCCCGTTCAAAGTGCAAGGTTAGTGATGCTCCGCCATTCGCAACCAAGTCAAACCTAGAAAAACGTGAGCTTTAGAAGGGACAACACTGAATAAACCAAGTAATACATTCCTGGCTAATGAAATAGGTATATGGATATACCTAGAGCAATAGGTACATTTTAAGCGTCGTGCTTCAAATGATCAGTAATGGCATGTGAAGCTCTGGCAACTAGACAACAGAAATCCAGCCGAGACAAACAATGATTTGAAGTCACCCAGACAAACCTTGTTCCTGTATATTACAAAATCTGCATATAATAATAATAATGATAATAATAATAAATAGACAACAAACCACCATATCTATTATTACAAGTCACCTTGGTACATAAAATCATCAAAGACGCCAAGGTCATAGTGAGCTGGATGCTGAATTAGGCCTTTCCTAAAAGATGCTCTCCATTGAGCACAGAATGGGGCATATGGCAGTAAGAGAACAGTAATGAAAAGTTCTGCTGTTTGTGTTCTACACGTAAGATAAGAATTCCTGTCCCCAGGAAAGTTGATATATCATTTTTCAGAGAGATTAGGTATTTACTTCCAGCCCCCTGCATAATTGTATCAGCATTTTGAGTAAAGTACTTCTAGGCTGCTCTGACAAGAGCAGCAGATATCAGCTGTTTCGTGTAAATGCTGGTAAAGTAATAAATTACGCAATGACTTCAATAATCTATTCAGATCTAAATATAGTTCAGCTCACCATTTACTGTAGTATTAAACCACTGAAATCAACAACGTTATACTCTTACGATAAGAGAACGTTATTCTAGGAAATGTGGCAATGAAATCCTCCCTATATTTCAGCTGACTCATATTAATTATTTCAATTCAATTGTTTGCACGTGAGATCAAGATAAAACAGCAAATGTTTACAATATGTGTGTCACAGATACACTGTCTTAGTTACCACAGCCAGTAAACTAGATAAACCATGTCACATTGATTTCTGTTTATCTGAATTTGTGTGCATATCAAATACAAGGGGGAAAAAAAGCACTTTTTGGCACAGCAGGAAATTGTCTAAATATATTCAATTAGAATCTTTTGATTATATTCTACCCTGAAGAAACTCAAAAGATAGTGTATCTTCAAAAGGAAAGAAAGGCAGAAAGGAACTTTTAACAAAATATACTATTTTATAATCATACTTTTTTTTTTTTTTCTCCCTAGCAGTGTTAGCATGCCTTGCATTTTAGAATAAAATATTTCTGGTCTCAGCTGGATATTACTGTAGTCCACAAATGTTTTCATAGATACAGAGCAATTTATTTGCAAGGAGTCTGCCTGCTAACACATTATAATCAGAAGCCAGCTTTTTCGTAATTTACTTGCAGTTAGTATTCCAAATGCCACGTGAAAAATTACTTTTGTGTTTACTTCATCTCTCTTTGCCCTGGGAGGAGTGCGACGCATGATACCACACATGGTTCCATTAGATCACACCATCTGTTAATCAGCAAAGATACTACACAGAAAGAGGTACTCAATGAAGCAGGCGAACTCACGTGCCATCCTGCCGAGTGATGGTATAGCCGTACTTTGGATACTTGACAAACGACACATTGACCCCAACTAGAGGAGTTCCATCTGTAGTCACCACTTGGCCTCTTATAAGAGACACCAGACTGAAAAAGAAAGAAAATTCAAGGTATCAAAGTGAGGTACAAAAGCAAAGTTATATTTCTTTATAAACTTCTTGAACTTGTTTATAAATTTTTTAAACAAGGAAGGTAAATATATAAAAAGAAGTAACCATTTTTTTTCCTGAGAACGTCATTTCATCTTGTTTCTGCAGAGAAATGATCAGTGAGATCTAAGTAATTTTGCAGTCAATACATTTTATTATTTATTGCTTTAACAGGGTAGAAAATAACTTCTTTTTCTTATACTGGTACTGGAAAATAGCTATAACCAGTATTTTGTCCCACTTTTTAATCTCTTAGAATGGAATGAGAGGTTGAGGTAAGAAAAGAGAGAAGCCATTATCATTCAAGGATCATAATCCTTGAGATTATGGCAGCTTCAGTATACATGAAACTTGGGAGTCTAACCTTGTGGCACTTCTAAAAAGTCAAAAACTTCGCTTTTAAAACTTTCAATTTGACGCTATATTAGATTTGCCTAAAATTGGTACCAAAATTAACAGCTGAGCTGTAGAATTCTCAAAAAACACCTTCTTAGAGTCTGAGGCCACTTTAAAAATGTCATTGATACGCCATTTGCAAAGATATGTTAAAATACTCAATGTACTTCAGATGAATAAAACAGAACTAAGACTCCTGCCATAAGGAACCTTAGAAAACACATTTTATAAAAATAATCTAAAATTTCAGATGAGATTTTTTTCAAAGGAGTCCCAGGACTGAAAGGCCCAGCTCCCGCTTAGTCTAGAAGTCACATTCTTTGACTGCTTTGAAGACTCCAACCCATATCCATACACAAACAACTTGATTATTTCTAGTGTAATTTCTAGTATTTCTTGGATGGCACAAGAACATCTGCATATTACTCTACTTGCCTAGAAATTTGGAATGACAACCACCTGCTTTTTTAAAATACATCAAGATCTAGGCATAAAGTGTTGGATCCTGTTAATAACACAACTAAACATTAACAGACGATACTGGAATATAGATAGAGGGAATACACTAATTTTCATTCTGGGTGGCTTAATGAGGCAACAGCTCAGGTGCTGGTTAGCACATAACATGTCACAGGAAACTCTTTGCTTCTCTTCACTCAAGGAAATTCTGCTGACTCTACCATATATATAGCAGCATGTCCCAACCACCCTGTGGACTGTATGCTTTTTATGCTGTAGCCTGTACTCCTTTTTGGAAAATTATTCAGCCTCATAAATTAGTATGCTTCTCCCTTGTCTGGTTTTCCTTTTCATGCAACGCTGCAGAAAACTGCAAGATTTCCCACATTTTATTTTTACAGAGCTGATGAGGAAAAAACCCCACCGCAACAAATTTAGATGAAAACAGAGCAATTTTCTTCCATTTTCCCAAACAACTTCATTTGTGTATGCACAGAATATTTTATAGAATACAATAAAGTCTATATTATATAGAATAGGATCCAACAGGGCTTTTCTGATAGAACATATAAATTTTTGCACTATTTGAGAACCACAGGCCATAGGGACCTGCCTGGTATATCCAGAAACATTATGATCCTCATTTCACAGACAAATATTTAGTGACTTGCTCTATGTCACCCAGAAAGCCTATAACTGAATCCGTGCTGAAAAAAAAGTTTCCTGTAATGAAGTCCAATGTTTTGGGTCTTATCTCAAATCAAGTTCTTTCTTCAGTTTTAACTTTGGCAACATGAACCTTAATAATTAACATATTCATGAATAACTTAGCATCGTTCCAGGAAGACGTAGTTAAAATAATGCTGATAAATAGGAACAACGCTTCCTTGTAAGCATCCAATAGCACCAAATATCAATTAATGATGTGCTGGCTTTTAGGTTAATTATAGGTACCTAATTAAGAAACATAGGGAAAATAGACATAGAAAAAGAAAACTAGGGAGAAAACGAAAACCTAGTCAGATGTACTGATGATGCAAGTAAAGCAGCGAGTACAGCAGTTTTACATAAGGAATAAATAAAACCCCTTAAGTTAACGTATTTTTAAAATAATTTGCAATGTTATTCCACTGTTGATACTTGTGTTAATGGCAGTTTATAAAATGCAATCTCTTTCTACCTGTAAACTATTTTGCATTTTCACTGGTTTTAGATGGCAATCTTCATAAAAGATAAACCTCAGAAGCTCCTACTCAGTGGAAGCAACCTTCTTCTAGGTTACATTAAAATGCTAATAAAACTCGGTGTTATAAAATAAAGGCCACATCATAAATTGCAACAGAGTGCCCTCAGTGGGAACGATGCCTAAGACGGAAACACATGAAGCACCTGAAAGCAGCATCTCATGTTAAAACATGAATATCCTCTCGGAGAGAAATCTTCCTCTACAATGCAAGAGGCACAGACACAGCATCATATTTATAGCTGCTACCTGCTGTTGAAGGGATTTTCTCCTGGGATGATATGAGTGCTGTCCTTCCCCACTAAGAGCTTGATTCGATCATAGAATGACTTCACAGCTGGCGCACCGGAATGGCTCTGTTGTATGATGTCAAGAGGATCGCGTGAACCCCGGCACAGCAGGCTGTTTTGACAAGTGGACTGGAGGCAGCAGTCTGGGTCCAGGCAGTCAACCAGGCCATCTGAAAGAAAAGAATCCCCGAGATTCAGCTGCCTGCATAGTGCTACCAAGCAATAACAGCTAAAGCACGTCTTAAGGCAGTGGGAAAAATGTTGCTGAGTGCTCCTCATAACACCTCTACGCCATAAAACTGGTAAGTGAACCAATAACGCAATGAGAATGAGACTTTCTCAAGCACACTGGTTAAACACCATTGCTGCAACAATTAATTGACACCAGCCTTAGATGAAGATCAATCCCAAAGAAATCCCTTAAAGGTTGAAATTAGGAAGAAGGAATAGCAGGAGTAGTACAGGATCTTTTGTTTAGGCTTTTTGTTTGCTTCTTTTGTTGGGCTTTTTTTTTTTTTTTTTTTGTTTTTTTAACTGTTTTTTTTTGGCTTTTTTTTTTTTTTTTTTTGATCTTTTCAACTGTTTATTTTACAAAGTTTTTAGATTTCTGCCTAAAAATTTTAGATTTTTTAGAATTCCCTGAATGCGTGATTCTGTGCTAGACCATAAGAATATTGGGAATTATGCTGTTTAATTTCATTTGTTCCATGGATAAAAGAGAAGGAGATGGGGGTGACAGAGTAAGTTACCATTACCCAAGTAAAATAAAAATGACATTGTACCCATTTTGGCAATCAACAGGGAAGTGCTGCCGGAAGTCCCACCTCCCATAAATATCTGAATCAGAAGTTGTTCACTTGCAAAGAAGGATCAGTCAACAAAGCTGGTCGGTATAGTCATCATATTACATATTAGGTTAGGATGCCCATCAAGAATATTTCTTAAGTATTAAAAAAAAAAGAAGACTTTAAACGAAGACTTAAACCACCAGAAATTAAAATGGAATCCTCAATGGGGAGACCAATCTAATTGGAGAAATCATAACTGATTATTTTTAGCACATACAGTAACAATTTCTAGCATCATCCCTTCCTTTGGTATCATCATTTAATGGAAGTATGTTCTCTCAATGGAGTTTTACTGCAACTTAAAAATTAATGACCATTTACTTTAAAATATTATAATCTAACAATTTCGAAACATTTCTCCATCTATTCTGGCAAGAATCAGACATGCCTTCTCCAATTTACTTAGGTCTGTAGACTTTCAAAAACTCCTGAAGGCATATTAATCTGATTTTTTAATAGAAACATAGCCTGGGCACATACAGAGTATCACACACGGGACAGAACATTCCAGTAGGTTAGTTGACTGAAGGGGGAAGGTCATGACTCATGTACTTTCTAGTTTCAGATGCACAACAGACCAGCATTACCATAAACAGCAAGATTTGGAAAGACAACAACAACAAAAGTAAAACCAACCCAAAACGAACCTAAACCTATGGAAAGTTTTCATATTTCACGATTAGCCTTGTATTTCCAATGCTGGTGTGTGCCTGAAAGGACGAAATTGCCAAGGTATGCTGACAATATTTCATTCTGCCCTCTAATGAAATTTAAGTTAGACCAACTTCCTTGTTGGGAGAGCTGCACGTTACTTTAAGGTCAGTCGCCTCTTCACATTAAGAGCTTCACTGATCTTGAAATCCTTCCCAACGTGGCGGTAGGAATTTTCCTTTTCACTACAGCCCATTTTCCACCCAGTTTACATAATCACTGTAAGGACAGCTTTAGCTTCAGACTACAGCTCAAGGCAGTTTTCCCGTTAGGCTCTGAGGACTTTTCCTCAGCGTTGCGTGCTTTTTCTCCATTCAGGACACCTCCACAACCATGAACATAAAGCTGCCCACTGCTTAGTCTGCTCAGTTCTTTCAACTCTGATGACCACCAGCCCGGAGAATCCTATCAACACCTTAGAAATAACGGGAACATAGGATATAAATTACTCCCTCTGACAAATTTACATTTACCTGTTCAAGCTGCATCATGTTTTTGCTATACCTGTTATTAGAGGTGAGGGTATGTTACGTCTGTAATGCCCTCATCATGCAGCAGATTATGGGATGCTGCGACCGAACACTGCTGATGACACCGTGAACTTTCAATCGGCATATCAATCCCCCAGCAGCCTGTCAGTCATGCCAATCACATCTTTATGCTCGCGAGCCCCCTTGGATATAGTCTGACATTGCAATCTTCAGTAAATTACCCTGTCACTGCCAATCTCACCGTTATCTCACAAACAATCAAGCAGGCAATCAAACCGCTCTGAATTGCCAGTTCAGGACCTGGGAGGCTGGAAACATCTCCATTCGATACCTGGGAGAAACCTCTGCACGATTCCTTTCATGTAGGAAGGTTTTTTTATGCAGTTATGTGAATTCAGACTTGCACACTTCCAGATGCTTGCAAGAATATTTAGAAAAGACAGGCATATACCATAGCAGAAATATACACGATTTTCTTGTCTGCAACATTATTCCTTGCAATATATGGCTGCATTCCCCCATACTAATTTATCCCCAGATGGCAGGATTTGGGAGTCAGGATATTTTTACCTTATGCCAACTAGTTGATGCAGCTTGTTGCAAGAGCAGAACTGAGGCACGGATCTGTGTAGCCAGAACCTGGGCACTGCTGTTCGTGGTCAAAGGCTTATGCACTGCTATGCTGTTTGCACTCAGAGCTGCATTGCTGCTATTATTTACCTTCTTGCTCTGAATTCTCTGACTGTATGGATGAAGGAGTACTGATTTTACTGACAGAATATATTTGTTTGTAGTTCTTGTTTGCCTCATCTGCTCTCCGGACCTATTATCACAGAATGGCTGAGGCTGGCAGAGACCTCTGGAGGTCATCTGGTCCAACCCCCTCCCCAGGTCAAGCAAGGCCAATAACCCCCCTGGACCATCCCCTAACAGCTTTTGACTGTCTCCAAGGATGAAGACTCCACAGCCTGCTCCAGTGCTCAGTCACCCTCACGATAAAAAACCCAAGTATATTCCAGCAAACATTTGTGCCTGGGGTTGTTTCTCCCCAGCTGCAGGACCTTGCACTTTATGAGGTTTCTATCAGCCCACTTCTCCAGCCATATTGTACCATTACATATGAAGTGAATTCTTATAGAATCATTTCATTGCATTAGACTCAGTTGATTAAAACAAGGGCTAGAAAAAAAAACATACCTTCTGTAAGAGAAATCTCTGCCATAAGCATGAATTTTAATTAGAATTCAGTACTTTGTTTTTTAATATATATATTTCAGAACTTGTCGTCTTCCAGATTTCCTCAGGCACACTGAATTATTTATATGGTTAATTCAATGATACAAAACCCTCACCATTAGCTCCATCAAGATACTGCTGCTTTTCGTAGCATACACATTTGAGTTTAAAGTGGCCAGTTCGCAGCTCTGTGAAACTCTACGCTAAAGGGAAGGGAGAGTCGAGGGAGTTAAAGATGGTGCTGAACCTCTGCCAACAATTTGAGACCAAAAGAAGTCTTGACTTGGCCTTAACTGCAAAGAAAGAAATAACAAATTTTGATCTGATTTAAACTGGCAGCACAGGATTAGCTCTCCATTGCTGTTCGTGCTTCTCCTCAATTCCCAATTCTTTCTCAAAAACAAATCAAATGACATGGTATTCCTCTTGAATGCTTCATTTCTGCTAATGGACACACAGAGTTCTTGAGTTTCCATAAACTGTTCCACAAGCTTTTTGGCAGATTTAATTACAGAGAATAAAGAAAGCGTTAAATTATTACATGTAAGTAAAATAATCTACTCATGCACACCATATTTTAAGGTGGCTTTATTATTATTTTCCCATGGAACATCATTACAAGGTCTAAAAAGCACTCCATAGAAATAGTGGTATGTTTTACTGCTAATGTATTTAGAACCTCTCATCATCAGTTTTCCTTCACCACTGAATATATTTCTCATCATGTACAGGTGTCTGGATTCCAGAATCATGCTACGCCTTTCTTTGGAACGTCGATGCTTGAGCTATTGGGGTTTTTTTAATTCCTACAAGTAAATTATCTTTAATTTACACTCTTTTTCAAATGCTTGCACATTCTACCTCAGGTTCAATTCATCACGCACATTAGAATGAGTCCACTTTGTCCTGACATCCAGCTGCTTGGGAAAATGCTTTCTGTACCCAGCAGGGGACAATTTTGTTTCCAAAACAAAACTTCTGAGCACATGCTCAGTAGAGGGCATCCTTACACTTCACTGGCTTCAGGAGCTGGTGACTTTCAGAGCATAATTCCTGAAAATTTTTCTTTTTCCAATAAACATTTCAGAGTGATGATTAAAATGGAGGCGGGGGAGGCGGGGGGGGACCAGCAGCTACTATGAGCCCTGAGGGCAAAAGGGCCTTTGATCACTCTAAGGGCAAATTAGTTAATTTATCATGATCCGATTTTAATTATGTGTAGTATTAATATACCCAAGGTGAAAGAATTAGAGATGCTCTATCAGATTATCAAAAGAGTAGGCCTTCTCTCTGCCAACACAGAAATATTTTAATTGAGCTCTAAAACCGCATGCAGAACTGTTGCCACAGCCAGGCTATTCCACAGCTCAGCACATTCTATTACCAGGAATTTTTAGCTAACATTTAACCCAAATTTTCACTTTTGTAGCTTAATCTAATTACTATTAGCTATACTGACATACATAATTAAAAATTATTCCTCAGACGTTCCTGGTGCTAACAAGAAAGGAGATGCTTCTCGTCCTCTTCCAGCCCTGTTCCTCAATTAGCCAAACTGGAAAGCCTCTCCGGGAGCTGTCAGGATATCCATTACACCACTGGCTTTTGAAACAAACCGCGGGCACAACAGTATTTTCAGCACCATAACGTTATCTTTCAGGAAAATCTGGAAATTTGTAAATCCAAAATTGTGGTAAAGCAGAATAAAGCTGGCTTCTGTGTAGGCTGGGTGAGCCTATGAATACCCAAAAAGCTCCCCGATGAGGTTTTAAAGTACCCTGGAACATGACAGCCCCACTTCACTTGCCCACTCGGGACCCTTGTGCTGCCCAGTGCTCTGGCAGACAGGAGAACCCTCCTCTAAGAGCACCAGCTGGAAGAAACTACTGGAGATGTAGCTCCACCTACATACTGAGCGTGTGGTGGTCCTTCACAACCTGTGAATTATTGATGCTCCCATTTCAAACCACACATCACTTAGAGCAGAGATGACCACAGCGGCTCCGAGATGAAAACAGTCTTCGAAAAAAAAATAACGTTCATTTAGTTTCAGCGTGCGGATGGATACCTACACAGCAACCGGTGGCCTTTTAAACCATGGAATTTGCAGTCACTGAATTTCTTACTTTGGCTTCTCCCTGGGTTATAAGAGCATGTTATTGTAGTAACACGTCCCGTGAGAGACCACGTAAGGATAAGCTGGGTAATGTGCGTAAAGGCGATTAGAGGCTGACACGAAGTTTTAACAAAATCACACAGAAGCACGCTCGTTAGCTCTTGTCAAACTTACATAATGTCTGGTTTTGATACAGATTTTTATACTCCAGCCTACATAACTCACTCTGGCCCCCATCCACAATAGATTTCAACTACTCATTACATTTAATGTTCTAAAACTGACTATTGTACAGGCTCTCGGAAAGTATTTTCTGCGCCAAGAGTATTCTGGGTATTTATATTGAGAACTTCATAAAATCTTTTGTCTGTGCTGAATTAGAAACCCCTGCTGAGGCAATGCTTGTTGAGGCAAGCTAAATTACATGATTTGCTTTTGTGCTGTGAAATACTTGTATTATCTTAAATGTCACGAGCCTGATGCAGTATCAAGTCACAGGATTTGTAATTTTCTAAAAGCAATTTTTTCCTAAATGTTTATTGCAGAAAGACACTTCTCTTTTCTTTCTTTTTTTCTTACAGTCTAATTTCAGAGATGAGTTTTCTAAGATAACTCAAATAAACAGCCTTTCAATCAGTCAAGTGCACTGTCCTGACAGCGAACTCCTCTAGAAATGTATTTTTCTCATGTGTTGAAGAGAATTCCTCCTGGAGCAGATAGCTGGCTTTCTCTCATTCATTATCTTTACTGTATTGTGCCAAATAGAATTACCGCCAATGGTATTTCTTGGTGGGGTTACAGCTATATCGTAACAAACTGAAGGACAAAATTTGCCTTCTGAGATACGCACAACTCTCTCTGAAAAGCCAAGTGGAAATAAATTAAAACGTACTTTAAACAGAATGTCCCACTTTGCATAACAAATAAGGAATTTCTCATTCTATCTAGCATAGCATTCTACACTGGTGTATGCTCCTTCCTTTCCTTCCACACCCAATTACATTTTCAGGGGAAATGAGATCTGTGCAGAGATATAAGCAGTGACTGCATATAAGCTTTTTTTTTTAACTTGCACGTACCTGCCCTCTCTCTCCTGATCAAATCTGGAACAAACCAATTTTGCAAAATTTTCTTTATTTTCTGTCTGTTTTCTCTCTGAGATGACATCCTTTACTATCTTGTCAACATAATTTATAAATGCGAGTAGAGTTAGGTTTAAAAGGATACAAAAGGTGGGAGAAGAGAGAAAGAAGGAAAAGAAAAGCCTAGGAAGAGCAACCTCAGTGGGTAATAGGGGACTCGTGACAGGGCTGCATCTTCAGAGGCCAGATTTCTTCCTTAAATACCTCTCCCAAATTATCCCATCAAGTTCAGAATGAAGACCCCTCAAACACGAGCTCCTGGTATCAACCTTATCCAACATCTAGTGAAACCATTCTATAGAAAAGAAACGTAATTTTTTGCTATGCATTACATGATCCATTTTACTTGGAGGCATCGTTTTACTTGGGATGAAATCTAATTAAACGTACACAATTTATGACGACTGTTCCAAGACACTAAAAACATTTTTCAATTTAGGAACAAGCAAATTATTATATTTACTGTACAAAGATGGATATAACTAGCCACTGTAGTGATTTCCCTATGCAGTATTTCAAAATAAATACAAACTTAGAAAGTAATGTACCTTCTTTCGCTCTTGAAAATATCATTTCTAATCCCTTCATTTCCTAAAATAAATCCATAGTGAATTAAATGTGTTATACGTGTCTACTGGGGTGGGGTGGGGAATATACACTGCAATCACAATTATAGGTCTTAAAACAAAGCTATTTCTAATCCCTCCAAATGATGTGTAATAACTATTAGTTTACTGAGGAACTGATTAATAATGAAAGGGGCTAGATTTAGAAGTGGCCACAGTGAGTAAATTATGTCATCCAAATATGTTTTGGAAAACAGAAGCATTTTCCAATTAAAAAAGCTCTTATAATTGAGTCAATGCCAGAAAATCGTTAGGCTTCCTCCTTAAAAATAAATAGATAGACAGATAGATAGACAGATAGATAGAGTAGACAAATAATTAAATAAGAGACTTTTCAGCTTTTTCAGCAAAGTAGCCACCCTAGACAGGTTCATAATGAAGACCTAGTTAAGCCCATATCTAGATTTGACATGATGGTAAGGACAAATACAGATGAATTTGCCAGTGCTACCTGGCAAGGCACAGCTCTACCCAAACAGCTCAAAGAGGAGAAAACAGCTCTGGACATTCTCCCCTCTCTCTGCTCTGGAATCCTGTTTTATTTATGTGAGTAATACACACTGACGTCTCCTTTAAAATGAAGATTTGTAAGTCTCAACAAGACAGGGACACATCTGCCTCTTCTAGGAATAAACCAACTAAAGGTCATTCATCTAAAATTGAAAGAAAATATTAAGTATAATCTTTCATTTTTCTCTCTTCGACCTATGGTATGGAGTTTGTGTTGTGGCAGATAATAAGACAAAACAGGACAAATGGGAATCCCTTTGGAGTCTGTGGCAATGCTCTTCTTGACATCCATGAAATGAAGACTTGGCCCAAGGCCTTTGAATCTGATTGTGAGATAAAATTGCAATAAGAATGGCTGAACAGTGAAAGAGCACCAAAATATGTTAAAACTCTTGCTGCATGGGGAACAATGGAGGACAGAAAACGATAGCTGCAGTTCAGTGACACACTGAAGCAACTCTATTTTAAAAACATGACTAGATGGATGGAAAAGGAAGGAGATTCAGCTGTCCAGATAAGGATCTCATTTAGGCAAAAAACTGTATTTTTAGCTACCCTGCTGCCTTTCAAAAGAACAGCTTGTGTCTTCTGTACTACTCCAGAAGTACTTGCTTGTGTTAACAGAGCAACGCTGTTAATGGAGCAGCAAATGAGTTCAACATTGCGCTGCAAATAAACTCGGTTAAATTCCAAAGAAAAGAGTGACTGGGAGGAGAGATGATTGCTTTAACTTTCAATAATCTTGTGCTTTATGTGAAACTTGAGGTTGTGGTAATTAGCTGAATCTTTAACATTGATTCCTGTAGTACAGTTTTCAGCTTTATCTAATGAGAAAATTTTACTTTATCTCTTCCTTTCTATACACAGTCACAACTGCATTAAGGTGCATCTTGAAGCACACAGCACACATCCTTTCTTTCCTTTCTACTCCTTCACACTCCTGCTGTCTCCCCTGTGTCAGCATTAATAAACATACAGGTCATACGACGTGTTTCTGGCCAGATGTGCAGTGAACCAGACACACAACGAGTTGTGTGGCTTCAGGCAAAGGCAGAACTGCACTTTAAGGTACTAAGTATTAAGTGATTAACAGCTTTGAGTTTTGTTGTAGCTCTTCTGGACTGACAATTTGACAAACTGATGGGAATGACAAGGACTGTGTCCTTACAGGTCAGAGTACGCTGGAGAGGGAGGGCCCTGTGCCATCTCGAAGAAATCTGAAAACCAAAACGTAATCAAGCAAACCAAACCAGCAGAAATCACAAAGGCACGAGAGAGACAGAAGCGCCTGCGGTACCACAGAGCCTGTGGGTAACTCAGCCTCCGCCACCTGCACCACATACAAAGGAGCGTGGCAGAGTCACAGGGGCTGGCTCTTTGGTTTGTCAGACAGACCTTGCACGTGTGTGGAGAAACAGGCAGCTGGCCAGGTGGTGAGTGTCACCTCAGCTCCCACGTACAAAATCCCCACAGAAACATAATAGGGATGAGACTAAGAGAGCGTAATAATGATCCTCAGATGAAAGGACTGAGCTAAGGGGCAAGAGACAAGAGTTTCATTTCTGCCTTTATCGTAAAATCCCCTTGTGGAAACGTTTGGCTCAGATGGACTTTTCAGGTTTGTTTAGACCTCGGGACAGGCATAGATTTACCACCTACCTACACTCCTACAAGAAGCAGCGGGCAGCAATCTCTCTGCCTTTGGAAAAATCTGAATTCAACCTGCAAGCACTGAGAACACCTGAGAAGTTCTCCTCTTAGTCTTTCTTTTTCCTTCAGGTACACCCATGGTAAAGCAGAAACCATGCACCTTGCATGCTAATGCTAATTAATATTATATGTCCGTTGTATGGCGTATTAATTCTGTGTACTCTTTGACTCCAATGAGCTTCCATGAAGTAAGTTTTAGAATTTTTCAGTTTTAAATTGGGATGAAGAGCTGACTGGTCTCACTGGTCTTTTTTTTTTTTCCTGTTTGCCTGTTTTACAAATACAGAGAATTGTCCTGGATAAGTAAGTAAACATATTATTCCAGTATTTCTAATAATGTTTTCCAAACTCATGTCTTGTTTTGAGGAAGATCTGATGATATACCCATTTTCAAGTTTTCCTTTATCATCTTCAAAGCCTGTAAAAACTGCAAAACTGAGCAATTTACCTTTTAGTTTTTTACACTGCATATTAACATAAGTTTAGTGGGTTTTTGTTGTATAGTTAAATGCCAAGTAATGTAATTTGGCTGCTAGATTCTGCTTTTTACAATTCAGTAACAGCTATAAAGTAAATTCCAGTTTTCTGAAAGTGAATTAGCTCTACCTCTTTTAAAGTATTTCTATAAGTGCTGATCACATGCAAAACCAATGAACTAACAAAGGGATTAACAAATTAAAACTATTGGATGATACTCAGGTGTGGTTAATATCATGTAATCAAAATCAAATACACCTGTTCCTCGGGTTGGGACTTAAAAGTTCTACACCCTGAAATTTTATATGAAGTTAAAGCACTAGTTTTAACAACAATTTCATTCTAGAAGCAGCCTTTCAAATAAACCAAATGTTTTTTTGCAGTTTTAGGAAATACCATGAGTAAAACATTTATTAATCAGCAAACAACAGATGTGCTCTTTAGATTAATTACTGGCCAAAGAGAAGTGAACAAGTCTCAAGGAAGAAAGCTGTTTCTGAGGTTTGATTTTTAATGAAGAGCAGAAGCACACGAAAAAGGATCTAAATGACTAACTAAAGACATTGCAATGAAAGGCGTAAGAAAGCTACTTCAAATGAAGGAGACAGATGAAACAGTCTTAGCTTCTCAGAACTGCTTTCAGCCCAGCATAGCCAATACACCATGGAAGGCTCTATAAAATGCGATTTTTTAAAGGTGAAGCCACACTTCAGGTACCGTGTTCAGTTTTGGGCCCCTCACTACAAGACAGACATCGAGGCCCTGGAACGTGTCCAGAGAAGGGCAACCAAACTGGTGAGGGGTCAGGAGCACAAGTCTTAGGAGGAAGGGCTGAGGGAGCTGGGATTGTTTAGTCTGGAGAAGAGGAGCCTCAGGGGAGACCTCATCGCACTCTACAACTCCCTGAGGGGAGGTTGTGAAGAGGAGGGGGTCGACCTCTTCTCCCAGATCACTAAAGACAGGACTGGAGGGAATGGCCGCAAGTTGTGCCAGGGGAGATTTATATTAGATGTCAGGAAAAACTTTGTCTCCCAAAGAGTGGTCAGGCACTGGAATTGCCTGCCCAGGTAGGTGTCAGAGTCACCATCCCTGGCGGTGTTCAAGAAGCATCTGGACGAGGTGCTATGAGACATGATTTAGTAGCTCAGTGGGTAGTATTGGTGATAGGAGGACGGTTGGACTAAATGATCTTGTAGGTCCTTTCCAACCTTGTGCTTCTATGATTCTATGATTTTTAAGGTAAGCACAGAACACAAATTCTACATTTAATAGGGACATACCTGATAAAGGAGTGACAAGATTCAACAGGGATGTCAGAATCTTGCCCTGTATGACAGTTCCATGCACCTTGCTCAGCCCCTTAAAAGCCTGGCACGTGAACTGTGTGGTACGATGGCACGCTGCAGCCACTTACACAGGTTGCGTACAAGAGAGCGTGACCCCATCTGACAGCACAGAGCAGGAAACATGTCGCTAAATACCCTGCTCAACCAGTCACACCGGCACAGTAAATTGTTTGGCAATTCTAATGCACCAAGAGCCCACAGGAAAAAGCTCTGGTCTGCTGGGCCATGCTCTCCACCGTGGACGACTGTGGGATATGAGGTGGGACTGAGCCTGCCCGTCCGCTCCCGATGCAGGCGTTGTGGGTCACCACGTCCCTCCACAAGGCCACAGCCTGCTCAGTCTCATTTGTTTCAAAAGAAACAGAACACCACCACTTGACAACAATGACAGCCGAGGTCTTTCTGAAGGAAAATGACTCACGAAGAAAGCGTGTATAACCCCCTGTTCTTTAGGGACTGGGAATTGAAAGACTTTTGCTCACCTCCCTCATTATCCTTGTTATCGGCACAGGCGGTTTCCATGGCAACGTTGCATCCAGGCCCCCTCCAGCCGGTCTGGCAGACACACTGCCAGCTGTTCTGACCCAGTGTGCATCTCCCGTTGCCATTGCACAAATCAGGGCAGCCATCTGGTTGAAGAAACGGAGAAGGTAAGTACAAGCCAGACTCATTCACGCCACCACTCAGACTCCTGACAACATTACTGTGCAGACAAAAAGGCTCGTTCCTGCTGGTGGGACAAACGCCCTCCTGGCCCAGCGCCACAGCCCTGGGGTGGAGAAGGAAGGTAAAGAAAGGGGATGCCTCAGAGAAACAGGGATTTTAACGCAAGCCAAAAGAGGAGGAGTCCCACTATCAGCTACAGTATGTTTTAAGAACACTGTAAAGATTCAGATTGTGAGTCAAAAGGCAGTAGAGAGAACTAGCAGTCTGCTAACAGGAGATTGCAGCCTCTTATTTTTTCCCCCCTCTGTGTGTGTGTTCATTCACCTATACGGAGGAGAATCTCTTCTGCATCAAGTATGTCAATGTTCAGGGTGCCTTTTGCAGTGTGCTCTGCATAATTTTCTGGAGCTTCTCTGAACACAAAGTTTCCAGAAATAGTTTTGAAAGACCTACTTATTTGACACTAAGTTTTTATATTAAGACGTACCGTTTTGTGCTTTCTGAAAAATATGTTAGAAGAGATATACCACAAAAGATGTATCTTTTGAATTGACTATGGATGTGACGTGACTTACTGTATAGGAACTAAAAAGATTCATTTGTTAAGCTGCTTGTGTGGTCTAAGAAAATGTCTGCAGGTAATAGAAGGACAAGGCTTTCTCCTGAAACTAAATGAGTCTCAGGAGGCAGTACCGTATCTTTCTGAATATTCATTACGAAAAAAGGTAAGAAAACCAAATTTCATCCTGCGAAGTGCTTGAAGCCTTGGCATATACCATCAAATCCATCAACATCCAATCCACACAAGCGTGTGCACTTGTCTGTGGAGGTGACAGAAGATTTGAGAGTCCTGCAGCAGACCTCTCACAGCACCTATTCATTAGCCTGAGCAGGAGGAGAGGTCTGTGTTGCCATACCGCCAGTAGATGGTGGATCCCAATCATTCACAAGCTCTCTCATTTGGGTTGGAAATACGGCCTAATCCTGCAACCTCTACAATTACCAGAGAATATGACATAATTAATCTCATCTCTGTTGGTCTTGGGTGGAACATTTCATCTCCAAACAGCTCACAAAGCTTCACGCACTCTCATTTTTTCCCTCTAGCAGCAGTGACGGGTCACCATCAGCATCAAGTTCTGCAGGGACCTGCTGCAGTCTTTTCAGGTCTCATCAACCTGCTGGGCTAGTCCTTTGCATTTGCCACCGTGAGCCCAAGCTGTGACTATTAATTAAGTACTCCACTCCCTCCCCCGGGCATTTTAAAAGCTCCAAGGAAATAATGGGCACCCCACTGGAGTGTGGATACTCTGTTCACCAGCTGTAAGCGAGGAAGACAGCAGTGAGAAATATGCTGAAAGCAAATAAACATGTTTTTCTTGCCTGAGCAGCATCACTTCAGATATGCAGCACTGGAGAAAGACTAAGATGACAGTAAGTCGCCTTCGTGCCTCTTGCCCTCTGCAGGAGACCAGGAATAGGAGCAACTGTCAAACTAGCACAGCTTTCATACTGGTGTTGAAAGGTTGAACAGCCTTCCAGAAACCCCTAATTTAGACTGCCTGCGTGTTCCTATAAACCTGGTCAGAAAGCAACAGCTCTCAGTTTGTGTATCTTCCGCCTCCCAGCTGCCTTCGCTGTGGCCAGGTGATGCTAGAGGCAAGTTCCTCTGACCCCACACCAGTTTTTCACACTGCTGCAGGAGCTCCCCACGTGGGAAAGCGAGCTGACTTGTACCCCTGCTACTCACACTAGTATCACGACACCTAAGCATTCACTTGTACTTTTTTGCATTGGGTTGTTACCTGATATCTTTACAGTGATTAATTACATTTTAATAGCGCTAAGTAGACCACAGCCATATTCATTTTCAAGGTAATTCTGAAAGTTTTCTGAACTATTTGTTTTAGAAAATGAGTGCTGGGCCTATGGAAGCTGCTGAACTGAGACCTCTGAGACCTCAGCTGTCCCACAGACAAGGTTCCTTATAGACAACAGCAACCAAAGTTTCTGTGCATCGTTCTACCCAAGGTGCTTGAACCTTCATCATTTCTAGCACTGGTACAGCAGCTTGCTCTCCACCAAAGCTCTGTGGAGTAAAACACCAGACCTCTGCCAACAAGGCCAAGACCACTAGTTCAGCTTACACAGAAAGCTATCAGCAGGCAGAAAAAAGTCCAAGAAGTTTTATTTCAATGCTGCTCTATACTAAAAAATTACAGTGCCTCTTTCATGCAAATGTAAGGTTATTTTTGCATTACATATCTTAGCTATAAAAAATTGCAGTTACTTTGCAGCATAGGTAATATATTTTCAAGGTATTTATTTTATTTCTCTCATTTGTCAGGTTGGTTGACTGACCAAAATGATAATGCGTGAGGGGAAGCATCGTACTGTATGACAAATTATTTGTTTTAAATGAAAAACAAATAGTAATTGTGAATATACACATGCAGTTGGCTTTATACTGAGGCACTGAAGAGAATTAAATCACTAAAGCAGTTTGCTTTGCAGCATATGAGCAAGATGAAAACACGAACAGTAGGGAGCTAGCAAAATCTCTGAGAAGTTTTACGTGCAGCTGGGGATTAATGGACATGACTTTGCTTTTAGCTTAAGGAGAGAAGCAAGCATCACTAGTATCGACATGATGTTGCTAGGAAACACTACGCTACCTCTACAGAGTTTATTTAACTGTGGCCTTGCAAAGACAGACCTCATGTTTTAATAAAGTAAGTATCAGAAAAGAGGGGAAAAAACAGCAGCGGATGATAAGATCTAAGTATAAGACATATAAAACAAATAAGACAATAATGTCTTTCTTAAAAGACCTATTAAATTAATGCTGTATTAACTTTCAAACCAGCTTTAGACATGGACAACTATTTAGAAGTTTTGCATGGTTTTGTGTGTTTCTGTACATGCGTGTGTGCCTATATGCGTTTTGGTTTATGCTTGTTTTCTTCAAGGAAATATTTACATAGCATTATAGTCTGTTAGACCAAATTTCATTCTAACAGCCTGTTGAGCAACCAGACAACAGAGCACTGTAATGATCTTAGTAACAAGTTTTTTTCTACAAAAGTTTATATTTAGGCAGTGCCCTGGATATCTCTATTTAAATCTTCCTGCATGGCATATGTGCAGCGATTAATAGAGATGAAGATCCTCTGCACGCAAAGCATTTGCACGTGGCTAATGGGCTTTGATGCACTTCAATGGGCAAGGTCACAGAGTGCCTAACCGAGGAGCCCTCAGAGCCTCAGCAAGCCCTTGGTGCCCAGAGCTGGCCACGTGCTCTTTGCTGGAAACGCAGACTGCACAAAGCACACCCTAACACTAAGTGCTCTGTTAAAGCTTGCTTCCATTCTGCAGTCCTAGCTCACACCGAGCAGCCTCTTACCTCCTGGCTGCCCTGTGAATTCGTTCACAGAGTAAGGTAGTCAAAGAGACAGTAAGGTAGTCGTGGAGGGAAGGGCTATCAACATCTACCCTTGAGAAGTAATCTGCTGTGGTACGAAGCTCTCAGTCACAGCAGAGAAAAGGGCCCTTCGTGCTAAGCAGACAGGTTGCTATGCCTGGTGTGCAGAGAAATTCTACGCATCTTTTCCATTACAGTATGCTTAATGGAAAATGTCAAAAAGCTAGGTTAAAAAAGAAGAAAGTGCTTGTTTAAAGTGCTACATTGACAACCTATTTATTCACAGAACAGGCAGAGTACGGGCAACAGCAGTTCAAGTGTCTCACACTTCTCTAGCAATGTCTCTGCACAGGCTGCTGCTGCTGGAGGTGAAACACTAATGCATCTCCCCTTCCTGCAGTCTCCAACTTGCCCCTGGGACTGCTTACCGGGAGCTTTACTACACAGACATACTCATTTGCAATTAAAACAGCAAGAAAGATTTCAGTACTTTTTGCAATGCGGCATCAGGAATCTGTGACTAGCATTGTGAGGGACCATCAGAGTAAAAGAAGGTTTCGAAATCAAAATATTAAAATCCATTCCTCTCCATACCACCGACAGACAAAACACTCAGCACTCACGTAAAGCAAATGCTGGAAAACAGTGGTAAAGGAGAAAATAAAGGCATTACATCTCTGTATCTAACAGAGAATGTTGTAAACTGGCGTTTTGTACATAAGAGATCCCCAAAACCTCTTCAGCATTCTCACTGAACAGTCTCTACAATCTTGCAGTTCTCCAGCACTAGAGCCTGAATTATTTCCCCTCTTCGTCTTTTTTTTGCACCTACTCAACTAAATCGGAGTAACAGAACAAATTAATTAATGGATTTTGTGGTGCTCCTTACTTTTTTTGTTCCAGCAGGCTGTTATGTCCTTAACTTGCTCATAGCTTAAAAAGCTCATTTCTTGGCTAGTTAGTGTCATAACACATCTACGGCAGTAAGCAGCACAAAAACCCCGATAAGAACCTCTCGCAGCTCACAACAAAGACTTGAAGACAACTCTGAAACTCTACTGTTTGGTAAGCAGAGATTCAGCAAACGTATTTGTCTGAGTGTGTGGGGACATTTACCCCCCACATACCTACACTGTTCCTCAGTACTTGAGAGCCTTTCACTCACACTTCCTCACCTTGTCCTTTCCAGCTCATCGCAATGAAAGGAACTCATGGTTGGATGCACAGTCCAAATGAATACTCAGTAACAACACGAGAGGACTGTGGCTTAATAAAAAAAATAAAAAAAATATTGTGATATCTTTGCCATAAACCAATTGAGTTCCTTCTTCAAGGAATGAATTGGATTTCTTTCCCTTGACTATGTGTTACTAAGAGGAAGGAAATCTACCAATGAATGCTAAGTAAATAATGTAGTATCAGAAGAACAGGACACCATTTAAGAAAACACTATGAGAAATGAGAACACATCAATATGAACAGGAGTATTTAGTGAACTACCACTATATACATATATATATATATACACAAAATTACTGCCTTCATCTCATTTCATTAATATTAACAGGAAATCGAAAAGGTTCGAGACCTTCGGTCAGACACAATAGGAAAAGAAAGCTCCTGTCTGAAAGCCTTTATAATCCAAACAACAAAACGAGCTTAAAATAGTAGATTTTGTTACTTGTTTGTAGAGCTCCACATTGTCACAGTCCATGATGGGACCTAGAAGATGCTATAACAATACAAATCAAAGTGCTTTTCATAACAATAACAGGAAAATAAATAGCAAGTATAGAAAACAACAAACATTGCTGTTACCAAGGTCATTGTGAGCAAAATTAATTCTACTGCTCCCTCCAGGCCTATGTAAGCTGTATCTATTGCTATACTTTCATATATTCAAAACTTATGAGAGATTTATGAAAAGCTGAATTCAACAAGAAAGTGTGCGGAATCTTTATGAATAGTAAACAAAATCAATATGGACAGTGTTTGCTTCTAAGAAAGTGATAGGGATATAGATATAGATATATTTACAAGAGAACACTCAAAGGTTTTATCTACAATGACATTATTCCAAGACTAAACTGTAAGGCAATTAATTAATTTTTGAACTCAGCAAATTAATTTCCAGTAGCCAGGCAGTATATCAAAATTCTAATCCCATTTTGGGTAAAATTCTGCACGGAGTTCCTTTTCATTCCACTATTACTAAAAAACTCCAGGTATACAAATACACATGTACCCAGCTGCACAGGTATATATAAATTTTCCTTGGCATAAACTACTTTAGAACTACAAAATAAACCTTTTATGTAAATAAAAAAAAAATTAAATACATAAAATCAAAAATTAAGCAAATAAAAATACACACTGTCCAATTAATTTGTGTTTTCAGTCTAAACCTTAATAATCATAAGAATTCCCACTTATGGTGGGGCTAATCATTCTGGAAAGGTAGGAAGGGAAAGCACAGTCAGGGGCAGAAAAGTTAGAGAAATCTTACTCTTTTTAAAGTTTTCAGACTTTGAGGGAATAAGTAGCCTCTTTGTATAGTTCAAGGAAAAAGGGGAAAAAGAGGGATGGAGGTCAAAAAGTAAAATCTCTCTAGGTGTCATCTAGTAACCACTTATAGAAGCAGACAAAGTTTTTAGCCGCTACTCAGTTTCTGTATGGAAAATTAGATGTGAATCAAGAGATGACATCTTCTGAGTCCTTCTGATCCAAAGCTGCCTATCAGCCATCTACTCCCCAAACTCCTCCAAACAGCAGACAGAATGGATTCCTGCCCCTCTCCTCACTTGGTGCTTGCATAGTATCTCTTGTTTATCTTTCTGTCTAACCCCATTTGCCACATCCTTATCCAAAGCGCGCTGGAAGTCAGTAAAGGCTTTTCATTGACTGGAGCTGACACTGGACCAGGTGGCTCTACGGGTGAAGATGCCCCACAGTAAAGAGCATGTTGTACAGCACAGTGTTTTCCAGCTCACAGGATACACGTGAGTTTCAAGGGGAACATCTAAATTACATTTAAATCCTTCTCTTCTCATTACAGCTGTTAACTACAGAACCGCAGCAAAGAGAAGTAGCCTGGGATGCAATGGTACCTACCATTATATAGAGAAGGTACCTACCAGAATATAGAGAAATGACATAAAAGCACTAATGATGATAGCCTGTTTAATTTGGATTTTAGAGGATAATCACTGTTTTCATATTTTCTGTTCATTCCTTCAGTGAGTTGCTGGTATGCCTACGGCTATCTAACAAATAATAAATGAGGTACACAGAACGAGGTACCTAGCAACATTGAAAATAAAATTATGCTTTTTATTTGCCATTGTTATTTTTTATTCATTCAATTCCAAAGCCTGAAGGACTTAGCTAAAGCCAAAGAAAGGGCATACAAATAAAAAAGATGCATAGTATTACAGTAGGCACACACAAGTTATTTTCTACATGGTAATATTTCAACTAAAATAAACTCAAACTCAAACCCAAACCACGTAACTAAACCAATGTCACTGCCATATAGTCTTGGCTGAGTGACAGGTGAAGCCCCTTTGAGCGAGTCTGGACAGATCCAGGACAGGCTGCAGAGCCACCCAGAAGGAAGAGCTGAGCTCTTCAAAGCGGGACAGTCACACAGATTGACAAACTGTTAAGAATTAACCCAGTCTTTCAGTGTAATAAAAAGCCTGATTTCACTGCTCAAGTATCACAGCAGTGCTGCTTGCGGTTCCAGAGACTGCTCCCACAGAGTGGGAGCTACTCTGAGGCACTGAAGCATTTGTCACCACAATGCTCTGGCTGGCTTCCTTGCTTCTTTTTTAATTTTTTTTAACCTGGTTTTAGAGAAAACATTTTAAAAACTTTTTTAGATACCCTTAAATATTTTTTAAGCTAGATACCAAATGAAGGACTGTACGGAATAAATAACTATTTGCAGATGTGTCAAGGGAGATGAATACATGCCTGAGTTAAAACTATAGAATTAGAATGGGCCAGCTACAATTTTATTTATTCAACAGGATTAAAAAAAAAAAGGGAAGGCCGAGAAGTAAGTTTCAAGAAGCCAGAATCCTGATTTCCTCCACTCCAGTCCTTTTTGTGCAGGCAGACAATTCTGAATGTTAAGTAAGTTTCCTTAAATTGCCTGGGATATGTAAGCCATAAGATAATGTCCTTCTAAATTGTATTTCCTATGTATCTATGCAATTTCCATCTTTCCATTTAAAGGTGGGAACTCAGAGAATATCCAGCTTTCCAAACAAAATTGGAAAATGTAAGAAAAACACATGTGACTCTTTAGAAGTAAACTTCACACAAAGAGGAACTGCTGGTATTGAAGTATTAAGAAAAGTCACTTGCATCTTTCTGAAGCAAAAAAAAAAAAGTATAAAGAAATAGATTCAGACACACATACACACGAAAAAAAAACCCAACCAAAACCCAGAGGAAACCTCACGTTGCAACACAAGCCACAAAAATTTCAGATTGAAAATGCCCCCAAGCGGTCTGCTGTAGCCAGCAGGTCAGATCCAGTCCCGTCAACAGGGGATGCCCACGGGATTCTGTCCCCACGCAGCCCTTCCAACATCCAACAGGCCATAGGCAAGGGTGAGGGATGGAATGAGTGTGGCACGCAGGCTGTGCGCTGCCTGCACCCCCCTAATATCGCTAACCTTAACACCAACGTCACATCCTGCACAGAACCCAGCTCTGTGCACAGTGGCTTTATCATGGATCAGGTGAGGATCGGTTCAGATATGTACCAGCATAAGCAAAATAGTTGTTTGAAAGACATGGACGTAAGTGTAGACACCGCTGCCCCCCAAAAGCCACAGCACCTGCATGGTTTCCTCTTCAGGCTAAGCAAAGTATTCCCTGAGATTTTGAGCAAGAGCTAAAATTTGACCCCACCAGCACACTCAAGTTACACAGTGTATTCTTTTCAAACAAGACTCATATTCATATACCCAATAAAAAGATACATAAAAGATGCAGTAAAATTTGTATTTAAGATAGCTGGTTCTTTCAAATTAATCCTACTGTAACAAAATCCATTTAGGATATAATTCCGGGTGAAATTGCATTCATAAAACCCGTACCACAACCATAATCTTTTATTGTATTAATGTTTCTGATACGGGATACAAGGACTGGCACCATCCTTTGTAATATGTAATATTGTTTCTGAGAAAGAAGCGTTTCTCAAGCTGGATTTATCTCAAAATAATGTCTATATAGATAGTTTAGTGGCAGTGTAATGATAAAGTGACCTATCGGACAGGAATGTGTAAATTCAGTCAATTGAAGAGTAACAAGCAAAACACGGACCTCATATTTAAAAGAATATATAACCAATTAAGATGTAATAACTAAAATCCCTCCATTAATCACAGTGCTATGGCAGGGAGTTTTCAGTCATTCGCTCATAAAAATTAGGATTCACACAGTAATTGCTACTCAACCTTCTTGCACACAATGCAATTGGCTTTTTTATTATTTGAAATATGTGGCAGTCAGCCACAGCTTTTCAAAAAAATGCATTTAAACTTTTCTGAATAAATGTTTTGGTAACGTGTTGGTGTATTTTTAGACATACTTATTTACTAGAGAGCTTGAAGAATCTCACACACATTGATGCATGAGGATGTGTCACATTTCCATACTCCTTACCCATTCTACCCTCTTTGTGTCATAGAGACAAAGAGGAAAAAAATACAATATAATATTTATGTTAAGTGATATCTGTATCTGTCAAAAGGATATTTGATATCATGCTGCCAGATCCCAGACATTAGATTTCAAAAGCTCAGTTTCATTTGGCTAACTGAAATTTATAAAATTCAACAGAAATGACCTACTTTTCCCCTGTTTCACTCCGAAAACAAGGCAAAGCCCTAATTGTACAACTGCTAACAGCTAAGACTATGTATGAACTCAGAATCATACCCAGCTTACTGAAGTACCCATAGTTTCTATTCTGACTTTGGAGGAAAGCATGAAGTCATGTGGTTTTAAAGATTTTTTTCTAGTTTCACGTTCCTCTCTGCAGTTTTCATGCGGAGCCCAGACAACAAAGGATGCTGCTGCTCCCTCCCACGGCCCCAGGCAGGGCCAGCTCACTGGTGGAGACCACACGATGCCCTGCATCGCCAAATTTGAACCCACTTTAACGATGCTGGGAATGCAGCCCAGATAAAACTCGAGGCAAGCTGCTCAGATAAGAACTTCCAAAATCCCTGCATACATCAAGATGCCAAAGAGGTGGGCCCCAATTTCAAATATTTACAATTTAAGACTCTGCCGATATAAAAAGCCCAAGATCAGGATTGAAAAGGGCAGGATCACTTGGGGCTACTGAGGCTTTGCCTGGTAATGCGTGGTACTCCCAGACAGCCTCCAGTGAGGCAGGGGTACTTCTCCATGAATGCACTGATGGGCCAGCGGAGGAAACTATATAGTCACTGGCTAGCTCTTCTCAGGACACAAATGCTACCCAGCATTTCTCTGACTTGAAATTTTAAAGGAAAATCATGGTCAGTGGCTTTACTGACCGGAAAATATTTTTAAGCAACAGTTTCAGTGCAGAAGCAGGGAAGGTAAATGCCAAACCAAGTGAAATCAGACATTTTCTGGCAAGCTAAAAGTTAAAAATAGCTGTTAAATATAACCACATTAAAGCAATTCTTCAGGACTTACGTAGACCTAAAACTACCCTAGAAGCAGGACAATTAAGGATAATTAAGGATAATTGTAATTAAGTGTGAAGCGCTGTCCTCTGCTCTGCTCACATGTTCACACCTGAATTTAGTTCTCTAAATCAGAGCTACTAACTAATAAAACTATTTCTAGCATTCTGCAAACAATGGCCTAACGCAAAACAGTAACAAGGCAAACTTTCAAACACCGGTCTCTTCAGAAACAACATAGGAACAGAATGAGGGAGAAGAAAGAAGTCACCAACAGGTAAGCCCTGCGGAACGTGAGAGCTGAGACAACACCTGAGGCCTTGGCATTAGCCCTGTCAAACACAAGGTGTATTGCAAATAGCTCCTGTACAGCCTCAAGGCTCATGGCAGTCTGCTGCAACTAGATCCTTCATATAATAATTAAAATTAACATAATGGTTACTCCTTAAGCAAGCAAGCCTTTTCACCAGTTTCTATACGTTAACTGACTACCATGGTGAAACCCCTTGGTTATAAACCACTGATGGTGGTTTTACAGCCCTTCCTCCCCCTTAAAGGGTCCCAGATATCCAGCTCTTCTCCTGTCTAAAAGGCAATGAATCACTTAGAAGCGGAGATTTCCTTCCACAGGACTGGCACGAGCTTGATCGCTCCACAGAAGCAAACCTTGGAGCCAAACGTCACCAGCATCAAGTTTTCCTTTCCCAAACAATTTTATAAAGTCCTACTAGAGCTAAACTAACATTCTAGACCTAATGCAATTTTTGATTTTCAGGGAAGGGACAGTTCTGAGTTCAGTCATTAGCTTTAGAACACTCTTATTCACTTCACAAACCCCCCAGGCAGGGCACGCAGGAGCTGTGCTGTCAGCCCCTTCTGGGGGATGGTGGGACTCCACTTCCCACCTCCCTCTGAGGCCACTCCCCAGTGCAATATACACTGGCACAGCCAAATGCAGCTAAGTGAACTTTGAAGCATTTCTTTTTAACAAGAACAAGTACATCAAATACTATTTTAATTCTCTCGCCAATAGCTTACTGAAGAAATTCAAAATAATTTTCAATGCCTTACTTCTTATCGGGAAGGCTCAGGATATATAAGAGACTGCCCAAGGTAAAGGGATGGAAACTGGGGTCAAGAGCTCTGCTAAACTGACAAAAGTTAATCTCATCTGCCTAGGAGGTGGAGATTTTAAGAAGCCAGTTCAAGACTGTGGAATAAATTTCTTCACTCTATAAATAAGAACGTACATATATACTTTAAAATAAATCACATATTATCCACTTTTGCTCCAAATACAAATTCAATTTCTTTGATCATAACTCCTTTAATACACAAGTAGCTTTACAAAGCAGAGGACTTTAAGCCAACCAAAATGCTCTAGTAAGCGGAGCCAGCATTTACAGTGACCAAACAGAACAGTTTCCCTTACGCCAGTACTACTTAACAGTAGTTTACACTGGTATTTCTAATCCTATTTGAGTTCAGAGATGTGTGGGAATGGGATGTGTGCACATACATGCTTACCCGAGTAGGGCACTGTAGTCAGAACAAGCTGATGTTTGAGATTTACGTTACTCAATATGCCACAGAAGATTCTCAGCTTGGGGGCTGAGTGGTGAGCAACAGCCCATCCAATGTACAGTCAGGAGGGTTTGAAGCAGTCTGCCTTAAAAGCTATGGACCTGAGTCCAATGCCTGACCTCATAGCCTACCCTGCTTTGAGGAGGAGGTTGGACAAGAGGACCTCCTGACTGATTCCTTCCAAATCAAATTATCCACCAACCCTTCAGTTTTAGAGCTTTATAATTCATCATTCTCAAGGCAGGGAATCCCAGTTTTATCAGGTATTATTACAAAATAATTACTTGCTACTCATCAGATATTTATGTCTGCGTAGAATGTATAATCTATCAATTAACTTTCAGCTATGCAAATGCAGATCCTCTATAAGTGTGCAGGTTATCTCTGTCAGAATAAATCTGAGCCTTAACATAAGTATGCATTTTTCTCCATTACTGCATAACAGATTAGTATGTTCTACAAGCTAATATCCCTTAATTTGGTACAGAACTTTGGAATCTTTCAGGATGAAACGTGCTATATAGACAGATGTATTACACTTTGCAGCTGATCTTCTTAAAGTATTAATTACACGGATGCCAATAAATGACTGCATATGGTATGGTTTCACACTAGAGAGTCCAAACACTTCAGCTGTCCCACAGGAAAAATCAAATGGAAGTGCTGAAGAAAAAAAAGTTTTTAAGGAGTATAGTGGGATAGTGTGGAATGAAAAAAAGACTTAGTCACATACATTAAATGCTTCTCATATTCCCTCTGGCTTCCAGGAATCCAAACTCTTCATGGGAGTAAAATACGATTCTGAAGTGACCAAAATAATAGATATTCAATAATAAAATAAATCTACCTCATGCATGTTAGAGCTAGCATTTACCGAGTTTAAATATAAGCAAATCTAAAGGATGAAATAATGCCCACAATATAGGAGCAGTATTCTGCCACATAGGGAACGTATGTAAAACAAATTAAGATACATAAACCATTCTGAGTTCTGTGAGAATTTGTGTATGCTGAGCTATTTGGCAGATATAGGATAGAAGATGAATATTTCACTACATAAAATATATTTTATAAACACGCCTTTAATTCTAGAGTGCTATGCATCCATTCTGCATCCCTTTTCAGTGTACATAAGCCTCATGAATATCATACAATTTTCCAATTTTTATATCTATCAACTGCACAAATAAGTAATAAAAGCTACAGAAATAAGAATGTTGTTTTCACAAAGAAACTATTTTCAATCCTGCATGCAGAGAGAAATTGTAGCATAGCTCTCTTTTTGTTCTTTCTCCGAGTAGTGAAGGAAAAAACCTCATAATCCTTCAACCATAGCCAGTTGCCTTGATATTTAAATCCTAAATAAACCTGGGAAACTGATTTTGATCTACTAGGGAGACGATCTTCACCATTTCACCCCCTGATTTTGATCTACCGGGGAGGTTATCTTCACTATTTCACCCCCAAGAATGCCAAGAAGAAGTCTGAAAGAGAAAAGATTCTTTGAGCTCGGCTCGCTTGATATTAAAAATATTTACTATCTGGCAAGGGATAGCTCTGCTCCTCCCCTAGCCTTGCTAGAAGTGATAACTCTCTGGAACAAATACTTAAGCCTTTAAGCTTAGGGACAGAGCATTTCTTCTCAATTTCTCACCTGAAGCCATCAGAAGCACCAACCAGGCTTTTAACTCGGTTGCCTCACATCTATATTTAACACTTTTTAAGCCCTGTTGGGCCAGGCAGGATGTTATTAGTTATAGCAGGACTGCTTGGTAGGAGCAGCGCTCTCAGAAGGAGACGCGGCCGAGAAATCTAGAGATGGCTCCACCTTGGCTTCAATACCATTGTACGATCAATACATCAGATTAATCCACTTTAGACTTTGATTCAAGTCAGGTGAAAAGGTACACAACTATGTATCGTTGTGATATTTGATTCAGTTTAAAAAAACAAACAACACCAACAAAACCCCCCAGACATAGCAGTATTAAAAACAAAAACCAGCCAAAAGGTCTGCCAATTTCCAATAACCAAAAACCCCACACCAAAACAACAATAACAAAGAAATCTGTTCAGGGGACAATGGGACATCTGAAGGACAATTTGCTACAGTTCTGTGCAATTTGCTTTTTCTTTGCAACACTGAAATACATAGTATGGTTGGCTAACAGTATCTCTAAACATATCAAATACACGTCAAGGAAATTTTGCTTTTCTGTTTTCTATCCAGGGGATTAATTAGCAATATTTACCCTCAGTGTTCAAATAAAATTACAACTTTTGTTACTGTATTGTCTCTGTTTCCCATAATTTCAATTGGGTCCAGTATAATTTTGCATTTCTTATCCACAGTTGAACTGTTATTGTATTCCAAGGAAGATTGGAAACATGTATTAATTAGGCTTCCCTTTAGAAATTTAGACTATTTGTTCAAAGCTGTGAAAACAAGCAGGATATAGCAGCAGTATTTCCTCACTTCAGAGCTGGCAATGAGAAGTACTGCCCTGACACAAACCTCAGAGGGCTTCCATAACACTCCACTCTATATTCCCCGAGTCGCCAAGAAAAGAACACCTGGCACCATCAAAACATCAGCTGAAGGTCTCTCACCTGAGGACCGATGCAGTTTGACTCCACTGAGCTTCTGAGATCTCCACGGGTTTTAATCAAAGTAAGTGAACTCTGGAATGGCTTTAGGTTTCAGAGTAAATACGTAGGTGGGAATACATTTAATCAGGCGTAGTGCATATCCAATTTACTGTAATAACTTCTGTGAGCGGTTAGGAAGTTTTTGCAAAAATCCTTCTTAACTGGGTATCGCTCACTGGAAAGACTATCCGGCACTTTAATGACATCGCCTTTCTCCTCAAAGTAGGAACCAGTAAACTGAAGACATTTAAGTGCATTTTCCAGCATGCACACCTGCTTCTCATTCTGAGTGAAACGACTTACTAATTTTAATTATTGCCTAAGCTGGAACGAAGCTACCTAATTCAAGGAAGGATCAGTAGCAGCAGCCCTGTGAAATATTATCTCTAATAAACCTGTAATTATTAGTCACAGGACAAAAAAAAATAAAATAAAAAATAGAAGCAGTGCTGAAAAGAAGAGACATTTTCCTCTTCCATTCACTGTCATTTGTTCACATTTGACTGACATCTCTCTTCACATTTTATCTCAAGCAATGAATACAATAAATAATTAAGATCTAGGGGCATATTCTGCAAGTAACTTTTAGGAAAGCTCCCATTTAATATCGACAGGAACATTCCCCTTAAGAAATCAGATACTTTATGTATACCCTGCTAGAAATTTTTAAAAGACAGTGTTTTATCTCAGAAATGCTGAAAAAATTCCTTAGTATAGGAGGGGAAACTGTAACTATAAAGGTTGAATAAATGGATGCAGTTTTAAATGGAAGGCAAATACATTAAATTACCTCAATTCTGCTGAATAAATATTTCCCTTTACAAAGCATCTCATACTTCAAACCTTCAAACTTTCCACACCGTAACATAAAATAATTAGGTAATAAGGATTTTAGGAATTTCACTGCAACTAGAAATACAAATACTGGTGAAAGAAAACAGACATATTGAATCTCTGTGTATGGAAGAAGAAAAGATTAAAAGGAATGGAGCAATAATCAGGTGTTAACAGGTACCCCCTTCAGTTTATTTTAACAAAATTTCATGCGGTAGGAAAAGATAAAGAATTTCGGAAGACATTTCAGCGTATCCATAAAATTCAATATCTGACTGATATCTCATATGTAATTAAGACTTATGATAAAGGATATGAACTACTTTGAAATTAAGGCCGGGGGGCTGACCAATTTTGATTCACTTTTTTCTTCAGCATATAAGCAATCGAAACTGTTACAGAATATGTAAAAGAAGATTCCAATGAAAGATCATAAAACTGATAACCTCTACAGCCCTCTCTGGATTTGAATTAAGGAAAGCTGCAACTGCAAGTGAATGCTTGGGCATCAGGATGATTTTACTCATTTCCCCTCAGCCTTCCAGCTACATCTGCAAGAGTAAGGCAATGTGTACATCCTTTAGGCTTCTGGTTCCTAAACATCTCTGTAGAGAAGCGATGCAGACTCGATGAGCACAGACCTGTTTACACAAGCGTAACACTCTCTGCAATCCAACACTCACCTAGAATTTCCTTCAAGCAACCGTTGCCCTCTCAGCTCTCACAAACAAAGTGACCTTGACTCCACTAACCTGTTCGTTGAATATGGAAGGCTTTCTGCACTCTAAATCAATATTTCTGACTGATTTGGGGAAAAAAGAGTTTCAAATGTTCACAGGACACAATGAAGATATATATGGATCGGCTTCATGATAAAGAATCAATTAATAACGATCCAAGGGAGGCAGTAACAAAAAGCAATTTTTATCCCTAGTTTCCAAAGAAGCCAACAAAAAGATATGTTGGATATAAAAATCTATGTCACTATATGCTTCTCCCCACCCAATTCAACTACCTATTAACAACGCTGCACGGTGAGCAATGTCAACCTTCCTTTCATATTCCTTACAAACTCCTTATGCAATAATTTTCTGTCTTATGCCTAAAACATCTTTTCAATTTATTTTTTTTTAAACAAGGAAAGACGTATTGTCATTATCTTTCCTGTACTGTTATCAAATTGCTCTCAAAAAAAAATAACATAAGGAGCAGAACTAATCAGAATCTGTTAACATTTTAACAAATTCACCTTTCAGGAGTAAATAACAATACATGGCTTCCTGCTTCCAGTAATATTGTTCTTGTTCAAATGCAAGTCACCCTGCAATTTAAAAATAAAAGAAAATAGGGAAGAGGGAGAGAGACACCCAACTTCCTTTTCTAGAGCTGTTAATTCTAGGCACGCTGTCTTGCATTGTAAAACTGTATGGTATAATGCTAATCCCTTTATTAATTTCAGAGAGAAGTGACCCGTAACCCAGCATATACACATTCTGCCTTGGCTTTATTAAAAGGAAAGCAAAGAAGTCAGATCACTTTACGTGCTGAGAAGTTGACGGCAGCACACTACATTAGGAACTTGAGTTCTACTCGCTGGTATTCCCAGTGGTTAAAAGAGAAAGTCAGATTCTCTCATCTGTACTAATGTGTCTCCAGTTTTAGGAGAATCAGCATCTTCTGGGACATTCTGGGGTTTGTGTTTGTGCATGCTGAATTTACAAAAATAGCTTCAGTGCTATCCTTGAGGAACTCATTCAACAACAAGCTCAGCAATCTCTTTTGATTCCTATCAACTGGAAAAATCACAGTCATCTGAAGCAGCAGTACTTTTAATATCACTAATTCACCATGTTCTAGGTAAACAGGTTATTCCTAAACTGATCGCTTCTCTTTTTTTGATTATTTATTCTTTTGGATGACTGTCCTCTTAGTATTGTTTCTAGCCTAAAATCACAACGTACTATATATATATTTTGTCATTACAAACTGATTTAGTTTTTAATTAAAAAGAATGGGTTTAAATCATGATTACACCATTATATTTATTTCTTAGATAAAACTATTATCATTAGTATTTCTCCTCAGAACAGGGGCAGGATCTTGATGCGCTGTGGTTCTCTAGCTCAGTTGTTCAACGCTCTGAAAAATTGACTATTTGATGGCAAATTAAAACGTATGTGGTCTAGATGCATTATGAATCTTACTCATTTGTCACACTCATTAATAACTTTACCCTTTCAACATCTACCTCAAAACCAAAAATCTCATCCACAGTTTTATGATTAACTGGAATGACTACAGAAGAGATTCTTCTTTATTTTCTATGAGTTTCTGTAAAAATATTGTAAAATGTTAAAAGTGTAAATATTTTTTAATTATACGAAAGATTAACTGTCAGCTCTTGCAGTTCACTCTATCATAATTACTCCAGAACTTGTAAGAAGAAACACTTAAAACCTTTCCTTGCAGCTATTTTGGTTGTTATCTTGTTTTACGGCATTTTAAAAGCAGGTCGCTGTCTATTGATGCCGAGTTGATCACTCTGCTCTGCGCTGGGCTGTTACAAACTGTGAATAGAAACTAATGCTCTCATGGGATTAGGACAAAGCAATAAACCCTGACATGACTGGCACTCTGTCAAAACTATGGCTCCCTGTTTTAAGAATGCGCAAAACCCACAGCCTTTTAAAAGGTGTTGTACAACAGAGAAAACAGGAATGAGCCAAGCAGGAATTCGGTGCCATTATGTAAGCTGTGTTTGAGCAAATGCACAAACTGTTTTACACTTGAACATCTGGGAGTCACTGCACGGCTCCCAGTAACCAGTGAGACAGCACAAGTAAAGGCAACGAAGCCCTTGATGTTAGACATCCGTCACGGGCCATGGAAGTGGCAGACTACAGTTAAGGAGGGAGGAAAAGCATCTTTTAAATTGAGTAGAACGGGATGGAGAAAGGCTTTACATGGATAAGCAAACATGTCTCCTCTGCTTAATTTTCGTGAGGGATAATGTTAACGATCCACATCAAACTGTAAGCTTCGTGAAAGCAAACGTTACCGCTTTTCCATGAAAACTGCTTCAGAAAGGCACTTATCCAAAGTGAAATATTTAAGTCGAGTGTGTAGCACCCAGTGCTAAGGCCGAACTCTCAGGTTTGGAAATCTTCAAGGAGACAGCTGGACCATGAAACTTTTCTGCTCTTACTCTGTTATTCAATGAAGGGAGGAGGAGGGTAAATACAGTAACCTTAATTTCTCATGTCCCACTTCTCCTTTGGCTTTTAGTGTGATGACTGTGAAGTGTTGCTAGATTAATGAGGCAGCACTACTGCCCTGTCTCCGTCTCTCCCAGCACGGGCGTGTTTGGAACACAACTGACAGAATGAGACGGACGGTTGTATGACAATCAATACTGCATCACTGAAAACGCTACAGAACTACGTCCTGGAAACTGCAGAAATCTAAACACTTCGTTACAAGTTACAACATGGCAGCTCTAATTCAGGTAACAATAACCTCAATGTTACTGATTTTAGTTCTTATATTTCAGTTACATAAACGATGTTTGTAATTTCTTTGGGCTAACAAGATATACTACATTATATGATGATTTCTGTTGGACAGAAAACTTTGCCTCTTTTTATATGTACAGAAAAACTGTCTTTAAAATGAAACAGAACGAGGCTACCTTAGGAATAATCTCCAAAAGTGAAGTTATCCTAATAAGCATTTCATAAGCAGGTCAGAGTAGGAATGGAAAGAAAGAACAAAAAAAATCCCCAAACAACCCCAAATAGAGCTTTATAACATAAATTTTCTGAAAACTTTGTTCAAAAAGAATGGCTCAAGTTAAGTCCTAGCTGGTACCCTGAACAAGTTCCCACATTCTATCCTTCAGATCTTTTTAAAAATTGTCTTAGTAAGGGATTTTAGTGAAAGAAGGATGTATCAATATTCAACATCAGTGTGTATTTCATCCTTGGTGAGCAGTTACTGCACAAGAGATAACTGACAGTTTAAAGAGAAAGCTTTCAATAGTTTCATTTTTTCCCCAAAGCCCTAAATAGATCACACAGACAAATCCTGAACTGACACTTCAGAGATGCTACAGAGACTGTTTTTTTCCTTTTTCTTTTTGACACTAGTATTTTAATACAACATTAAACTAAGAAAATATTAAGTAGAGGATTTCAAAAGCATCAAATATCGTAGGAACACAAACCTCTAACTTCCAATGCATCCTACAGCTAACGTGATACAATGCAGGAATTGGAGACAAAATTAACAAGAAACTGCAAAGGTAAAGCCTGGTGTCTGAATTGTTATTCCACAGAGTTTGCAGCAGTCAGGCAAAACACATTTGCCTTCATTTGCATCTTCAAGCATGAAAGATTACGTGAAACTGATACTGAAGGTACAAGAATTATACTTTGAGAACGTATAAGCAAGAATTCAAGTGATTAAGGGAAAAAATCTTTAACAAGGAGGCCTCAAAAGGATGGGCAGATATTGTTCTCTTTTGTAGCTGTGTCTTAGAAATATAGATATTATATATATGTATTTACATATATATATTTCTCAAGATCTGGTACTGCATTTCTATCTGTACAATCTATGCCGCTGACCTCTCAACAAGCATTCCTGTGCCTTTGTTGTTTTGTATCCAGCCACACCATGTAATTCACTCACTTGCTGAAGCTCTGCTTGACACCACAGGCTAGAAAATAACACAGAAAACATTATCTCTGGAAGAAGAGGAGATTGCCTGGCGCTGTGAATACCCCCATGAACAGCAAAATCAGTTTTGCCCTTTCAAAAGTTAGATCAGCTGCCTGATTGATTGCCCTCCCCCTCTTTTTGTGGTCTTTTAAGAGTTCAAGAATTGGCCAGAAAATCAATATAACTCATGTAGAAGCCCCTCCAAAAGGAGAAAAAAAGCAATGTGATTTTAGTTTGGGAAACTATTCACCAGCATCCGCTGGGTGCATCTTTGAAGTACCATACAAAAAAAAAAACAACGCAGGAAGCTTTGCTGAAAACACACTCATTAAATTTTTTGGGCTAGAATGGGAAGAAGTAAGGTCATGTTCTGCAAATATTCTATATATAGAGAAAGAGAAAAGCCACTCAAGTGTTCTGACACTGCACTGTGACACATTTCAATCATTTACAGGAAGCCCTCAGCAAAGAATGCAAACAGGAAAGTTCTTCCTCATGACTAAGCTTGCCTTTTAGCCAAGAAAGATCCCCAGCTGCCCCGTGTAAATTCTGCAAATGGGAAGGAATTCTCTTTCTAAACTCTCTGAAAGTCAAGCCATTCTCACTGCATACAAATCTCTACACAGAATATTTCCTTCCAAATACGTACACTATTATCACCTATCCTGCTCAGCCACAATAAAGTAAGAGGATACATACAGTAGTTGTGAATTCCTTAGTGCTACAGAAATTGTTCAGAACATCAACTCATTCCTGATACACAAAGTATGAAAATATATTTTAGTTACTGGGATAGGAATTTACAAAAGTAAAAATCAGAAACAAAAACTCGCAAATGAGCTATTTATGCAGGGTGTTATCTGGGGACTATAGAGACAAGATACTCTATTCAGAAGCTTTGGAGGTGAAACAAAAGATGACACATTTACAAAACCAACAAAGCACCCCAATAGCAAATGTAGTTGGAAAAGATACAAAGCATCATCTTTCCAGGAAGAAATTTCTAATTGCTTACTTTGAGGGAACTCGCATCTTTGCTGAAGTGCGGGGACGCAGAACTAGATGACCACTGGTCTAATTGACTGGCACATTTCCTTGGTTTTGGTTATGAAACATGATGATGAAATGATGTAATGCAACATACGTGACCAAAACATCACTTTATAAGGAAAACTTCTACCTTCTCAGTCTCCCTATGCTTGCATGGCAGAAACAAAACTGTAAATTATGTGCAGAGAATGACAGAAATTGCTGAGAATCTCTCAGATGAATTCATGAGGTACCTGCTACCCTTCTGTTTTGCTGCAGTGACATGTTGGGGGGAAGCACCCTGTCACACTCCAAATGAAAGCTTGACGCTGCGCACCTGAAAGACTGCATCACGGGTGTGCTCATCGAGAAACCTGCTACGGGCTGTAAAGACAATAGGAGAATTCTGTTGTTCAGGTGATGAACCCGAACCCACAGACACAGAAACAGTGAAAGCCTCCAACATTTTTGGTTCCGTCATCACATGTATTACCAACACATTTCCGTATCGTCAGTAATGGAAAGTGGTCATGACCCAAATATTCTAAGCATCCTTCAAATAAAATGAAAGAATATGTTCCTCCCTCTACAGAGCATACAATCTAAATTTCTATCATCGTCATTAGAGGGGGTTTTATGCCTTGATAGGTTATAAACTGTTATAGATTAATTTTAAGTCGGAAGAGCATCAGAGAAGCCTAATACATCTAGCTCCTTCTAAATTGCTCTTTGTCAGATACGATGGCTTTCCACTGTCTCCTCCTACACACTTTCCATCTCTCCTGAAAATTGCCTCATCTTTGAATCATTATGGTTGTAATTACGAGAAAAATCAGTAGTAGAAAAAAAAAATCTCTGACACGCAGGACAAAAATATCCTGATGCATCCAAAGATAACACAATGCTGCATTATTAATGTTTCTATTGATTATTGACTTCGTGACAAGGTAAAAATCTGAATGTTTACACTACATATGTGCTACTCCTTCTAGTCTACAAAAAACATAAACATGTGTGAAAGCTGGAAAGGGCATGGCCATCCCAAAACACCGGGGCATGTGTGGAAATTTAGTAAACATATTTTTTTAGTCAATACAGAGGTGGAATACTATCCACCTAGTGTTTGGTTGGGTCAGTTTTGACACTTCAAAGGGAGAGAATTTGAAGTATTTACCTACTGCCTAATATTTGCTCTTGGAATGTTTTGGAGTGGCTCAACATGTACATCAACAACCCACTGTTCTGCAAATACAGAACACAGAGATTAGTCTCCTTGGTTGGATAAATGACCACGGCATTCTTAAAGGGGGTGACAGTACAAATCTTAACATAGGCCATTATAAAAAGGTATACAGAAGGAATTCTTCCTTTTGAAGTTCATTTAAAATCAGATTGGAAGAGAACTCGTACAGTTCAATGATTTTCTACTCAGCTTTCTGCCCTGTGGCAGGATGAATTACCATTCTGCTATTCCCACTCTAACCATCCTGTGATCCTGTTCCTGACAGACATTTGTCTAAATTGTTAGAAACTCCACTGACGAGGATTCCACAACTTGATTAGACTAACTATTTTGGTTTTTCATTTACTGTTAAAAAGTTTTTTCCTGACACCTATACCAAATCTCCCGTACTGTAACTTAAACTTCATTGCTTAACCGCCTCATGCACAGAGACTCCTCTCTTTTTCCTGCACATTTTTATGTATCTGAAAATTTTAGGTTATTGCCCACCAGGTGGGTGACAGAATCGAGGTTCTTTCATATTTTTTTTCTTTATTCAAGACCCGCAAACCTGCGAAGATATGATATAGGGCTAGTACAGATTTCCAGTCCCTCATTTACCACGGAACATGCCCTACCATTTGACATTTTCAGTACAGAGGCCAAGGACTTGGTGGAAAAAAAGAAGTGTCAGATCCCACCTCTGCAGCTCGATTCTGAAAAGGGGTAGTAAGGCCAGGAAGCGGAGTCTGCAGAGATGCATGCATCAGCCCTGTTTATCTTCCACCTACCAGGGAGACAGATGGAGCGTCTGCTTCTATGGCTGTCAAAGGGGGTACAGCTCACTTGCATGGAAAATTAAAAAAAAAACCAAAACCAACAATGGAGCAGAGCAGAATTGTCTTGCTGGTAACCATTGTATCTGTATTATCAAATATCCTTTACCACAAGCTTTTGTCACTTTCTGTCTGAAACTGGGAGTGCTCAACCTACCTCTAACTGCGGGACGTGAGCAGACAAGAGCAAGGCTTTGGGAGTATGACAGGATGCCACAAAGAAAACCTCAGAGATCATCTTTTGGTGAGAGCTCACCTTACTCAATATAGTATGTTTGCAGACTTGTAAATTTTACTCATAAATATTTAGGATTACATCCTGGTTTCACTTCTGTCTCAGTGAGATTTTTACCAATGACTTAATAACAGTCGTATTTCATGCTGCGGGGATATGAATTACAGATGGAATAATGCTTTTAAAATGGTATTTTTGACTGCTTCTTAAGATCTCCATATATATCACTGTCCTCGGTATACAGGCCTGATGGTTTATAAGGGAAGATCTTCCACAACAGCTTAAAGCCAACAGTTTTCAACAACCAAATATTATTTTCAGTGAAAGTAATGGATCTGTTTTATAACAGCAGACTTTAACGACACTCAGATGATTCAAGGAAAAGCTAAATCCTCCATCTTAAAATTTGGGCATGAAATTGATTCAAGATTTAGCAACTGCTGTATCTTAGTCTTCTGCTTTGTTATTAGTTTTTCAATATCTTTCCCCTCATCTAGATTACCCTCTATTATTTAGCTATAACTTCCTCCATAATTGCAATCAATGAATAGTAATCACTTAATAAACATATCCTGACAGGTCTATTTTTGCTCTGGGAAAAGATTCATTTTCTTTATCATCACTCCAGCAAGCAATTTTTCTTCTTACCTTAAGTAGCAAAGTGCAGTGTAGTGTCTGGTGTAGAGCTCTGCTCTGCTACATACAGTGTTAGAGCAAGACCAGACACCTCTCCTTTCATTTTTATATTATTTGGACTAAGATTTATCCAACTCTGTGTAATTTGGAATTTGAATTCACTTATTTTAATACACATTTCTCTTGCTGCACACAGGTAAAAGCTGCTTTGCACAAACAGCTGGTTAAAACTGAGCTCGTAGCAGCATTCCGGGAGACTTCTCAGAGGTTTTTTTCTTAAAACACAGGCAATGCAGAAAGAAACTGCCCTTTTGTTAAATTTTTTGAACTTAGATACTCAACAGTGAAATGCCAAAGAGTGTGCATTCTGTCAACCATCTACAGAGGCGTAATTTTATATTAAATAGAATAAAATATCCTGAAAGAACTTGGACACCTGCAGGCTGCTATAATTTCTTTTCCACTGCCATATGAATATCGTGCAAGAAACGGGTAAAGAAACACCCACAAAGGAAAATGTATTTTGGGTTGTATATAGAAACCTGTTGGTTTTTTTTTTCCTCACGAATTACGTTGTTTTACTCTAAGTGGGCTTGGTCTGAAGGCGCTGGAATCAAAGCAAGTTTTTGATTTCAAGAGATTTCCAACTGCTGTGGCAAGAAATGGAAATTCAGAGTAAATAAGCTTTCACAGAATTAGAGAATATCAGGGATTGGATTCACATTTTTCTTCTTGAAGCCCATATGGGGAAATTCTCAAACGTCTTGTGTTGTAAGCCTGGCCATTCTTTGCTCCTGGAGACCTAATATGGGTATTCGAAATTTCAAACTAGGTACAAAGAAAGGAGAGATTCAAACTCTGCTATGTGCTATTTTACTCTGGGTCTGGTCTGGCCGGCTTTGCCTTAGGACAAACAGATGATGCTGCTTGCCAGGTACCTTCCAAAAAGGAAGAAAAAAAAATGGCTTTGGATTAAAAACCCCCCAAATTTAAAAAATTAAAAATCAATGTTTAAATACATCAAATTTGGATTCCTGAATATAATCTTTTTTAGGAGGACAATCCTCAGTGAGTAATTCTGACATTAAATCATCAGTCTACCTTCCAGTTGAAAGTTGAACCATAAAGGCAGCACTCTAAATTAAAATGAGTTTCCATAAAATGTAAATACACTTTAGTTCTTCACACTAATGTTTAAAACATCTTGAGCAACTCATCCTGGTTCTGAAGTGTCAATTCACCCTAAGGACAGATTTTCCAGTCATAACTTCTAGCACTTTTTGCACAAATACTGCCAAAAAATTAGTTTTATCACCCTTATCCTTCAAACTCTTTCTCTGTTTCAGCCCCACGTAAACCAAACCACTGGGATCAAGCTGAGCTGTCCTTCTGAACCCAATCCCAGTTCTGGCATCATGCTTTGTGCTTTAGTAAATGACCTCACAATCAGGCCTGACGATATGAACATATGAAAATTCTCACTAATACAGGCCTGCCACAGGAATATGTATCTGTCTACATACAACAGGCAACTTATGACTGCATAAATCACAGAATTATCACAGAATCACAGAATCACAGAATCTTAGTGGTTGGAAGGGACCTTTGAGATCATCGAGTCCAACCACACCATCA
>VXBJ01000785.1:122887-290541 GCA_013400055.1 Nycticryphes semicollaris | reverse complement strand
CCTCATCTTTGGTTGCGAGGTTTCCCCCCGATTCCAGTAAGGGATGGACATTCTCAGTCACTCTCTTTTTGTTGATGTATATTATAGAATTGTCTAGGTTGGAAGGGATCTTTAACATCATCTTGTCCAACTGTCAACCTAACTCCGATAAAAACCATCACCAAACCATGTCACTAAGCACTACGTCAACCTGTCTTTTAAATGTAAATGCATGGTAACTACAGGGGCAAACTTAAATTTTTTGCCCTAGTCATCTTTGCCGCAGGCAGACCCACATGAAGTTTGGAGGAAGTCTTGTTGATCCATACCAAACCAAAAAAGCTTGTGCATATTTTAAGCACTTCAGCAGTATCACCCTTTCTCTGAAAAGAAAATTTGATTATATAGATGAATAATAGGGAAAAGTATTTCACAGCTCTGAAAATTAGACTAAAAAATCTCACTCCAGAGTTCACTAGTTTGGCTTGCAATTTTCAGAAGTCCTTTAGGATATCAGTGTAAGGCATCTTTTTGTGTGCACAGTAGTGAAGACTTTAAATACACTAATTATCTCTAAACATAGGCTTATTAATAAAAGACTATAAAACAAAACAATTTTTGCGCAAAGCAGCAACTTTAAAAAAAAGCAATTATTACACGATTTAATGCCAAAATATCAAATAACAGGCATTTTGTAAAGATCTGAGACGTGCTTAATATGAAAACAAAATGCCTGGATTAATCTAGCAGAGATACATGTTGATATGAGGGAAGTCAGAAAGCAATTGTGAAAAAACACTCTGCATCTATGCTGGTGACAAAGTGTTCAGTCATAAAAGCTTTGATTTAAATCATATTAGCATAGTGTGGTGGAAGCATGCAGCACCACAACATCAAAGGATATGCCTCAAAAATATGGATCTATTTTTCTTTTTTTTTTTTTTTTTCCTCTCTCCAATAAGAGTATACCTTAAATTTCCAACTCATGCATGTATCAGAAATGGTTTTGTATATCCAGGGATAAATCAGAGGGGAATGAAAAAGAAAAACAGCTTGAGGGATGCAAGGATCTCACCATACTTTTAAGTAAAGAAATAACAATTCACTTGTAATAGGACTGTCCCATTAGGGTCCCTGATTGCCATGGAAATCTCAACTGACCTACTCCCTTTCTTTGTTAAATTTACCGCTTTAAGATAATTAGAACAATATGGCCTTGGATTTGGACTCATTAGGTTTTCTTTTAAGGCATACCTCACAGTCCTCCCAACATTCTTCGGAGAAAACCACTCTCACCTGAACCTCACATTGTCTTAACAGTTGGATGCTCTCGTTTCAGATAATTTTGCTCAGAAGAGATGCGACCACTCAGAATTTCCTGGTTTTGATTACAGCACAGGGGAAATAACAATTTTCGCCTTTGTTTTCAGTAACTTCAAAATAATCCAAATATACTACCTGACTGCTCGTAGAGACAGAATAAAGAACTTCATTTAGGAACAATTAACTCCTTTTCAGAATAAATTTTCGGGCAGGGTAATTGTGAGGCTATAGAGCATCATTGCTTTGTGTAAGTATCATCTTTTTGAACTTCCCAGGCTGACACATCACAGCTGAGACACCATCGTGTTAGTCACGGCGCTCGGCGTGACGCCCGCACTGCAGTGAGCAGCGGGGCTATTAGGGAAGGGTAGAGCCACACGCTGCACCGTCACCAGGTCCCTCCCATGCTGGGCTCCTCTCTATGCAAACAGCATGCCCACTGCCACAGCACAAGGCAGGAGAATGTTGGGCAGCTATTTCTGTAACACCGGGAAGGCTTATTCCTCCCCACCTTGACCCCTGCTCTGTGTGGTGACGGCGGGGACGTGTTTCAGATGTGATGTATAATAGCAGGAGAGCACTGATGCATCAGAGCAGGAAATGAAAAAAAGATGCCATTCACGCAAAGGAATGTTTAGTTAAGTTTGAAAATCTTGGCTTAGATGGTACCGTGATGGACCATTTGTTACATCTTTACTTACTAATGTTCATTGGCTGTGCAATTTGTTGTTGGATTTTTTTTTTCCTCTACAAATCAGATTGTTACTGATTTTAAATGATTCCACGAGCTCATCTGCATTTCACCCAACGCATTTTAAGTCAGAGCTAACGCTTGAAAGCACTAGGGTCCTTAAAGGAACAGCCTATTACAATACACAACAGTAACTATGTTTCTACGATTTATGAAAAGAAAGCAATATGTGCCTGTTTCGGTGCCTGTCGTTTGCCTACCAATGGTGCAGTGCTCCCCATTCCAGCCCTCTCTGCATTCACATTTCCCATCTTTACAAGTTCCGTGCTCCGTACAACGGGGATGACACACACGCTGGTCACAAGCCACTCCTGTCCACCCTTCTTCACAGCGACATGCTCCGCCAATGCACACCCCGTGAGTGCCACAGTCTACAGAGCACACTTCTGGGAGAAGAAAAGAACACGGATTAGAGGCAGCTCACACCAGCATGCTACGGGGCAGAGGCAGCAACCTAGACACGAAGAGAAAAGTGGGTTGAAGAGTCAGACTTTGGCTGAAAATTGTTCACTGTCCAAAGATGGCCTGGTCATATTCAATTCAAACCCAGCATTTAAAGACAAGTGAAATCAGATTAAAATAATTAAAAAAATCTGTTAATGTGTGCAGGGAAACCTGTGGTAGAGCCTCTGTTACGATACCAACAACTTTCAGAGGTAGCTTTCTCAGCGCCTACTGACTGTGCAGAAGGGGAGCACGTAGCTCTGTCAGACCTGGACCTCTGCTGATCATGATACAGACATTGGTTTGCTAAGAGGGAGACTGAAACTCACCTAAAACTCATTCAGCAGAGAATGGCGACAATTCAGGGTCACTTAGATTCTAGGAGCGACGGGTAAAAGAGGCTTTCAAGGGAGAGCTTTTGGAATCCTATTACTGACATGGCCAGTTCTCCGGTGTCTCTGCTGCTCTCTGACAGCTGAAGTTGTACAAGTGCAAACAGAGGTGTCTCTCGCCTCACGCATCACCAAAGAAATTGACAGTGAAACCCTCATTCATTAGTTTTTCTGACTGCTGATTCAGGAAGCAGAAAATACACTTCTTGATAGTCACCTCACTGGTGGGGTAATTCTAAGTCATTAATCTTAAAAAAATACCTGGATAAGTGTGAAAACTTCAAATATTATTTGAGAGACTGCAGCGCTGTCTCAAGGTTCGTCTTATAACACAAATGCATAAGTCCCAGTATTTTTTCCCCACAAATAGAGCATTTGCTGTCTTGTCAAAACTGTTGTTTTTTTTTTTTTCTTTTTTCTCTTTAGCTCCTTCTGTTAGAATAATCAAGTTTTACAACTGTAGCTTTGTAGAGGATGAAATTTTTCAGCCTATATTTCTGTGCCTGCTTTTTAGTGCCTCCTGTTTCGAACCTGTTTATTTTTAAATATTTTAAATATTTAAATATGTACAACTGAAAAAGGAAAAATACCCTTTATTTGAAGAGAGATATTTTTCATAAATGAGTAGCACTTCAATGCACAGTAAAGCAAACCCCAAACCCATATGGACTGTAGCGTTTTCTGTTTCCCAAATGTTATAAACGTATTTATAAAGCATGGATTTTTTTTTGTTTGTTTACAGTTGGGAAACAGATGTGAAGCACTGAAGTAATTTTTCAGTTCAAACGAGGGTCAGTACTAGAATGAAATAGAAACTCCGAACCTGCATTGCCCTCACTCTCCAGCTGAGGGTCCCAAATTAAGAATGTCACAAAACCCAGCACCTAAGATACATACACGCTGCTTCCCAATGTAACTAAACAGAACCAAGCATGTTCCAAAGACAGTTTTCTAAAAGATTTGCTTTTCTAACTTGTCACAGGTATTAACAGTACAACAGAATAGGGATATTATTGCAAAATGTGGAAAAAAATGTTTTTCTTACCGACGGAGCAGTCAGGACCCATCCAGTTGGGGTCACAGCTACACAGCCCCGTGTCAGACAGGTAGGTACCATGGCCGCTGCACTGGTCTGGGCACTGTGCTCGGGGAAGCTCACAGTTTATTCCACCCCAGCCCGGGCTGCAGAGACATTCTCCGTTCACACACACTCCGTGGTTGGAGCACGTTGGATCTAAGCAATCAACTGCAGAAGGCGGCAAAAAACAACGGAGAGACAGGTCAGTTCACACAATACGCTGTTTGGAAAACATGCAGGTTGCGTGCTCTGAAAAGTTTTTAATCGCTGTGATAAATAAAGCCAATTGATGTAGTTCTTCAAGTCACATTAACACCTGGTTTGAGAGCAGGAAAGCAATTTGTGTTTTACATTAGCTCCAAGTAAAACAGGGTGTGACTGAACAAGTAAAGCTTACTGCAGGAATGCTGCAATAAAGCAGCACAAAGACTTAAAAATAACACTTAAATTTATGCAAATAAGAGTTCCACACATCAGCATTCACTTGGGGACATTTCTTCTGAAATATGTTGAAGTTCCACTGACTCATGCACTACACTTAGATAACAAAATAAAAAAGTAACTGACACATCTTAAGGGATATTTTTCTCTGGAGTATCTTCATCAATACTGTTATCATTACTGTTGAAATGCCAGGGCGTTGTGAGAATACCATTATGATCTCCACTTTAAATACCTAGAAGTCCAAGTAGCAGTGGCTTTCAGCTTCACTTAGACTCCTAAATTATTCAGGCACTTCTGAACATTTGATTCGTGTTCCATTAGTAGCTGAACTGTGAAACTGAGAGTCCCAGTTACTTCAACCCATACTCTAACCAGCAGAAAATGCTTCTTAAAGAAATAAAGAAAAGAAAAAAAAAAGATAGAGATTTCATCTCTTCTCAATCCAGAAACAACAGAATAAGAAAGTGAAAATAGAAAATACGATGGAAAAATCACCCAATGAAATTTCAGTTGCCATTTCAATCCTGACAAATAAAGGAATTTTCTGAGCTGTCTTTCAAATCAACTCTATCAGTAATTTACGGTTTTTCAAGTTTTATCTTGCATCACAAATTTGTGTAAGTTTACTATTGTCTGCTGCAAATACCAACACAGAGGTTTTACCAACTGCCTTGTGCTGTGGAATTGAGGGCCAAGGTCAAATTCATGTCCTAAATAAAATGAATTCATCTCATGACTGGTATATATTAACTCACAACAGAAGGCCCGAGGATGATTGGCATTCTCTCTCACAGCTCCAGGAAGATCTGAGTTTATAATGAAAGTGATTTATCTCTCATCTTTTCCAAACTGATCCTTCTAAATTAAGGCAGAGACATTTTCACTCTACCTTATGTGAACAATACTTGATCTTTCAAATCTCAACTTTTCTATAAACATAGAGTCTTGTCACATTATTTTATGAAGTTGCAGAACATTTAAAGTAAGTATATAGATTAGATATGACACAGAGGACTGAGGCAGGCACATTCAGAGATGCAATAACACGAGTTATCAGAATTATTTCAAATTTAATTCCCATTACAGTAGTAGACAAAAAATAGCTATGAATTTCTTGTAAAACTTTCACTTTGATGACAACACTGGCTACAGGTTTTTTTCCTTTAAAGATGTAATGATTAGTTAATTGGACATGAAAATATTAAGATGCAATTTCACATTTACAGGTAAATCAAGATTGTTTTGTCCTTCTGTTCAGATGAGATTAGATAAATTAATAAATTTTTCTAAAACTATCCAGAATGCTTATTCTGTGCTGTTACTCCTTCTTGGTACTTAACAAAATTAGAAACTGTCCCAAGTTTAGAATACGTCTTTCTTACTTTTTCTGTCGAACCTGATAGACACAGAGCTGTGATAAACTGCTCAATAAAGAACACAAAGGTTTAGGTCCACTTACTTTTAGAATGACAGTTACTTTTTTTCTCCTGAATTTAGTCTATTCTGTGGTGGTTTTTTTAAATGATATTTTAATATACAATATACAATTATTTTAATATACAATGCGGAAGGACAGCTAACTTTAGGAGATATTGATGAGTCTTAATGCATTCTCAATGTTAGAAATGTACCATCTTCCTTCTCAAATAAAAGTGTTAACGGAAGCCATGTGGAGCGTATGAAACCCCCCACCTCCTGCTACAGTAATTGTCATTCCTCTATCCTGAACTACAGTATCCAGGCAGCTGAGCCTTATTTCCAGAGACTAAGCCTATCAATACCCCTAAGCCCCCAGTCTCCCTTGCTTTATAGAACACTAACCCCCTTTGTCCGTTGCTCTAGACAAATAGACTTTAGAGCTGTTTTGTTCTATCGTATGGATAAGTAATAGCTTTTAAAGTGAGGAGAGTTTTTACTTTGAACTCAAATCTTGTTCTATTTTAATAGATGTTCTTCAAGTTATCATCGTGGGCCAGATCCTCAGCTGCTAAAATAAGCATAATGTGATTACCTGCAATAGAACTACGCTGACTTCTGCTGCCAAGGTTCTGGCCCCACGTCTTTAGAAGGGTATACAATGGTATTTAATAAGGATTTATAAATGGAGCTTCTCTGGTGTTTAAACAAAGGAGAATGCGCCTCAGCAAGTAAGTATGTTAGACTTAGAACTCATAGCCCCTTGGCAGCTTAGATCATTAGAGCTCATTTAGTATTGGGCCCTCTGTAGATTTGACAAAAAAGGTACTGAAAGCAATTTATATCCCTAAGGACAAAAAAGGAGGTCAAGGAGTTTTCTGAACAATATGTACCATAAAACCCCCAAAGAGCCATGAATTACACTTACGAAGTTAAATGTCATTGAAAAATGACTCGACCATGAAACTGACAAGAAAAGCACCCTTAACTTAACCTAATTTGGCAATTTCATTCCTCTCCCTCCAAACCAGCCTGAATGAAACCTGACAAATAACGCCACTTCATCCTGTGTGCAAATTTCTTAATAGAACAACAGTGTTTATGCTGCAAAAACCTGTGCATCACAAATATTGATTTTGGTGCCGCTTTCATTTCAGGTAAATTGTTTGAACAATACCACCATGATGAATATCAAAAATAAAAAGCTAACGGGAAGAAAAAATGCTGACCCACTTGTTCTAATTCAATATCCTAGCGGAAAACAGTGAATGAATCAACCTTCACCATCCCTTTTAGAAGCTCAAATTAATAGAGGAGATTTCATTTATTATATGTAAATACAGATATATTTATTTGCATCATTCTACCACTAGAATGCAGAAGTTTAATTCAGGCAAACACTTCAAATAAGATCAGATATTACTTGCAATTGGAGAGGCATCACTTAATATTACACTCTCTTTCTCATATGTCTTGAATTAATCATAGAATGGTGATGTGTGAGAAATATGTACAGAACAAATGGAATTTTAGAGTAGAAACATGATGGGTTTTTTATTTAATTGTAAATTAATTTATTGACTTGCTTATTGCCCAATGATGTATGCAAAAGGTTATTTTAACCTTTCTTATCATGTTATTGTCCCCTTCCAAGTTTGCAGTCAGTAACTTCTGCCTTTGTAATCCATTTATCTTTTTAAGAAAAAACTTTTCTTTTCAAGCACACTGTTAATTAAATAATATATACCCTTTCACCTCCCTTAGTACTTCACCTGCCCCAAAACTTTGCTGGCTGACAATATTTTGTAGTGTTTCCAACTTCGAAAGGTGTGAACACTAACACCTTTGCAAAAATGTACTAGCTGGTTATTTAAACTTTTCTGGAGTGGGTGATGTGTTTGGCCCATTTCAAACTCTGACCATGGGGTAGACTGAATTAAGCACTACAAGAGCTTATATCTCTTACAGGTGTGATAGGGGGATCAAGATGTCTAGCTCAGATATACCATAGCCATTCTAGACAACCGAAAGAGAGAGAATATACCAGATATACCATAGACATTCTAGAGAGAGAATTCCATGTGAGGAGCTGGAAATTACCGTCAAGATGAGGGAGAAACTGCTTACAAGGTAAAATTTACAGAATCAAATGAAAGAAAGATAATTTTAGACCATCTACCATAGTCTCTCTAATAGTACAAGCATTTATATGACAACACAGAACATGATTGCATTGAATATTAGAAAGAGAGCTTCTGCATTCCTAGGGAACAGACTGAACGTTGTAGAACATGCTAACAGCAGTCTTTTCCATCCTTGATTTTGACTAGAATTCTAGCTATAGTGAGGCTTTTCAGATTTTTAATTTTTTTTTTTTTAATATTTCTATAATCATACACTCAGGGTGAACTGAGAACTACCAATTCTAACAGACAAAAAGGACATTAAAGAATTTTCTGAATATAGCTTAAAGTGTAACCCATTAAAAACAATGGAAAAACTCTACTGACTTCAATTGAGTTCTGGATTAGAACTTTAATAATCAGTGTTGTGTTGGGAAGCTTTCCTGGAAGGAGATGAGAGGAATGAAGTGAAAAAACAGTTGCAGTGTTGGCAGTCCTACTAGTGAGGATTCTTGGTTTTTTGGAAAAGTAAGTTGACTCAGACTAATGCAAGGTCTTGTCCTAAAGGACTAATTTCTAAATGATTGCTGCCATGCTCAAAGAATAAAACTCTTAGTGGTTTACATCCCTGTACACTGTTTTCTTCCCTTCGTTTTCTGATGGGAGAAACAGCTGTTTAGTATAGGGTAAGGTAAAAATTGATACATGTGGTGGACAGCTCTGTGTCCCATTCAGAATACTCCAGAGACTCTTTACTCCTAAATCCACCCAGCTCCAGCCCTATCACTTTACTTCTCAAACTGCTCCTCCTTTTTGAGGATTAATAAGCTCTGGATGTAATCATAAAGTAGCTTGAACTATTACTGCTCTGAGGATGTGCCAAGGTATGCTGAACTGTCTATTTAGCAATCATCCGTGGAGATCAATTCCCTTTTAAAACCATATTAAGATATTTTTAAAATAAAACCATTCTAATTTGTGTTGTACATACTAACAGAAATCACCGTGAATAAAACCAATACTGAGTTTAATCTATGACCACATTTTGCATGGGTTATTTTGTTAAATCCGCTGATTCTACGTACACGAGGAATCAGGGCACTTTCAAGCAAAGAGCCTCTCTGCATTTAAAGGACAGTTATCCTTTGTGTGTGACATCTTTCTTTAATCCCATGTGATTGCAGCTAACAGCAGTAATTAGCCCTACATGAAGGCTGTCAGTATCATGGATACCTGAGCCTTTCAAATTTGTTCCATCAGCTTCTCTCTTAATAGTGACTGAATTGTTTGTTTGGTGTGGAGCTGCAGCTATAAAATTTTGTGTACTGCTGCTGATTTTTCCTCTGTGTTTCACAACTAAATTGTTCAAGAAATATAATCCATAAGGAAACATTTATCTTCACTCTTCAACAAAGGAACTATTCAGGTTTACTTGTGACAGTCATTCTTAATATTGCAAAATGATGTACGCAGAAGGCCAGAAGTTTTGTCTGAACGTTGACAGACCAGTAGAATTGTGACGGACTACATTTTTAACCCCTTTTACAATAAACCGCTACAGTAGTTTTAAATTTCAATTTTTATTCTGTTCTTTCCTTTTTTCCTACCTATTAAATAAATCCAAACCCCAGAAAACAACCTCACAACATAGAAGGAAAATGTCCTACCTTCTTCACAGTTTTCTCCTTTAAAGCCAACAGAACAGACACAGTTCCCTTCGATACAGGAACCGTGACCTCCACACGAGGGATCGATACACTGGCTGATGGGTACATCACATTCCGGACCTTTCCAGCCACTGTAGCATAGGCAGGTGCCTTTAGAGTATTGACCATTGCCACTGCACAGAACCGGGCAGGCAGCTGGAAAATTGAAAGACAGACAAACAGCATCCAGGGTCATACATGTATTCATGTAAAATTGCACTAAAAGTCCACTACCAAATACTTATACGTATGGTCACATATGTTAATTTACTGAGGGGACAAAAAAATACTCTAAGATAAGTTGTAGTAATTCAGTTCTTCGTTTACCGGAGAAACAATTTGATTACTATTTAATAAAGCACCCATGTGTTGGGCATTCTGAGAATACAACTACTATTCTTTTTAGGCTATTGATGATATTTGGGATAACTTATGAGGTAATGTGAACAGATTTGAGTCTGACATTACTCTGCCCGGTTCCACTAGATAACATCCAGTTTTCACAGATAGCAGCACACAGAACATCCAGTCCCCAGAACATTTTATTATATAGCATCTTTCTTCTTCCATAACACTATTTAAATGTAATGTCCCAAAATTTTTTAGACTCTTTGACTCATTTTTTTTCAGCGTAAGAATCTTGAACACAGCAACAGCACAAGCTTTCATCTACAAGTGCACCTTGCCACCAATATCCTTGCTGACCCCTGTTTTCCCAAACCCCAGAGAGACTGCTTTTACCCTGTGTGTATTACCAAGAAAGCACCATTAACCCTTATCCCTCCCTCTTGTATTACTAAAGGGGTAAGACACATTCTGAGCAAATATTCATTTATGTAAATGAAGTGAAGCCTATGAATAATAAAGGTAGTCAGCAGGTCCTGGATCCCAGGAATCAGCTGTTATTCCTACACAGAGCAATGGAAAGAACAAGTGGTTTTATTAAAAGCCAGATGCACATAAATGCTACACTAAGGCATATTCACACTCCTATATGCCCACGTCTCCCATGTGAACGTGACAACCTGCAAACTTACATGCCTGCCAAAGACTGAATGTGTGGTCACCAGCCAGAGAAATGTCAAAAATAACAGAGGAATAACAGACAGTGGGAGTAATGGAGTGAGTCTTTGAGAGAAGGTACACTTCTGCGCTCCTCTCTCTGATACAGTTTGATAAAAACAGAAAAGTATTTCCCTGTCTTTTCACCCTTCAAAGTAATTAGAAACGAACAGCCAGTTTCACAGTGCCAAAAATATACTCAAAAGCTACTATTAATCATTTAAAGGTCCTAATGTCCTCTTGCTTCTATTATCCCTTTAACCTGAATGATCAAGAAGAACCCAAGTAATTGATTCCTACAAAGAAACGTGTAATTGTCCAGTTATACAACTTATCCACTGTTAGTCCTGTAACCCTGATTAATCTTAGCTGTCCCATTGATCTGCTACAAAAACACTCTTCAGGATCAATTTTTTCAAGAATTTTCTTACTTGGAAAGGGAAAAAAAAATGATCAGAAAAACATATTTTCAGATTTGTATCCTGAGATGTGTGCAAAAACTTAAGAGTGATGAGAATTATTTCAATTAAGACTACAGACTGATGGGCCACGTATCAGATGTATAATTTTTGTTAGCCTAGTTTTTCCTACAGTATAATAGTAATAAAATTAGTACAGTATGTCTGTCTTAGGGCTATATTGTTTGCCTTTTTGTTGCAACAGGACATAATTCTACATCATTCCTGGTGTCCTCTCTTACTGTGTCTTGTTTGATCTTCTTCCTCACTCCAAAAATGAATACCAACCTGAACAAAATGTAATTTCTAACAGCAACTTTCTGATTTCAGATGTGACATATGACATGACAATGCTTTACAGAGCTCAATGAAAAAGTTTATGCTTATTTTCTACCAGTTTTGCTTTTTGGAGGTGGTTTCAGAATTAACTTTACTGACCCAGCTGGACTGAATTACAACACAGCCAAATAATGTCCATATTGCACTCCAGGACAGCCTATTTTACATCTTTTGACACACCATCGGGAAACACTCTCCCCTGACATACAACACACTGAACTAGCAGCAATTTGAATGCAGTACAACTAACTATTCCTTCTGTCTGCGTGCACCACATCACGGACTCCATCTCAGCTCCTCAGCACACACGGATTTGCACTGCCCCAATACGCAAACTGCTGCCACTGCGAGTCATGCGGGAGAGCCATGGAGATAGGCATCAAACGAGGACCACTTCCACTCTTCAGGCATGAAGGCCTGGGGACATAAAACAATTCCTCTCCCTCTCACTTCAATTAGAAATCTTGTTTGGGCTGACATTGATCCATTTTCCCAAATCGCTGTAAGAAAGGTAACTACTTCAGTACTGCTCTCTTTACTTCTCATAGTGGAGATGATGTGGAGATGAATAACCAGAACGTAGCTTGTCCTGAAGACCTGGAGTAACCATGAGTGGCAAGTGTCTTGCTGCCACCTTCCACACATTGATGACTCAACTTCTGGGACACTAGAAGCTAGCACAGCAGAAGAAAGATTACTATATGTTGCTGGCTCCTGGGGTATAGAGCTCCTCCCACAGCAGTTTTTTAGTGTTCCCTTACTCTGCTGTGATTCTTCAGGAATTTAAGTAAAGCTGAAAGCCATGTCAGAGCTTTTCATTTCTCTCATCATGCTTCTACCAGGTTGGAGGTCTCGCTATCATTCATAAACCTATTCAGTCCTTGTGAAGCTTCTAAGTAAGTCACTCAGTAATCTGCCTTCAGTGGTCTGCCACTGCAATGCACGCTGCCAAGATGTTAGTGACACCAGAACTGACTTTAGAAAAATTACAGAATCTGTCATTTAACCTTAGGGGTGGAATGAATACCGTTAAGATTAAGACACTTGCAACCTGCAGCCACAAAGTTTAATCTACAACCCTCTGCTGGGGCTATTCTATAAACTAGGTAACAGGAATAGCACTTTGAAAATAAGCAAAATTACAGAGGTTCTGGGCCAGATTTTGGCATTTCCAAGACTGCCATGTCACTAAGATTGCAGGCAAGTGTAGGTTATAAGTAGGTGGCTTGTAACTGCTGCAATAAATGGCTCTTCATGCCTGTTTCTGCTATGGGTTTGTAGGCTGTCCTAAGTGAGGAACAGAGAGAGAATCAAGCTGCTCTTCCATAGAAAACAGGAGCAGGCAGTCTAAGAAGAGGTCTGCTACACTGATTTGCCAGACCGTGTTGCTGCAAGGCAAGACCCCAAACAGTTCACTCTAATTTTACATCCAGGTGGCTTCAATTAACATGCAAACAAGTCAAGAGTCACCTAGAGTTCTTGTTACGTAGGACAGCTTAATTTCCCTATGTGAAGTGGATGGCCCCTGTCCCAGGACAGAACTGAGTGTTCAAAGTCTGTGAAGGACGGTTGGTTTATGGAATGGAACAATCAAGTTCCATTACGTTTCTGTGGACAGATAGGTTGCATAAAGACAACTGTGTATCACACACCAGCACTGTCAAAAAGCAGATTTAGGTCTTCAGGACTAGTTAAGGCAACACCCAGGTGAGTTAAGCACAACGGTACATCTCCCGAGTGAAGTATGAATAAGCACAACAGGTATTAATCCTAAATTGTGGTTTTGATGATGTGATTATGCCCTTTAGCAGTATTTGCACAAAACCAGCTTAAATTCTTAACAGAGGCCTCAGCTCAATAGGTACTACAGACCTTTGAGTCCTGTAGGCTGTACATATTTAAAAGTGTGAATTGAGCAAGAAAGACCAGAAAAACATCCCTTTAAAAGTTTTCTCTCTAGAGATTATCTTTGGGTAAGTATTTTGGAGCAACGTTAATATTCCCTGATGCACAAGGAAAGATGATTTGACAACAGCCTATCACAGATGGACTAGGAGGGGAGATGATATGGGATAATGCCCAAATAGTCTGGCATCAAAAGCCAGCGTTGCGTCCAGTGACATTTAACACTTAGGTATCCCAGCTGCAGTCTGTGTACACACTCCTTACACCCACCCTTGTCATATTCACATGTACATAACTCACCAGAGGTGTTCTTCTAGAGAAGCCAATAAAGGATATCTGAGGAGTCAAACTCTTGGAGGCTGTTGCAGAACATGGTTTAGTTACACAGCTGCCTGGCTGAGAGGGCTTCCCCTGCTACTTGAAGTTCCAAATGGGATTTGAAGGCAGAGTTCTGGCTTGGTTCCTCTTGCTGTAGAGCAAACATCGCCCTGGTGCCGAGAGAGCCCTGCACCACTAGGATCTAGGCCATCAGTTCGCTACTGCAGACTTTTTTCAGTTTCTTCTCATAAAATAGACAAATTGATAAACTTGTCTTGAAAGTTAATGAGTTTCTGGGCACAAAAATATGCAGACTGGAAAGGCTTTTGAACTTGCATCTGTATTGCTTCCCTGTCCTGGAATAGGACACAAGCAATGACCATAATAGCTCTTATTTTGCAAGCAGCTCAGTTTTACATCCAAAGGTAAATTTTCAAATGGGGCATAAGAAGTTTAGCTTCCTTTGTGCCATTTACAGGCTTATTCGGAGCCCAGACAAGCTGTCAGGAGTCTCCTTGTATCGAGTCAAAATGTTTCAACACACGTACCACAGAATTCTGTGGTGAGATGCTCATGGCAGGCTGGTGAGGGGACTCACTGGTCTGGATGGACAAAACTGCATCAAGCCTGTTGAGGTACTCTTTGAGTAAGGACCAGAATGGTTGTATCCACAGTGCTTATGCTCTAATAAGCTCTAATCTTACATATAAACCAGATTCTTCTTAGCACAGGTTGGTTCACAGAAAAGATGAGCGTGACTGCTGATTCATAATGTGGGCAGCGAGGAAAATTAGGACTGAGAGTTGAAGTGCAAGTTTAAGGCTGTACTACCAGAGCACTTAGACACCACCTAAAGTGCCCTTACACACTAAATACTGCTAACTGTTCCGTCAACCAATTTTAACATGACTACCTGAAAAGATAACACTCATGGAAAAACAATACCTGATTGAACAATTAGACAAATTCATGGGATGAAAATCTACAAGAGCTACCATGCGCAAAGAGACATCAGCTACTGTAGGACACCCTAACATGGGCTCTAGAACTGAAAGGATTTGCATCAAAGACAGGTGTCATTTTTACTCTTCCTCAATTGTGTGCTTTATGCCACCATCAGAGCTGGAATCCTGGGTAAAATGGAATTTTGGTCTGAACCGCTCCTACAGCTTTACTTCCATAGTATAACCTCTATACAAACATTCATTCAGAACAAAATACTCCTGCATAAGAGATGTTCAGCTCTTGCTGAACTGTAAAGAACCTTGTCAGACCTAAGAGAAATAAAGATTGTTTTTTATCTGTAGATGTTCCTGTTCAGGAGGAGGAAGTGGGTTTCAGTCCTGAAACTTTTGCTAAAGAGCACAGATTAAGAGAAATGTGCTTGACAGCACCCACACCTACAAAACCGCACGAGGATCACCTCTTTGTACATCTAATTGGTCTACTCTGACTAGTATGGTCCATCAGCACAGAATACGCACTCATATTAGCATGCATAGCACTTGTTGAGGTTTACACAAAGTTCTCTTGAGGTGAGACAAAAGCTTGGTTCTACTTCCAAACGTACAGATACATTTTGAGTCTTCTCATCAAGAAGAAGTTTCAAATTTTTCGAGCCTGGTTTTGGCCAAAGAATTCTCACCTGTACTCAGAAATGGAGGGTAGCCCAGGGCCTCTACACTTAGGGGAAGTCATCATGGATCACAAAAGACACTATGTGTTTTTCAAGTCTTTAATAGACCCATATTAACTTTTGTCCCTCAAAACTTGTCCGAACCTACAGATTGAGCAGTTTTGATATGCTCTTTGGACACAGTCGCACAAAGTCCTAGTTATATAAAAAAAATTGAAGTACACACTAGCATAACAGAAATCAAGTTGTTCTTTGTTTCACTGATCACTGGGAATGGTACTGAAGACGGATGTAGGTCAAACTTCTTACCAGTGAACCATCCGAGTGCAGTTCCTCTGGGGAATAATTAATTCAGACTCTGTAAGAGCTCACACTTGGATTTCCTCTTAGTAGAGATTAAACTGCCACTGCTGAGAGATTATGCATGATTTCACCAGTATGTAAAGAAGCTGGATTAATGTTTATGGCAGTCTAATCTGAAACCAATAAATGCAATCCAGGTCAGCTGCAAACTGGAGTAGAAATACTGGAAAGATCCAAAACCAATGTCAGGCACAACTGCCTGGTTCCAAATACCTAAAATCCATGAATAGGGTCACATTGTACTGGCTTTTTCCTCTTTTTGGTCTTTATCTTGGTGACACATATGTAGCATTTAGTCTACAAATGCTTATTTCTCTTAATTAGATGAAGATGTAACCAGGTGAAGACGTATTTTACTGGTGCTAATGCTGAATCCTATTACAACTGTATACCAAAGCCCTGAATAATTTTAGATTCACTTCAAGAGCTACAACAAAGTTGTTGCCTACAGTCAACCTCCTAAAATGAAGTTATACGTATGTAGATTAAAAAACCCAAACCTTAATTTTTAAATGTCTTAAAATCCACAAAACCATTAAAACCAAAGGAATGGAAAACATTTGCATTTTAGAAAATCAGCCCAGCTATTTAAGTAAAGTTCATTTCTGACACCCTGATTCAAAATGTTGGCTCTAGATTATTATTATTTTAAAGAAAACAGTAGTGAAATATAAAAAGAAGTCACAACCTTGTTACACCAATTCGTTGCCTGTAAGACCTTTCTAAGAATTAGGAGACATTAAATAGATAAGTATACTTATTTATAGTTTAAAAATACAGTTGTTTTGTTTGACAACACTTTCCTTCATATTTTATTTTTAACCTGATTGTAAGCAGTTGGGTGCATGTTTCACTATTTGTCTGCACGCCTGTTAGTTTTAACTGGAAAACATTTATGGGTATGAGAACCTGAAATAACTTCTAAGACCACTCCATGGTTTATGTTGTTTCAATTTTACAAGTTTAGGTCATTTTTATGCTGCTTTCCTGGCAAAAAGCTGCCCCACCCCTAGTAAACTTAGCCCCAGGAAAATCATTCTGGAATGGGAGACTGAATGAATCCAGGCCCATTTTCCCTCTGGCCTTTACGCCTCACAAATTTATTTACTTGGTCAGGAAGAATGGTGTTTGACAAGACTGCCTGCTCTTTTGAGACCACTATCTTCCGTCAGGCTGCCATGTTCTTAAAGCCAGTGACAATCAGGAAGAGCTAGAACATCTCTGAGGTTGCTCTAAGACCCTGTGCTCTTCTAAGCAGAAGTCACCTTGTAGAAATTCCCCTAGAAGCACAAGAACGAACAACAACAAATAACTGTTACTGATGTCCTACGCTTGGTTAATTACTTCAGGTGATTGTTTGCTTTGGCTACAGAACACACAAATAATTTAACTGCTTTAAGGGTGGTGTTACTCTGTGCTTGCAGGCACAGGGTCAGGGATCTCGGTGATCCTCACTGCAGCTGCCCAGCGCCCAGCCGTGCCACGCTCCCTCGTCTGCCTCCGCCATACCCCACATTAGTAAGCGAGGAAGAGATTCACAGAAGAATTTCCAGAAGGACAAAAAACCTATCAGGTGTGTCAAATCTCTGACATTCAGAAACCATTTGGGGAAAGCAGCACACGCTGACTTAAGCACTAAAGTATGGATGCTTTAATTAATCCGGGGTGAATTTAATTGCTTTAGTTAAGTGGAAATCGGGTTAAAAATGATGCAGAGCATGCTGGGGTGTGTTAAAAACATGACATATGAGTTGGATGAATCGATAAATTAAAAGCGCACAGATGTTTTAATTAAACCCAGGAAAGTTAACGAAGATCACTAGAGACTTTTAAGCCTATGATTAATTCAATTCATTTAAAATACCTGTAGAGATATGGGGATGCCTCCATTTTGGGAGTTATAGGAGTTCTCAATCGATAAGTACTTAAGCTGTTCTACAAAAAAAATGGCAGGATTTTTATAGAAGTGACTGAGCAGCATTAATTGCGCAATGAATATTTACATTTTTCTGAACACTCAGCAAACTTCTGCTTTGGCGAAAATTTATCAAGAAGGTCATAGTTTTTCTCATTGCCTTCCATGTGACATCATCTGTCAAAAAGATCCCACTTGCTGTTCCCTCCTCTGCCATTCTTACAAAGTATATATTTCCATTAGACAATTGCTTTGCTTACAACTATTAAAAAAAAAAAAATCTATGTTAAAAATATAAATATGTCTTCCCACACTATCTAGCAGCAATTTCCAGAACCACAGCAAATTTTTAAAATAATCTCTGGGGTTGGTCTCTTGGTACAAGAAAACTTTTGCTTTGTAAATCCCCCTGATATTGTTTGTAATAATAATAACAAAGCATTCTGTAAGGATAAGGAAAATAAAAATTAAGAAGTGTCAGATACATTGGGACTAATTTAGCAGTGGATTGAAAGGGCTGAAGCCCCATTAGTGCTAGCATGAATATGAGCTTTGACAATCTAGCTAGCCATCAACGAAGAGTTAAGTCCTAGCTCTCTAAAGATACTCAAGTCCTGAGGAGGAGAACAAAAGGCCACTGTACTACCTTACTGGAAAAGCCACAGCTGAATATTAAAAAGATTTTCAAGTGGTACAAACCAAACTAATAAGTGGAGACAGAGAGAAAAGAGGATATTTGAGTACAGCAAGATGCTTGACAAATCAGGTGGCTATGCCAGGGTTCAACTGTCTCGAGGACATTCTCTTTGTCAACACGTTGCAGAGCCAGCCCTTGGTCAGCCTGTTTGTTCCGTTCTCCGTGACTGCAGCAGCTCTGCAACTATCGCTACCTGTATCAAAGGAAAGACTGTAGTTCTCCATGCAGTGCACTAAGATGAGTTGCAGACCGGTAGACTGATCCGCAGCCGAACCAGCTAGGGTCCCCCCTATCTACAACATCATTTAAGAGCAGCACAGTTCAATTTCTTTTTCATATGCATCAATGCATTCAAGGAAATGGAGTTTACCCTGCACTGGTTCTGGTTTACCACAAGAGAATGTGATGGATCAGCTTGCCGTGTACATTGTGCCTTTGAAAATAAAGGCAATTGAAAAAAAAAAAAAAAGAAAAAAAAAAAGAGAGAGAGAGAGGGGGGAAGAATTCTTTTCAACTCTGTGCAATATGTGGGATTGCAGGAAAATGTGGATAAAAACATTCTCGAAACACTGCCTTGCAATCTAAAGCTCTTTTTTTTCTGGGGGAATTGGTGACACAGAATCAGAGCTGTGAAATTCCTGCTTTAGATATAAGCAGCAAAGTTGATACAACTACAGGAACATGCAGAGAAATAAATTTTACTTTCTACCAACAGATGGAAATAAACAGATGTTGAAATTGAATACTGTCACAGACAAGCACGTAGATCTTCATTTGTCTGTCTTGATAACTTCATCACTAGAAAAACTGCGGAGGAAAGGAAAACGAAACTATTTCAGAGGTTTCAGTAGGTATCTCAACGGAAAGAGCCAGGGAGGAATCAAAGAGATGATGCTTCAAGCTCACAAAAAGCAGCAGTAAGGGTAAACACCAGGTACCAGAATTATCCTTCCAGAAGTGTGTTGTGATTCACAAAAGAGAAGCACTAACAGCATGAAGTCATGCATGCAGCTAGAAAAAGAAATGAAAAGGAGAAACATTTCTTCAGATGTTTTGGTAACGTTTTACACCATTCCCAGTGAATGGTGTGAAAATCATTACTCCTCTGGTACTGGTTTAGCTCTGGCTAAACAGCAGTGAAGTAGATGTCGGACTGCATCACAGCCTGCAGTGTTCAGGGTATTTAAAACCCAGACTGCTTTGCTCTCTTTATAGTTACTACTATTGGCCTTATTAAACTTACCAGAAAAGATTTAAAACATAACATGATAAATTGCACAGTTCTACATTAGCTGCAGATATTTACAGATTTTTCTACATTTGAATTAGGAATTTTTTTTTGTTTGAGGAAGCAAAGGGAGATGACAGCTAACTGAATTTAATCTCATTCAAATAGGGTCTAAATACAGGAGAAGATCTAAATTACAGGTTCAAGCCTAGCTATAACCTAGGTATGAAAAAAAGTCATGTGTGCTGAAATCCTAGGCTGTGATTCAGGACTGTTTCTCTTATTCAGGGATGGCAAATGTCTAAGGATCTCTTAACAGCTGTATTTCTATGCCGTGATTTACAATACTACTTAATCATAGTTGCTTCAATGACATTTACTATCATCACAAGGACTCCAAGATGATCCCAACAAAACTGCAAAGACAAACTCTTGGAACTTAATGAAATAAACAAATACCAGTACATGTCCCTGGAGACCACAGAATCCGAACACAAAACGTAGATTGCAACACAATTAAATAAGCTAACCAATTAAACTCAAAAACAAATTACAAAGCATACATCACAGTGAGCACAATTCAGCTCAGCAGAGCATGGTTAGAGCCACTGATGGAACTACTGTAAGAACGGAAGAAAGATTTTTGGCTTGCCAGAAAATAAGCTGCACAGTGGTTTGCATCCTGCTGTATTTGTATGCATGCCCACCTTCTTGCTGCACTGGGAACCTTTTGAAATATTTTATTTATTAGGATCCCATTGAAACAGAAAATATTTGTGCAAATATTTGCGCTGCTGCTGCACGCATATAAGAAGGGAAGAAATATAAAGCAAAGTAACTGATAATAGAGCAGGCTTCAAAAGCAGCTGTGAGAGATCAGATGAATGTACCTTGCTTCTAATAAGTCTGAAAATATTAATATAACGCTGCTGAAGAAAAATCCACTAAGAAGATTTTATTGTGCTTCTATATGCTTTCCATCTTGGACACAAGCAAAGTCAACTTCCTTACACTAAACCAACAACACTTGGTTCCAGTTTGTTGGCCTCAGCTCCAGTACTGCTTTCAGCTCTGAATTTCTACAGGTTGGGCGATAAAGGTGTTTCAGTGTTCACTAAAATCAGAGACTCATACTTACTTTCTTTTAGCTATCAAGTTTTGTCCAGCAGTGGCATTCGCAACTCTTCTGTTATTTCCTCCTCCTTCATTACTGAATTCCTCCGCTTCCTCATTTTATTTTATTTCTTTCATTCTGTTTGTTTTGTCTTTGAATTTTTCTCCTATGGAAATAAGTCTACCTCCTCAGCTGCACCACTGATTTGCAAACTCTTTGGGGAAAGGAGTCATACATAATTTCAAGTTCATATGCTGCAATGTTAATTTAGAGCCATATGAAAGGGCAATCCAACCTACAGGCACAAATGTGGCTGTAGGTTTTCTGTTGGTTTAATACCAAAACCAAACTTGAATTAAATTGCTATAGTAGATGCAAGTATTGGGTATATTTAGCAACAATAAATAAATATTTTAATAAATTTTGAAGTATTTTTGCTGCACTGTAAAGCAGAACTATAACAAACAAAAGGAAGGACATGCTTCTAAATAACAGGAATTGAAATTGCAATTATTCAGGAGAAGCTCTTCTGTACATAAGCTCTTTATAGCCCTGAATTCAACGCTGGAATTGGCAGAAGCCATAAAAGCTTTAAGTGCAATGAGAAGTTAATATTTTGCTTGTTGAAATTCGTATTTTTAAAGCGTGTTTTCTCAAATATTCACAATGCTAAAAGTAGCTCCTGGATACTCTTTCAACTTTGTAAATGTTCCCTTACAAAGAATGCAAAGGATATGAAGCACTGATTTCTAACCTAGCGCAGGCAGAGCCTTATCCGAGTACCTTATGTCCCCATCCTATTTCTAATAGCACGTGCCTTGTAAAAACCTGCTAATCCTCACATTTCATCTACAGTGCACTACAGGGACAGGCACATGCTTTTCGAGAGTAATGAGACGTTAAGATGCTAAATGACTTGTGTTGTAACAGAAATTTGACAAGTTATCTGCTGTAGAATTCTGAAGTCCAGACTCTCCAGCCCCCTGTTTTTACCTCTAATCTCCATCAGTTTACGAGGATTGATGAGCAAATCTGCAGACTAGAAATGATGGTTCTTGTATTCTGTTCCTTGTCGCTCTACTGACTGTGTGTCTTGAGCCCCTTTTGGAGCCGTGACCGCTAACAATCAGACAGAATTCAGCCTGTGACCCCTTCAGTTCTTGGCTCCTGTTTAAATTGCCAATTAAAAAGAGCTAGAGTGGTAGATTTTGTGTTGGCTCCACTTGTCTACCTGACACTGGATCAAAGCTACAATCTCATTTCATGCAGGCAAGCTAGCTGCTGAGAGATGGCAATGACTGTCAATCATTGTCAAATAGGTTACATGTCCATTTATTTATTCTGTAATTATTTTAGGCACAGTTAATGGCACAAACCCCTTTTCAGTGTTCTGCAGTCCTCTAAAACTAAGAAAACTGTGAGCAGACAGGCAGGTGCTGCCCTGTGCTGAGAACTCATTGGAAGGCAAGTGAGGACGTGATGAGTTTGCTAGAAATGAAAAACATCTGCTAATAAAAGAAGAGACTGGGAAAACAAGAAGAACATTTGTAACAAAGGCATTTTAAGGTACTGAGTCAGAGAGGTGGGAACTGCTGGAGAGGAACATTGCCAAAGACAGCCTTATCTGTTCAAGTATCAAAATGATGCTTCCACCCACTGTGAGAGAGGTTTGAGTGACAAGCTAGGGCTGTGCTGCTGCTGCAGCACACGCAGAAGTTGGCACACAGACACACATAAACACACACAACCCAAAAACAAACCCACCCAGAAAGAGATACTAGGAGAGAAGCTGAACATGCTGAGTTTTGTCAACTGCAAGAAAGGAGGTGAGATATGTGTGGGTGACAAGTCATGAATGCAGAATTTCCAAAGAAAAGCACACTCTTTTTTTTTTTTTTAAAGAATACAGTGTGATGAGACATGCTATGACTATGAACGCATAAAACAGTTGCCAATAAAGTTATTTATCCCATTTCTCTTTTCTCTGTAACCCACTACTTCTCAGCCCTCCCCAGTACTCTTGCTCTATCACAGTGGACAACAACACAGTTCTACCTGTAATTAAGGTTCATAATCTGGATGTTCTTTTGGACTCATCCATTTCCTCGCCTCATGTTTAGACTTTGACTAAGTTTTACAGAATTGTTCTGCGTTGCATCTGTTTGTCAGAATTCTTGCCCTAGCTTTCAGCAAATAAAATGTACATTAAATCAACACCTTTTTCTCCAGCGTTGATAAATTCAGTCTCCTTCAGTCATGACTGTGTGCAACAGTGCTGCAAAAATTGTTGTTAATCTGTTAATCTAACCTTCAGCTATGTGGCTCTTCCTTCCCAGGCGCATGTCATGTCCTTCCTTCTTATCACATGGAACGTGAACTTCATGCTCCAATTTCATTTACACACCCACTTCACCCCGGACTGCCCACTGTTAGAACTCTGACTTCCACCTCTCTGTGACTTAAAGTGCTTTTGAAAGTCACATATAAAATGAGCTCTTCTGAGCTCCTTCCTGGGGTCTGCCTCCTTTGGAGGCCCTCTTTGGCCCTCATTATCCACATGATGTTAGCTATCTGCCCCATTATCCCTCTTTAGAAGTGCCGTTTACCACAGTGTTCCCCAAAACTGACAACTGCCACACTGCCGACGTGTTTATAACACACTGCCTATCACATGTTTAATTTGTATCTCCACATTCATTCCCTATCAACTTGTATTGACATGGTAAATTCCTGGAGGCAGGCACTGGCTTTATTCGTTTGGTTTGCTTGTAAAGCATCTATTATGATTAGCTTTAACAAGCACTATTGCTCATGACAATCTTTTTCCAATGCCATAAAAATGCCATTTTTCCTATACTATTGTTCCTCTCCCACTCTTTTTTCTGCCAAACCAAACTGCTTTGGGTGCCATCATGTTTAATGCAATCTTCTTCACTTGTCTGATCCAGAAGCTGCTATTGCGCGAGTTTGCAGTGATTCACTTCAATAGTACAAGGCACACATTGACCAGTTTGACTGTGCCACGGAAGACCCACTGTGCTGCCTCACCATGGGTCCCATCTCCTCCCTCAGGCTACCAACTTCCATGGGACAGGCAAAGGAGAATGGCTATTCAGTATCACCTCTCACCTTTCCCTCCAAAGTCCCGTGAGCTTCTCTCTGCTTCCAATATTTTCAGTTCCTAAAATTTCTAGCCAAGTTCTGAAGGTAAATATTGTTTTCCTTACTCACACTGAGAGAAAATACTAACTCCTATACATTACCAGTGGGGCACCACTCATTCACGTCTGCCACATGCTCTACAACAATGAACCGAGTACTCAATTATTCAGCAAGATGCACTCCAAAACTGACGTTTTCTCCACTGCAGTCGCTCCCAGAAGCTCTTATGCCACTTGGATTATTCTGGATGAGGCACTAAGACAATAGTTTCAAGCAGAGTATTCAACAGAATGAAAAACAGTACTTTATGCACCGTTGCCCACGCACTCTGCCTCTGGATGACCTCAGAGAAAGAGGAGTCCCAAACAAATGAAATTTGAGTAACAACTGAGGAAAAGTAAGAGTTGCTACTTCTAGCAATTATACCTTACTTACCTAATAATTGACAGCTTTTTACATTTTTATACAGAGATTAACAGTACACACATAACAAAGAAAATGACAGCGGTAGCAACTCTTGCTATGGTGTGGGCAATCATCAGAAACAGCAAATCCATTAGAATAAATTTAAAAAGAGACAAACTACACTTTACAGCTTAGTAACTATTTCAAACTAAATAGATGTCGCAAAAGAAATAAAAAGAAATTTAAAAAAACCTACCCTTCTTTTTATACTTATTAAAGTGGCGCCGTCCTTTGCCAGTAAGCCAAAAACAAACAGAATGAAAATAAAATAATGAAAAACCCACACAAGGAAAACAGGAAAAGAAACTGCGTATAACATAAATATGAATCATTAGTTCTTAAAATCAGATTAAAAAGTCAACTGATCAAACACAGTACAAATTTCTGATTTAAAAAAAATCCCAAAGCCTTCAATCCATTTTGATTAAAACATTAAACATCTTTCTTATTACATTTCACAATCAACTAAAAGCATCTGCTAAATGGCAACTTCATGGCAGGTAACATGAGCTACTTGACTCCAGTTTTTGTCCTCCTACAAAGGGAACATCATCTCAGGCATTACTCATCGTGTCAACGTAGAAATCCCATGTGACGGGACATTGTTTCACCTTTTCACATTAGCCAAAGATGCTTATGATGCAAAACCTAGTATTTTTTCAATGCAAAATTAAAGTGTGTGTGTGTGTGTGTCTGGACACATTTGCAAATTTGTCTTTGGAAGTATTTTTGTTAAAGGAGTGGAAGAGTTACATGCCCTTCAAAAATATTGTGAGATGGAATGAAATTACAGCAGACTCTGAGTCACTCCTAGGAGCCCAACTCATTGAAACACTGAACTCTACAAATGGTGAAAAGCATTTTCGATGAGGGATGCTTGCCTGCAGATTTGCCACAGAGTTGAAAGACCAAAGCATTATCAGACATTAACAGCGGGAACACTAAGTAAGAAGGATGTCTTCATATACTTAGGTGGGTTTGTCACGGACGTTACAGAAAAAGAGATGAAAATAAAAAAGTGACAAGACAGCAAAGTAACACAATCATAGCTGCATGTCTGATTCTTCAATCAGTCCTTGGCCACGTTATCCCTTCTTATCAAGAACTCCTAGAGCTAATTGTGCACGAGAGGATACTCACCGTGCAGTTCAATTTACTGCAAATCTTCCACTGGCTTTAACTAGCCACATCATCTTTATGAGGATCCATCTCTACCCACTGAATGATCTTGGGATTATCAGACTTTCTTTTTCTTTATACACCATACCTTTTTCCTCACCAGATTAAAATAGAACATTACCTTCTTTTGTGCGTTGGACGGAATTCTTAATTAGGTTAAACTCCAAATGATTGCAAAGGGAATCTTGCCTGAACAAGGATGGAGTAAATTTGTTGATACCAGCTACTTAAGTTATTTCTACAGATAAGGGAGAAAAAATAAAAACCCCAAGTATTTGGCAAGTGCGTTTGAGAGGGTGAAATTTCCTCCACTTCAATCAAGGTTTGAAAGTGTATTTCAGCCTGTGGGTTGGGACAAAAGTTCATCTCTTTCTAATAATTTTCATGGTATTTTCCTGGAACTAATGGATCCAAAGTCAAATCAGTGCTGTCTCTCATAGATTTCCTTCATTTTTCTCTTTTAGAACTACACAGATAAAGTAACAGAGGGAGATCCTGTGCACCCTCTGCAAATTGTTTGCAGGTGACTCTCCTCAAGATTCATTGCCTCTGATGCCCTCAGGATCAGCCCTGTAGCTGAGGATTCACTGGTGTAAAGGGTCATGGCTTTATCTCTGTCAAGCATGGGTTTCACCCAATGTGAAGCACTTGGATTGCTGTGTTACTCTATGAATCAAGTTTTAAAAGCCGTTTGAGGACCTTGTTCACACGTTCTCCACATTTCTCTACTTGAGTCTTGCCTCAAATTATTTGACAGTGGAGAACTGAAACGTTGGAAGATGTGCTTCTAGGGAAACAATAGTAAGAAACAAAAAATCCAGATGGAAAATCATTATCTTTCCATACTTGTGACAGCTTAAATATAAATTTAACTTTATGGTAAATGTGTATTAAGCATGTTTCCATATATATAATATGCTACAAAAGATTTATTTCTCCATCTCGTATTATTGTGTTTTACCATGCATGCAATCCCAATTCTGATTTCTGTCTTCTGAAACTGCTCTCACATACCATCAGCATTCCAGTAAGCAGAAAAATCTGTGGATATGAGAACATTTGTGACAGTGCCTGTGCAATGGGTGAGGCACACAGCCCTTACACCCCAGCTCTGCCGCACACTTCTGGGTAGGTCTCAGAGTATCTCAACATGCAGCTCTGTGCTTGCTCAGCAGCACGAGAATGCTGTCAACGGACCCACGTTGTCATTTTACGTGGTCTTCCAGCTTCTTTGTTCTTTAGAAATATCATGACGTCTGACAAGAAAACACTAAGAGAGTTGAAAGGAGATTCCAAGGAACCATTTCTGCTTTTGAGGGGAGAGAGACAACACAGAAAGGACAAAGTGGGAAGCAGAGGGAACGCAGTGAGGGGTAGAAGCCTGACAGATACAGTTTGACAAGTACCCTGTAGAAAGCTGTTTATTTGCAGTAGCCTGAATGAAGTGTTTTCTAGCAGTAACATAGAATGCGGCATTACACAGAGGTTCAGTACAGAATGCAGGATTGCTCCACAAATCAAAATGCAAATGAGTTGATTTAATGGCCGTGTGTGTGTGTGTGTGTGTGAAGAGTGGCAGTGAAGCACACACAGTCGCTGCATGAACACACTTTCACAGGTTAACACCACAGAAATGCATATAGCTGTCAATGTGTATTTATAGCACACGTTATCACACCAGTTACTTTGTAATACACAGACATCTCCTCTATGTATTTGCCAAGTGTCTTAATTTCTCAGTTAATCAAGCATGCGCGCTGTATTGGAAGCATTCTTTAACATGAGGAGGTCTAGCACTGAACTCACATCATTAGCTTTAAAGGCCCTTGAGACTTTTTCCTTGTACTGGAGCACCTTCAAGAGCCAAACAGGGAGACAGACTGGAAATTACTGACTCCAGTACAACTGTAACAGCTATTGAAGGAGTATTTCATAAACATGCACAGGTATGGTGAACACCACCCTGCTACACAACAGGTAGCAGGTAGAAGAGGTAGGGCACAACAGACTGTCCTCAGGACTAGGTCAGGAGTCTAAGAAGAAACAAGCACATTTCTAAGGTGTTTCAAAAAGCTTTTGAACGCTGGGCCTTCCCCCTTTGAACGCTAACAAAGCTATCCCTGGGGAAAACAACTGTAAGTACATGATACTGATAGAGTACCTAAATCTCACACAAACTGAGAAGGAAGCCAACTGTAACATGTTATGACTGTGCTCAGGAACAGCAGGGAATACAACCAAGTCACTGATCTTAGATAACATACATGAGACCAGCTGTATAAACTAAAGAGGTCCTCCTTTATGAATCTTTTCCCTACGACATCTATCCCAAACTCTCATAAAGACTTAGTAAACACATTCTGCCAATCCACAGATGTCCCTTAGATTTCTGTTTAATCCGTGATGTCCACACATCTCCCACTTTTAGTCGTTAAACTTCGCAATCGATATTTAAGAAAAGGCTCCTTTTAAGACTTTATCAAACACTGCTTATTTTCCTAAAGGCAAACTTCCTTTGGTCAAAGAGTCATTTGATATGCAAGAAAGATGCTATGTACTAGAAGTAAGGCTCGGCCAAGCCAGAATGTACATTATGTGTTATCAATGAAGACAGTGTCTTCTGTTGCAGACCAGCTACTGATTATCAGACAGCATTGGTGACAATTCATCCACTTTTACAGAAAATAAGTCTTTTTTTTTTTGACACAAAAAAAGTTTTAGTTATGCAAACTCGTCATCAACATAGCAAATCTTCCACTTGATCACATTTAACTAAGATCTAAGACAAAACAAAAAGCATATTGATCTATTGGAATCTAGCTAACCAGCAGGCACTGTGGATCCACACATCACAAACACACGCTGTGGTTATTTGTAAACATAGGGAAAATGATACCTTTAGCACAATCTGCTCCGTGAAATCCTGGGAAACAGTGGCAAACACCTGATACACACTCGCCATTCCCATGACAATTACGTGGGCAATCTTGCACTGAATCTGAAATACAAGCATCACGGGCACATTAGCTGGTTCCTATTTAGGCTACAAATTATTTGCTTAATTTTTCTTCATTTTATTTTGTTTTCAATACTTAGAAGAACAATCCCCAATAATATTAACACCACAAAGTTCAGGTGAAACAGAGAGGTACCAAGTTTTATGGCAGCACGACTAAGTGCAGATATCCAGCGATATACTGAAGTCATGAATTAAATGTCTGAGCACCATTAGAGCTCAAAGTCCAGTGCTCCAGCCCCCTGTTCCAGCAGGTAGACAGCACCGCTTCTTCAGACCTCTGCAGCTATGTCTGAATTCATATTATGTAGCAAACATAATGCTTCACCAAGAAAATCTGCACTCTCCCGTTTGCAATGAGACTCTGAACTTGCACAACCACTCCTCCACGTGAAACTAATTATCTTGAGGAGTGTACCTTCTTTTCCTTCCACAGACATTTAAGGCCTCATTAATTAAGCTGACAGAAATACCTGCTGAACATGACAAAGATGAGCTCTTTTGCTTTGATAAACATACTTTATCATAAAAAAAATGAATAAAAAAGGTGCGAGTAGCTGTGCAAGAGGACGAAGAAGAGTTCTGTAAAACAGAGGTCAAGGTTTAACACCAGAGTGGAAGTGACTGATGGAAGCGTAATAATCTGAGAAGAGTAAGCACATCAGCCTGATGATAAGATTTCACCTGTACCAAAATACTGACTTTCCACAACTTTTGTTATTATTTGTATAACAAATACACTACTTTGCATAATAACAAACTAGAAATAAAATTCCAGTTTTGCAATTAGTTTTTAAAATCACTTTCATTTGAAAGCCGTTGGATTTCAGTAGAACATATTTTCAACACTGAATAATTGGAATAAAAAATCTGATTGGAATGTTGTTACTCTTCACTATTACTCCCTGTTGTTGTAGGACCTGTGGGCCCAAACTACACGGCTCTGTCAGTCTCAGATGCCAAACAAATAGCAGCTGTACAACACAGAAAGCGAATTTTGGATTTGAAACTAGTAGAACCAGACAGAGAATTTTTTCTGTCAAATTAAACTGAAAAGAGGAAAAAGATTCAAGCACAACTTTAAATCTAATTTCACAGTTACAGGACACTAAATAAAAAAACCCCAAACCTCTAAAGCAAATTTTCAGAGATGTCATTAACTTGGCTTCTTGAAATAATTCATGTAAACAATGAAAACAAAATTGAACCATAATGCTCAAAGATATCAATTTGTCTCATGAAGAAGCTTGTCTATACATTTATTCATTATTTTGCTTTATGGCACACAAGAGCATTTTCTATGTATTCAAAATTATGGTAAATTTAGTATTGTCTGGGAGTTAACATAAGTTCTGTTATTCTTTCTTCTCTTCCACATCAGAGAAACGTTCAGCTATCTCAGATCCTTTGATAGTGAAACGTCTGATACTAGGGGTGTATGTGTGTAGAAGAACCTCTGAACTGGATGAAACACTATACTTTTCTTCTCATTTCAGTCCAATTAAGTAGCCTACCTGACTATTAAATCTTTGATGCTTTTGCAAGCTGTAGCCTAAACCAGGCAACTCTTTTAAGGACAGCTTATTGCATCTGAAGGTTTTCCAAGCACATTAGGCACATAAGAAGATATAAGCACAAATGTTCTTGGTTTTGGAGAAGCAGAAAAAGCCTTCTGTGGGCAAATATATATATATATATACTTATATCAACACACATAGCACCTAGTAGCTCTTGCAAAGCCATACACAGAAGAAAAATTATTTTTTATTCTTAACTGAGGTTAACAGAAACAATTACATTCATACTTAATGATGTAGTATTGGCTGTCCTTTGGGTCTTAAGCCAACAAACAATTTTATACTAATGCAAAAGGAAAAAATTAAGCTTCATATCATTAATCAGGCATGATTTAAAAGAGTTACAACTATTTTTCATCAAGATTAAAATCTCACTTGGCCTTTTTGCAGTTTCTCTTTCCCTAAACTTACAGGAGCTACAGATTTATACAACATACTGCCATTTAACACTTCACCATCCAGGACAGAATACCGCATAGACTATCTCAGAATTATTTATGCCACTGTGACAAGATATTCAGCAAAGTTCATTACATGCTTCGAAGTTCAACTAACCTTCTAATAAAGCTTGGAGAAATTAGACTCAGTTTGATTTTCAACTAAATCTAACCCTATTCTTCTAACAAAACTGCAGGCTTCTCAGGTCATAGGCTAGATGTTCTTCTGCTCTTGATTCTGCCATGTTGCAGAGATGACCCACTATCAGGTGAGTAGTAAGCTGTAAGACTGCATATGGCTAATTATCTGACTCAACTCATCTCCAGAGTGACTGCAAACAATAACCTCATTCACAGGTATCAGTTTCTTGTGCTGTCTTCCTAATAAGATTAAACAGCTCTCCTTATGGATACTGTTCCACCTGGGTGTAAAGCAGTTTTTCCAGAGACACAAATAAGAAGTACAAAAATAAGAGAGATGAGGAGGGGAATATTAATTGGGGAATGCCTCAAACCAAACTGAACATATCTGAGTCTTGTTTCCCAAAACTAAAGTCAAGATATATGGGAATGCTAAAATCTTAAAAGAGAAATCAGCAAATTAAAATCAGCACCCCAGAGTTTCTGACAGAGCATTGAGAAACATAAGGATAAACAGGCCGAATACCGAAAGCGTTATGACTTTAAGTAAGGGAAGGTATAAACAGAGAGGGAAAATGCTCAGCTTGTAGAGATACCTACCCAAAATAACTGTACTGAAAGAGACCACTTCTTTGTCCTTGCCATCGTTGTAAAATGCCAGGTGCCACAAACCCACATCCAGGTACTGCACAAACACAGCCTCATTCTGCACAAGGGTCTGAATGCTTCGACGTTCCCGGGGTGACTCCACCACACTCCATTTCTCTTTCCCATCCAAGCGTTCCATGAAATCATACTGCAGGGTAAAAAAAACAGGGAAAAAAAAGAAAAGAAAAAAAAAACCCAAACAAAACCAACACAAACAAACAAAACCCCAAACAAACAGACCTGAATACAGAATGGTATTTCAGCTGAAAAATCTGACATTATATTTTCTCTTCTACCTTGTCATAGAATGGTATTTCTGGAAGATATGTCCATGTAAAACAAACATTTACTAGTCAACCATGGAACACACATAGATTCTGTGGCTCTTATCCTTTCTTGAACAGCGACATAGAATTATGCATCTTTGCTCTGCAGAGGTGATCAAAAAAATGTACAAATGGTATTTCTTGACAGGCTGGGTTTTGAGAAAGAAGTTGAAATCAACTGTTTGACCCATCAGATTTTAGGTTCTTAAAAAGCTTTCAAAACTGGAAACCTTCAACCTATGAGACACACACCCTTCTAACAATCACCTACAATAAATTCTTGCTGCAAAAGGAACAGAAGTCTCAGATGTAGCTCCACACATGGAATTGAATGGAAACTCCCAGAACATTAAAAAAAAGCAGGAACAGCACAAACAGGAAATGTGTCTGTCTAACATCTGATAAAAATACACTGTACAAGTTTAACATCACAGACTAAAAGTTGCTTACCTGAGTTTGTACGCGGAACAATCAGGGACAAGTAGGACACAAAAACCAGGGGGAGCATGGAAAGGAATAACACAAATCAAGTGGCTGAAGGAATTGAACTTGTATTAAGGAAAATGAGAATTTCTGGTTGCATGGTTTCCAAGTAAGGTAGAACATGACATTAATCTTTGGAGAAGGGATCAAACAGAGCAAGTGATTATTTAGAGTATCAGAGGGATGGCATCATTAATGGCATGAAACTAAAAAAGAAAGAAATTTAAGATGAATGTCAGATAAGCTGCCCATCTATTAAGCTCAGTAACAGCCTCCCAACGGAGATGCCACCACATCACACAATTAAACAGGACTGGAAGAAATATTGGTTAATCTACAACAGGGAATAATTCTGCATAACAAAGCAGCTGGACTAGCTACCCTAATAAGCTTTTTTTCCCGTCTTTAACGTCTGTGATTCTGGAGCTCTCAAGCCGATGCTGTGCTCCACTTACCAGCTCTCATAGTCCCTATCTAAGGGAAGCCCTTAAGAAACAACAAAACCAATATATCTAATCTTTTGATAGTTGTATAACAAGTCCCCTATGAAAACACATCTTGTTTTAGACACATTTATCTATGTAGGAGTAGATAGAGATAGATAGACACGTCTAACAAAAGATGTATGTGTTCAATAAAAAACAGTAATAGTATGCGCCCGCTTGCCAGTAGCTTCATTGCATTTCCCTCCCTTCTCTCCAGCACATAGAGTCTGCGCCTGCAACAGCTCCGAGAAAACATACACCTTCACTCGCTCTCAGTTAAAACAGAAAACTGTAATCTTGCATTCCAAACAGACTAAACATCCACAGAAGGCTGTCTGAAACGCTGTATTCCAATCCCTAGCAGCGAGTTCTAGCAAATAATACACAGTATGCAAGAAAATAACAAAGATTCTTCCTTCCAGTAGAAGAGACAGACAGATGGACTGATTTAACACTTTAGTGCCATGCTATGCTTCTATCTAAAACTGGGAATTTCTATCTGAAATTCTGTAACAGTTTTATATGAGCAATATAAAGTCTTTGATACACTTAGCCTTACAACAAGGGAGAAAGTACAGAAGTACTTTTAAACATGTTAAAACTGTGGAACGGACACCAATATGCAGCCACAAAGGAAATCCATGGCAGGGTTGGAATTTGAGCCCAGGTCTACCGATGCTGAACGTCACACTAAGTGCACTATCCACTCTTTCCCGTGCCTTTAATCGGAGAGTGGAATAAAAAGTTTCACCAAACTGTTCATGTCAGCTTGCCATCCACTTGAACCTTTTTTCACACAGGATTTTTGCAGGAAAAGGTAAATTTAGTAAATTAGTACATTTAAGCCAACGCACAGCAGAGATTTAAAGAATTCTGGCATGTCGGTAACTTTCAGAGAATCGGAGGTGCCAAACACACATATATCTATCTCTTAAATCAATGACATTTGGAAATATTGCTAAAACCTATTGTCCAACAGTCAGAGGTTAAGGACACAGACTCATCACCTCCTCGGGAAATGTTATTACTCGGGCAACATCTTGGGAAAAAGAAATCTTGCTCTTCAGAGCAATCATTCACAAAGGGTCAACTAAGGAAGTAGCAATAAAAGCTGACATTTCTCACTGGCCACATGCTGTTCATCTCTGCTTGTGCTGGCAGGTTCCTCTGCCTCCCCTCCGTTTGATGCTGATTCTACCTCATACAGTAGAGACGGCTCAGCGGTTGGCAAGATCGAAGGGGAAGAGTATTCAGGCTGAAACTACTTGAAGCAGTTTTAGCTGCAGAATCTCTTTCACACTGACGGGGTGTGACCCAGTCAGAGTGGGGAGCTTGGCATGACTTTTAACTTTGGTAAAATTAAGACCGGTGTAGTCCCTCTTTAATCAAACTATGAAGAAGTACCGCATGCTCAGGCAAAAGCAAAATTACTAACCCCAAATAACTTTATGAACGGTGACATACCAATGCAAACCAGTACAGAATATAACAATAATTGTTATCCCACTTTGGATTTCTCAGGACAGAGGGAAAAGGAAGGAAGATAGCGTATCTGCTGGTGGTTCCCTGGGTGTTCAATCTTACTGTGTCAGCAACTACTAGGTGTACGTACCACAAAATCTAAAATCCCTGACTGAAGAGTCACCAAGAAAGTACTGTGAATTCATAACCAGATGAGATTTCTTCACATAGTTGGCTGAATCATCATGTTGCTTCTCATGGCCCTGATTTTCTGATTTACTGCACTTGTATGATTAATTACTTTTATATAATGTTACACAGCAGATATTGCTCTTGCTTTAAAGCTACTTACTGACAAATATGCACAGATTAGGAGAACTATCTAGGAAAAGAATGAAAGTACTTTCACAATCTTTAAGAAACTGTAATTTTTAAGCTAACACACAACTGTGAAGGAAGAGACAAATAAAGCACAGGAATTAGAGAATGGATCTGTCAAACCAAACTAAATCTCTGAAATAATTTGGAAGTTTCACAGACTCTTTTTTTGTTTTCGCTGTTTTAATGACCCTTTATATTTAATGGCTTCATACCAGAAGTCACAGAAAAATGGCAAAAACTGCTCAGAAATAAAATGCACCAGAAATCCCAAATTACTTCATCTTCAGAGTTCAATTTTGCAGGAGGGAGAACTTACTATGATTAAAGCTCTATATAAGCAAGTAACTTGCCAGCCTGCTGCTCTAAACAAATTCCAAATTCACATTCTCAGTGAGTTTGTATATTTTTTTACCAGACAGCATACCAAAACCCGACTGTGTACTTCTATTTACAAACCTAAATCTTATACTAAGTTCTTTCTGGGCAATTTGTTTTTATAATTTCTCCATTCAGTGCTTTCTGTCCTCCAGTGCATTTTTTTCATAGGCTAATAATGACTTCCCTTTTCCAGCAACCACGACACCACAATGCCATCCCTACAGCACAGATCGACTGAGCCCAGCTGCGTACAAGAACTGACCTAGTTGTGAAAGCGCAGCAAAGCAATGGGAGTTTGCAAGGGTCAAGACTGAAAACATAGAGAGCCTGCACAATCTTTGGGGCTTCCTTAGATTTGAAACTATTTGCGTGCCTCCACAAAATCCCTAACAGTGTTTGAAATTAGGAATTGAAAGGAAAGATTTCTTACAGCTCTTGTCTTAGCAATGGATTCATAATTGGAGAATAAAAAAAAGGAAAAAAACATGTTTGGCACTGTGGCTAGCATTCGTCTTTACGCCAAAGCCCTGTTAAGACCTAAGCAGCCAAGAAAACATATGTCAGGGACACTTGTTTGCAAAGCGCTTTAAAATTAGTTCTTCATAAAATCCAGTTGGTAATTATTCATTAACATACACCCATGAAACATCTGATACCCACAGCGACAGCCAACGGATTAGTTTCAACATCTGAATGTGCCACAACACAGCGGGTGCAACGTAGCACGGCGTGCCGTGGTAATAGCACAGTTGCCATCAGATGACTTTAAGGTGGTCAGAGCACCTAAATGTGTTTGAGCGCTGGCTAAAAACCAAGGTAACACTGAAGGTCCCCAGCTACTCAAGCTGTTGCAAATAAAGCCACTTCCTGTTCTAAATGAAAACAGTTTTCAGCTTGACATGAAAAATTTGTAAGTATAGAACACTGCTGGAACTGAAAACAACATAACACCATGCATTGCCTTCTCCAGACATTGCAGTGATGTTTCTATAAGGTTACCTTATTTCATGCGTCATTTGGAACGCTCCAGCAATGAGTAGTAACATCATAATTGCTGTAATCGCTGTAGAGTCACTTTATGCACTATTTGACATTTACAGTTCATTTTCTATACAGTATCAGTTTTATTAAGATGGCTATCTTCTACTAATTTCTTATTTCTCATTCAAGCCTGCGGTGTGCGTTTTGTTATTTCTATGTAGTACCACACAAGTTGGAAAAATTTTGCTTGAGAGCAATGCGTTCCTGCTTGCAGTTCTCTCGCCACTCAAAACCACATTTTTACCTCTCCTCCAGAGCTCCATTCCCTGAGCGCACCCCACACAAGGCTGCTTCTAGACAAGTTTACAGCTACATCACTTTGACTGACTAACCCAGGCATTTGGAATATTTGCTAAACAGTAATACTGAGAAGGTTAAATCTCAGCAGGGCTCTCAGACGGGAACTGCATCTTGTTGTCTCAGGTTAATCATGTACCTAATTTGCTGATTATTGACTTGCTCCCACAAAGGATTTTACTTGGCTTGACATATCAGCACTGATCAGTGAGGAACTGTCAAGTGTAGTTGTTCGGTGCTTTACAGCTCATGTCCCTAACCTGCAGAAACAAGGATTTTAAATTTCAATTTTAAAATACCGTCTGGTGTCAACCTCAGACTATTTTCATTAATACAAACCCATCCCGCTCCTTTCTGTCAGAACAACACTTCTTTTCACTAACTCAGGTCTGTAACAGCTTGCCTTTCTTTTTCTAAAATTATTTCTCTTGGTAGCAGCTTGGCTGAATTTTGACTGCTGGGCAGAAATGCCAAGTGATCTTCAGCTGTACCACCCTGTCGACAAGCACCAGGACCCTGCAGGAATACGGGAAAGCAATTCTGTGGATTATACTGGTGGGTTTCACTAACTCCAGTCATGGAAGAGGGTTGGAATTGCTTCCTCTAAAGATCGGAAAACAGGTTCTCTGAAGGAGGAATCCAGCCGAGTAGAAAACACAGTTGATATTTCTCATTATTTAATTCAACAGAAGGGTCATGGAATTTACATCCTACCTACATAAGGTGGAGTGAAAGAAGCAAGAGCAACTTTGCCTGATCACAGCCCTCTCAGAAACCTATAGCAATTACATCTGATGACATTACAGCCGTTCAGCTTGAATTAAGAAAATATTTTGTATTACCAGTTACATCCAACTGGATTTCTTGTAAAAAATACAGGCATACCTCCATCATGTCTTAGTCAGACAATTATAATTGATGATTTATAGCAAACCATGATGATTGCTTAGGAGCCTTGGTTGGTCTCAGTCATTTTCACTTCAAGATTTACATTTTTGTTTGTTTTCCTCAACTAAATTGCTGGGGGTTTTATGGTGGAATGACAGGGAAAAAGAGTGCCAAAATTCTGAATCAAATGAGATATGCTCAATAAATTACCCCATTGCAGCAGTTAAAGATCCATAGACTTAATTTTGCCATCAAGACAACATATTGAAACATTACAGCCAAAATCAAAGCATTGTTAAGAAAGGCTTCTACCCTGGAACATATTTTCTGTGGCTATCTTCTGTGTTGCAGGGGTATCTGGAAGTGGCTGAAAATTAGTCAACAGTCCTATAAAATTTCACCAAATTATCTGGTCTTTGTATGGAACTTATGATTCTGTATATTAATCTCTAGCTATATGGAAAGCTGACCATTTGCCCTCTCGTCCTTGGGATGTGGACTGGTGATACTCATTTCTTACCAGACAGGTATATATCCATTCAATAACTCACAGACCGTTTTAAAACAGCATACTACAGGAAGTTGATGGAGTTTGGATAGTCAAAGCTCCTTGTTCTCAAATTCTTAGAAGTAGAGGTCTTAAACCCATGTAAACCTCTTCTCTCCTCCCAACTCTGTTTAAAGGTTTTACTTCTCAATTCAGGCAAGAATAAACACCAAGGAACGAGAGACGATGCAGAACAGTTCCATAAATTTGCAATTTCACACATCAGGAAGAAGATCCAAAATTCAGTGAATATAAGTGGAGTTTTCCCCAGAAAATTAATTGGTTCACTGTTTGTACCATGAGTTTGTGCATGAACATGGACACAGTTCTCTTAGGGTTGGTATCTCCTTGCAGGCAATGTGAGTATACCTTCCCTATATAGCATATGTAACTGCAATCATGTTAAAGCCTCTAGGCTTTTAGCTTACATCATGCATTTTAACTATTTATGTAATTACAATTTGTTTTGTTAAATGGAAAAAAAAAAAAAAGTAGAGCTAGTTCTTTACAAATCAGGGCCAGACATCTAGAAATGTTAAATGCAGCTTTCCCAAAAGGGATCATGGAGTTCTATGTTTTCTTTTTGGAAATCATATACTATAAAGCATTTTGCATTTTAAGTCCAGGTAATTGTTTCTGAATGAAAAACCCATTTTTAGCAGCAGGCACGTGCATAAAGGAAGGGGTCCTTTCCAAAACCTGGATGCTATTTCTACTTTCCTTGCACTCTAAAGAATGGAGGCTTTTTCTTTTTAGTATGTGTAACTCCAAATACATTATTTCTCATTACAGTTCTAATCTAAGTAAATGGGAACCCTTCCAATTCAAATTAATGATTTTTCAATATAATAAAAACAATTCTCTCTGTAACAGAAAATATAGCTGTATCTTCTCACAGCAAAGAAATTAAAGCACCCACAGCACAACCTAAAAAAAGAAAAAAAAAAAAATATATTTAAGTTTGGTCTCACTCACTTAAAAACTATCTTTACCTACAGCCCTTAACTCTGTACCATACTACAGGGGCACTACTGTAGAAATGCGGAGTTACTGAGTTCTCATCTTGAAGCCTGGTTAGAAATCAAGAACTGGTTTTCCCAACTGCAAGACTTGCCCCATGTCTGAGTCAGATATTAAACCTAAACACAGCCCTTGAAGGAAAAGTAGTAAAATTAAAGCTCTCGAACAGATGCCACTGCAGTATGTTCTCTAACATGGCTGGACAGCAGCGATGCCAAAGTCTGTTGCATACCCCAGTGATGCCATTCCAACAGCCCCTGGAGACTACAACTTTTATGAAGCTAGAAAACTATATGTTAACACATCTAGCTGTGTGTGCATTCCAACTATATACACTGCTTGGCTACTTTAAGCTTGATCAACATCTCTCATCATTTTTGGCTGGTGTATAACTGGATGGGTTTATCCCAATTGGTGCCAAGATTTTGTGAGAGATTCAAAACCTTGAGTGCCAAACTGTAAGTTACCTTAAAAACCTGAATGGGCAAGAACATCATTGATTACTTCTTTTATCAACATACTGTTGAGGTATGTAATAACCTAGAAATCTTAATATCAGGCTATCCAGTCAAATATCACAAATTATGTAATTCCCAGGAATCCCTAACCTTGAGCTCCATATGCTCCTCATAAATCTAATACAGATGCCCTAAACTTTTTCATTTTGACATTGAAAGACGACAAATACATTTATAAAGTACCTGGGCATGTGATGGTGGGAGTCCTCTTCTTATATAAACACCAAAAAGAGCATCCTTCCCTAAGGATATGTTGAACTTCAGGAACTGTGGCTGGCTGATATGGATCTGAGACCGCCAAAACACTCCAGGGGGCACTTCCTGGGTGACCCTGCGGCCAACTTCTGTTTCACCACTGTCTATGCTGCTATTCCTAGTGACCCATGGTCCTATAAAATAAAAGCAAATACAAATAAAATGAGATAACCACTTTTAAACACAAGTATTTTTATTCATACAAGATGAATATCTGCGGTAACGCCACCCTTTAAATCAAACCGTAACTTTACTTTCTTATTCTGACACAGTCTGCCTGCTATTTCAATCAGGATGTAAGACTTTGGCCACTATATCTGAAGAAGGCTGTGAACCTCTTTCTGTGGAGCATCTGCAATCTTCTAATCCCTCCAACCCTTTAATTCTGTGATTGCTTTTTACTGCTCAAATATATTAGCGGTAGAGAATCAATTAAGCACATACCAATCTCCCTGTGCTCTTTTCAGTTGCATCTCGTACACAACCAGGCTATAAAAATATTACCAGAAAGATGAACTGAAGAGGTAACTTCAATCTAAATAAGGTGATTGCAAATTTTTATTATCATTGTTTTATACAGTAAAGTAGTCCAATAAGCTCCAGGACCCAGACAAGAGAAGCTGACAGAGGAAACGAAATGCAGAGCAATTGGTAGAGCGAACAGTGTCTGTACTCTAACTTGCATCTTCTTCTTCTTGAAAGGTACACAACTCATGGGCTGCCTTTTGAGTTCTCTCTGCCTGAAACAGGGACTCATGTACAAGACTTTCTTCCTCGTGCTGTGGTTAGTTAAAATCCACCACTGGATGGTTCTTCAGCATGCATTATTGAAGACAAGATAAAAGACCTTTCTGGTTGAGTGCTCTGGCTTCCAGCCCATGAAAAGTCAAGCTTTAAAACATGGTGTAAATCCCTCTGTTCTCAGCTGAACAGGATGCTTCTGAGGCTACACATATTTTAAAAATGGAGTGCGATACATGAAGAGTTAGTGCTTTCAGACTACAGTATATAGCAATGTTTGATTTTCTATTCCATGCTTCCAAACAACATGGTGATAAATTCATTTTAAAATTATTACAACAGACGCTTAAAGACCACAAAACTACAAAAGATATCTTTTAATCACAGAACTTTAAAGGTACCATTGATATTATTGCACACTGGATGGTAGTGAAACCTCTGATCAAACCTGACAGTATTTGTTAAAAGCTTAATGTTTACTTAAAGTTTATTTTCCTGGTGTAATGCTATTTTCAATTAATGGCAAGTTAATTTTGAAACATATTCCAGCACTGTATGAATGTAACAGGATGGCAGAGAATGACATATAATTCCATCAGGTAAGTACATAACAGCTTTTCTGTCTTGACTATCTTTTAATTGAGAGAGCTAAAATAGCAGAATAGGTTTCAATTATAGATTCCAAATTATCTATGTTAGCAGCACTTACACTTGTACATAATGAAACAGATATTGTGTTGGAAGTCTTTTGAAATGGTAAAAGAATACTCTGAATACCGTTATACAGTTTTTGGCAACTTGTTTGTTTTTTTCATTTTTCTATGTTAATGGGTCTACAATCACAGCACTAAGAAAAAAAGAAAACAGAAGATGCTGCAAAGAAAGGAAAAACAGCTGAGAAGGTCAAGCAATGTGCCTTTAAAGCCGCGCAAGAACACAGCCATAAACCAGATTCAAATAGGTAACGTTTCGTAAAAACTACACAATTTCAATTCTAATGGATTAGCACAACAGAGGAAATCTCAAAGTTCCCACCTCAATGAAGTCAGGCACCTTCTTACTAGAATTTAACTTAGTCCTTACCCCACGTGGATAGAAAAACCAGGTGCAGAGCACATTAAGTCACCTGTTGAATGCTGTACTGGAACCACTGGCAGCGCTGGAAACTCAGCCTAAGACTGAGGGCTCCTTCATCTCCTTTGAGTACAACACTACACTTACTTTACATCACAATTCCAAGATATGGTAATCAACGATGAACTGGAAGCAGACTGTGCATACTTAAATGAACATCAACGGTATCTAATCTGAGAACAGTCTCCTTTACACACGCTGAAGACCCTTGCTCTTCAGGATCAGTATATCCACAGTCAAAGAAAAAGCTATTTCCAGGAAGCATTACAGTAGGCATTATTCTTATGATAAAAGCTGTGTAAGTAATAAAGTCATCAAGATTAATAGAGCAGTGCCTCTTCCAGTATTCTGACTCTGTCCACAGACTCCTTGTACTCAAAGAATTATCTGTGGTATGGCTTTTTTCAGTTTGATTAATTTCATGACTATAACAAAGCTGCTCCAGACCACAGAAGCTAGTGGAATTCCTCAACATAAAGAATACTCAAGTCAGTAAGCATAATCCAGTTCTGAAATCCACACGTAAAACAGGTGGGAACCTGGAGCTTAGATCTGTTTGAAATCAGTAGCTCCCCTCACATTGGAATCTGCTTCTCACTTAGTTTCTTTTTAAACAATATTTTATACTTTTTAATACAGTATATATAAGACTTAGTATTTTTTAATATGGTTCTAGAATTCAGTGGAGCAGTGGTCACATACATTCAGAGATGGGGCTTGTAGTAGCAGCATAAATCTAACAGTCTAATTAGTTAAAACTTAAGGAGCTTATAGTCACTTCCCTCATGTCATAAACATACATATATATATTTTTTTTAATATATATATATATATATATGAGGGACATTAAGTCCTGAAATGGCTACTAACACACATAAATGGCCTATGTCACAGAATAAGTTTTAGGAGAAAAAAAATAATCCTTATCAGAACCCTTCAAGATGCGACATGGAGCTAGAATGTTCTCATACACACCTCTGCTTTCCAAAATATCGAGTTATGTGGTTTTCTTCTACATCAAATAGAAATTGTACTGGGTGTTGCTTCAGCCATCCTACCTGACTTTTGTCCAGTGCAGCAAGCTTACTGAGCGTGCAGATGTTAAGACCAACATAATCTCTTTTGGTTTCATTGGCTATTAAAGCAGCTCCGAAACACCACCATCAATGACTTTTGATAATTACATTGCTTCCAAGTCTGCCAAGTATATACTCCCTAGAATTACAAATATGCAAAAAATATTTAATTCCTACGGAGGCTCAAGTTTTAGTACTTCTGGCTGAATTTAGCCTTAGACTTCCTTGTTTTCCCAATAATCTGTTTTCTATCTGGGAAAGGGCATTTTTTACAGGAGTCAGGAATCCTCAAATAAATCAATTAAGCTAAAAAGAGAACACTGTAGTCATCAAGAGAACCAGAGTTACATCCCCACAACTTCAGCATGCACCTCACAGGTAAACAAATATATTGGATGTCAAACTTTGCCAACAAAAAGTTATTAGAAAAAGACCGTTCCTTTATATTTCTCATGAAAGTTTTGAAGTTATTAGCTTAAAAAATGGTGAAACCTGCAGATGAGACAACTGAATTTGTAATTATCAGTCAGCCTAAAGGCACAATTCAGGTTCTTAACAATGAAATGATTCAGTTCAGTTGGGAATTATCTTTGGAAGCATCTCCCCATAGATGCCTTCTTTTTAATCCCTCTGCAACATAAATGACCTGTTTTCTAGTTGTTCAACCACTCCTTCCAGAACATTTCAGTGTCTCAGGAAAGTCTACCTAGGAAAAGAACCGTGACAGCTGTAGGGGTTCAACATCACAGAGGATTTTAAGAGCAGGTTAGGAAAGCAACTACCACAAGCGATCAAGAACCGCTTAACCTACAAGAATGAATGCAATGAATGGATGACCCCATATTTTCAAGTCTGTATTTCTGCAGTATGGCATTTCTCTGCTGTGTATCCAACCTATGCTACCTCTGGGAGAAACAGCTGCTGCCTCACCTCTGGCATGCTCAAAGGAATCCTTATATTTGCTTTTAAGAATTTAATACGTGAGATTCTTTTTTTATGGCTCTACATCACAATGCTGAAATAACACAATTTAGAAATACTTGGAAGTTGCACTAAATGCAATTTTTATATTTGCAAGTTTAACTAACAACTTTAAAAGTTTTAAGTCCAGCAAGCTATCAGAGCTCTAAAGATTATACGTTACATACTCTCATATATTCCTGTTTCAGTTACTCTCATTGGTATGATACACAAAAGTACTGTCTTGGTTCCGCTCCTTGCTTTCACACAGCCACTGCACCCGAGTTGGTCATGATCTTGATGCTCCCAGATGACTACTTGGAAACAGAAATATTTGCAATGACCTATTAAAAATTCTCACCTTGAGGATAAGCAATGTAGAGCAACCACATAAAAATACTGCAGGAGGTGTCTCAACATTGGCCTCTTCATGTTCCTTCCTCCCCAAGTTAGAAATACAGCAGTCAAATGCACAGCAGATGCAACCACTGCACCTCTTTTCTTAGTTAATAGGCTAAAGTTTATTTTCTTAAACCTGAAAAGCAGAACATCATCCTAGCTTCATACTTGCAATGGCTTTTTCTGCACTAACAGCTTCACTTATAAACCCTGTCTCTAGAGACTCCTAAAGTAAACTTTTCTTTTTTATAGCTTCCTTCAGTCTTCACCGCCTAATGCAGAAGATGTATCTTGCCACCTGACTCACTCCCTCCAGCTATTTTTAGAAGCTTTTCCATTTTGATGGACCACTGCAGATCACATTCAAAGAACATCAACTGCGTTTAAGTGAAGTTACAGATGTGACAAACTGGCAAATCTGGGAAGGAAGACTAACCCAAACAACTCATACTATCGTGAACAAAAAAATCCCAACATCATTACCTCTCCTCTGGGTGACTGTTTTCGAGTTTCATCTGTCTCATAACTCCATGGATAGTTGTTTTTTTTTCCCTGTGATTTCCTCTCTACAAAAGAGAGTTTTAAAAGCATACTTCTTCATCTTACCCAGGGGAGCCATTTCAATCGCTCAGTCAAACATATATTTATCAACTAAATAACACTTATTCATTTAAACTGCTGCGTTATTTACCCAGTTGAATTACTATTTTGGCATATATATTTGAAAAGACTGTTTTTGCTCTCAAGCATATTTGCCTTTGAAGCTATCAAATAGGCAATACATGACAACAGCAATGCAAACTCCCCCCGCTAACTTGTCAGCAGGCCTCATCTCCGAGCTGGAGGTCAGATTCAAGGTGGCGGCTGATAGGACATGCCCAGTCAGCCTTTAATTTAACTGATGTCAAGCGGTGTCAGCTATGGAGGCAGAACTGTATCTACATTGAAACCAGAGATACTTGAGCATTTATTATCGGCTCCTCTCCCATACTGTAGCTGAAATTAAAAAATAAAAATGAAATCTGGCTACCAGCAGTGTCACGCTACAGACATCACATTTAAATAGCAATTAACTCCACCACTTTGACTGCATGGTTTTATGATGGTGATGAACGTGAATTGTGTCTTGATAACACTCCTGAAAAATCTAGCAGAATATCCATTTCAATGGATCCATAATGAACTACAAAGATCATTTGGACAGTTTCAAATTAAATACAAGGAATAAATATCACCAATGTTGGTCAAAGAGAATTCTCTTTCACTTCTCTTCCTGTATGTCTTCATTTCTGATAAATCACGGCTGCTAACATAGCTTTCCTCATCTTTTTATCTAATGCATTTTTCTGTTAGGGATTTTCACAGATGATTCAGGATTCCAAAGAAATTTATGGTACAGCTGTGTAAAGGAAACCATTCAATACAAAAATACACTCCACTGAACTTTTTTGTCAAAAAAGAATCTGTGGAAATTACTGTGGTTAGAAAATGCCTTTTCTATACAAATTTCTTCTGCGGAAAAATCAGAGCTGTGCACTGATACCACACTGATCGCTTCCTAGATGAACTTAGGCTTCAAAATATCTACTACTAATACCTAAGCGCCCTAGGACCCAGTGAATACAGATTTTTTTTGAAATGTGTACAATAGATTGACTGCTGATGACAAATTCCCACAGCTATAATAAAGTAAAAAGCCAGGAAATGAGAGTGTCTGGAGAAGCTGCTGTGACACATCTTGAACTTCAGTTACGCTGAAGATGCTGAGGTACTAATGAGCTATATTTTGTGAAGTGAGGAAAAAGGAAGCTTCTGAATTTGTATGAGCTTTCAGGAGTCTAGTAAACCAGCTTCTGAAACAAAATGAAAATCTCAGGTTTTCTGGTCAGTATCCCCCATTTCTGTTGTGGCGAGAGGAAAGAAACTCTGCAAAGACTGTGTGCTTAAGACACCTAAATATTTAGGTACATCTTCGCATTCATGTAGGCAAGGCTTCGCAAAATTCATTATTTTCAGAATCAAAAGCAAATTGTAACTTAAATAAAAGGAAGTTCTGTTCGTTCGCTGCATTTCACAAAGGACAAATACATACTACCACGACTTTCTACATCAACATTACAACCATCTCTGATGGTATATAATACACCTCATCACCTAACTTTAAACATGGCAACTCACACCTGCAAAACAAACCAAAAAAACAACAAAAACAACAAAAAAACCCACCATAAAAATAAAACTCCTCTTCTGTTCTGTTGAACTTAGTCAAATCCTGCGCTTCTGCTAAGACAGACCCAGGGCCTGGTATTTTTCAGAAGATCACATCCGCAAGCCTTCAGAGCGTCCATATTACTTCTGCTTGCTAATGTGTTAATTAAGATCTACGTTACATTAGCCACATAACTACTTAATAAGATTAATTCATCTGGAAAATGATGGCATGTCTTGATTAAATTGAATGAAGGTAACGGAAGTGACATTTAAAATACATTGATTGTTATTACATTTGGATCATCTGTTTTAAAGCGTGTGAAAGGAATGAGTAGAAACCAAAAGACTCACGTCGTTTACATGGTTAATGAGGTCCAAGTTTTTCATCTTTTTGTCTTTTGCGTCATGACAAAGAGTTGCCTCCAGCTGTTCGTGGGCCCTTATGCTGCCTAAGGAGTGGGATTTGGTTGCAGCAGAAACCTGGCTGTGGGTAGCACCAGTGTCTCAGGCTTTCAAAAATCATTGGGCCTATTCCAGCTGCATCCAAACCCCAACGCATCAATACGTAAGGGCACCATATCTTCCCATTTAATAAATCTGTTATTCTTTTAACATTGCCTGTCTGCTGCACTGCTAATAAAATATCTTACCGACTAGACAATCATTTCTGTGTGCAGCCCAGAATGTGACTCAGAGCTGCAGCAGCTGGCAGGGGTCTCAAAATCATTTGGAGAGAGCTGAAGACAACCTAGACAGCTTCAGAGTGAGTGCTGAACTCAGCTGCCCATAGCTACTCAAGGCAAATTTCTGCCAGATGAGAGAGAGGAAAAACAGATTTCTGCTAATCTCAAACAAGTAAGTTTGTGTCATATTTAACAGTAAATGTAACTGTCTTTGTTTTATTATTGCCATTATATTTACAGTGCTGAATTTGATAACTGAAATCAAGTATTTTTAACAACGCTTCAATACTTTGCTGTTTAATTAACCACAATTGTCTTTTCAAAATCCACACACTCTGATAGACTTAGTGAAATATCTCAGGAACTGAGCATGAACCTGGATCAAGCTGTTTGGTCCAAAGAAACACAAACCCTAGATTAGGTGAGCATCAGAACACACATTCAAATCTACCTTTGCCAATTAGTTGGTATATTTAGGGTAACTGAAGTGATCTTTCAGGTCCATAATCCTTGCCCATAATTACCTTTGGTATATTTTAAAATGTGGGTTTCTAGGATCAGAGACCACAATCTCTCACTGTGTTTCTCAACTTTAGAGAAACTTACTATAGCGAATAATCAAGATAAAAAATACTAAGTCCATTTGGAATTAGTGGACATTTTACTAAATTTGCAAACACACCAAAGACAATATGTCATAAACAGAAAAACTCCACACCGAAGCATTTACTTGCATTTGCAGCTGGAGTTAGTTTGGATATTTCCACATAAATGGTAGTTTATCTTAGGTGTCCTCTGAAATTATTAAAATTGACTTTTACAGTATATCCTGTCAATTAGAAAGGAAACAGCACATACATAGTCACATACTTTATGGAAATTTGTGACTAGCCTACCACATAATTGTAAAAGTAGAATATATTTTTGGCATAGATTAACAGAATCTAGGCACAGAAAAATCCCAGAAGGTCATCCAACTCATTTCTTCGTGAAGAAGCAATTATTCCAAAACATGCTGTTATTTCCCCTTCCCTTTTCCCCCTACTTTAGATTCATCATACCAAAATTTCCAACATTATCGTTATGCAACTGTAACAGACAAATGGGGTTCCCTCTCAGGAATTTTTTTTTAATGTCATTACTATCTCTCTCATCCCTGCAGCCATTCTGTAATTGTACAGCAGTGCCAACCTTCTGGGTTTTATGTACTATGAAGGGATACTACCTTCTAATTTGTATTAAGAAAGGAATTTTTCTCTAATTTTGTCTCTTAATCTAAATTCTTAGTTCAGCACAACTTCCAGAGACTACAGGAAAAATAAAAAAAGGTGCAAGCTATTTTGTGCTTAGGTTAGAGCCAGAGCATTGTAGACTTCACCTGCAGTTTTACAGCAAGACTGAGGATTTTTCTACCCGTTGCACTTGCCTACTCTTTTCAGACATGCCCAGTATTAGTGAGATGTAGTATGTAATTACAAAAAATCTGCAACTGCGTTATCTTAATAGTGAATTTTGTTTTCATTAAGATAGGAAAATGCAGTAATAAAGTAATTTACATTCTTTTTAAATTGCAGTTTTATTATTTCAGACCAGAATTTAGTCTCTTAATAAGGAAAAAGCAAATCAAATTGAAATATCTGCTTTTTTTTTTCCCCCTTTCAAATTGCTCTACTTTAAAATGCCTTTCTTGCTGAGTATGCACAGCTTGTGTTTAAGTGGCCGTTCTCAGTCTAGGGGTTAAAGGTTTCTTTGGGAGACCCATGTTTTGAAAAGAATGGCTTCATCCTGAGTTCTGTCAATTATAGAAAGGTCATTCTCCACAGCCAGAGCCTTGAGTCCTAAAATGGTTGTTGTGTTAAAAGCTGTCAGAGGCTTTCCTAAAAACTGCGAGGACAGCAATATTAACTTGGACATAACAAAAGGAAAGGTGATGTAGAAAAACTTTTCACCCTTCCCTGCTATGAGAATTTATCTTTTAGATATTCCTTGTGCTCATCCAAACCTGTCATTCATATTATTCCACTGTGGAGGATTACCTGCCTAAATATTGTTCTCTCCCCTTCCCCCAGATTACCAACATTTCAGCAACCTTCTACAAAATGTCAGAAGAACGAGTAAACTTTTCCAACGTGCTCTGAGGAAAGCTAACTGCGGCAATTTAAGACATAACTAGCAGTTCTGTCTCCTTGTCTCCTCTACAGGAGGTTACCACTGCCAAAACAGCCGGCATCTCAGCCTCTTCAAACGTGCAAAGCTAATTAGAGTGGGGCTGGGATGAACTGCCAGAATTTGCACTGAAGTGCCCCAGGCAGATGAGCACATTCCAATTCAACAATCCTGCTGCCCTATATTTGCACAGAGATGGCAACAAAAAGCTGCAGGGGAGGGAATTTGGACACGTGTTAAGCACTGCAGTTGTCTGCTAAGTGACCGTAATTGCAGGCCTGAGCTCTTCAGGTTCCTGCCTAAGACCATAGGGTCTCTCACCTGTGCACAATCTGGAAGAAGTTCAGCAGTAATATAAACGTTCTGCCTTGTACTTAGGGATGTGCTGTTCATCCAGTCTGACCTACAGTCAGTCAGAGATGAAAGCCAAACCAACAAAACAGTGTCTGAAAATCTACAGGTTTTTTTCAACCACTAAGATATAGGAATTCATGACAAGGAAGAAGCCAAAATTAGTCCCTCCATAGAAAACATGAAGACGCTGAGATGCAGCAGCAGCATTTATTGAAAAGAGAAGCAAATCTATGAAATGGTCTGGCACACCAAAGAACAACTCAGCTTTCTTTCCCAGCTCTACTTTAACTGATGTTTTCCCAGTGGGAAAATACATCCAATGGAAGTATCTTGTGTTAGCATTTGTTTCTAACACTAGCTTCAGCAACCAGCAAGTTTAACATGAGCTTTTGTTGGTCAGCTTTGAAGAAAATTCTTCTGTTGACCACTAGCAAGTGCTCTTACTTTTCTTCTGTTTCAGTCCACTTTCATTCTGCCTTCACAGTGCACTATGGGCTATGAAATGCTTTGACTAACTGACATGTTCTGTTCTGTCTTCAGGTCATAATTTTTGTAATAACCAGAAAAAGCCTCATTGCAATATAAGAAAGAAAACACCTGGATCTCACCACTAAAAAAATAAAAAAAGGATTAAATTTAAACTATTAAGTCCTTTTCATGACATGAAAATATCATTTTAACATATAAGTTCTCAGTTTAAGGAAGTATTTCTGTTCCTAGATTTCCCCCTGATTCTCCTCATTGTCCTGTCTCCATCATTCCCCACTGAAACAGGGTTTTCCTTTATGGGAGAAAGAATCCATTTGTTGACCACATTGCTCATACTAATATGACAGGACAAATTATTTACTATGGCTTGAACTCTGCTGTCCTTGATGTTTCCTATTAGAATTGCCTCTGAGAAAGAAGAAAAAACAGGGGTTTGGTCCCAGCTGGAAGCCAAAGTTCTTGACTTCTCCCAAGCACTAAGAATGTACTTGCCTACTAAGTCCAGTCTCTTCCTCTGAGCTCTCTTAACTAAACCTGGAAACAGCATGTATAGCCAGTAAAATACATTTTCTGACTGAGCACTTCTTCGTTAGCGCCTGAGGGAGCATATCTTCATTAGGAGATGAGATTCTAGAAATTACGTGATTTTGTGCACTGATGCACAGAGGGCCAGAGCACAAACAGCCGCACCGGCGCGGCGAAGCAGCAAACGTGCAGAAAACACCAGCGATGCTCCAACCGGCCTCAGACAAAGATTCCGCACCACACACCACACCTCCGTGCGAGTGTATCTGATGGAAGAACCGTGCGAGGCGCCGAGGGCCCGGAGCCGCAGCCTCACCTCTGCCTCCAGATGGCACCGTCGCCCCGTCCTCGGCGCCCGGCGGCCCCGGCCGCATCCCGTTGTTGAAGGTGTGTCCGTCGGCGGGTTGGAGCTGCCAGTTCAGCCCCAGGAGGTGCATCGCTGCCGGGACAAAAATAGGCGGGCACGGTCAGTGCACGGGGGAGACAACACAGCTCATGTCAATGAAGCGTCTTTGGGAAACCCGCGGTAAAGGCGGCTTGTCTCAGAGGAACGCTAATACGCTAAACAAAAAGGCAACACAAAAAAACCCCCCCGAACCTCAAACCCAAACAAACCAGGAAAGCGCCCGGGTGATTTGCGTTAATCCGTTTTATTTTTGTTCGCTTATCAGATCTTCTGAATTAGTGAAACGCAAAAGGAAAAGCGCCTACAGTCCCGCGTTGTCAAACAGGAGGGGTAAGCACTTTGTTCAGCCTTGGGCGCTGTGCACTACCCCTGCCACACACACACTGCAGGGTGTCTGCAGAACAAATAGCACTACTTAAAAATACTAGCTCCGATTTGAAATTACGTCTGATAATTTACAAGTCGATTATAAAATTATCTTTAGCCCGACGTATATTAATGCCATTGTCATGCAATTATGTTGTGTTTATTACAACTTCTCTAAATCAACAGATTTCACAGCCTCTGCCTTCATTTTGCTGGTGAAACTTTCCTGACAAACCCAGCTCTTTGCCAATCCTTTAACTTCACGTTTTTTTTCTAATCCACTGCACGAATCTCAGCTGCCGGGGCCACAGACCAGCGAGCCACCCTGGCCCGGGCCAGGGATGGTGTGTTGCCAGCAGAGCTCCCCGACACCCGTGTGGGCAACCTGGCTTCTCTGGGGGTCCCCGAGCCAGAGGGCAGGATTGCAGGGATGGCCGAGACCAGGCCCCACTCCCACAGTACGGAGCGGGGAAAAAGGCCATGGCAGCACCTTCGCCAGTGCCTGAGTTAGAGCTCTGTGGCAGGGGCTAATTGAGTAAGTCCTGTGCATAATGCATGAGCCTTGACAGGTCTGAATCACTCAGCCAGGGGATTTATGTGCATCTTCGCCGCCTGTAAACAGAAGCTACCTGAATACATCTCCATACTTCCATGGCATTATCCCTATGGCATCCTCCCAATACAGAGGAGCAGCCAGGGATAGAAAAGCCCACAAAGCTGTTTTTATTCACTTTCTTGACATCCACCATGAGCACTCTTCTTGGTTACACAGGATGTATGTAAACCTACATACCAGAGGGAACAGCATTTTCAGTTATATACCAAATTGGTGTCTGAGGGGGCCCACTGTCAGTTTAGGGGCAGAAAACACATATGATTATGGGCACCCTTATAATTATTCACTTCTGCAGTGTCACATCCACCTAAGGTTAGCAGGTATTTTGCGTTCAATTACAAGCAATTGTGGAAGAGCCAGTGTGGTCCCAAGCGGACCACCAGCGGCCACACAGCTAAGTGTCCAGAGATTAAACATTAAGGATAGGTAAGGCAAAAGAGTTACCACAGGAACCGCAATTTGCAGTGCTTGGGACATCACTCACATGATCTCTGAATACAGAAAATCCATTTAGATGTGACCAACTCATAGATTCCTAAAAACCCAAGAAAACAGAACAAAGCACTGCCCACCCCCAGAAACCATCTATCCCAACTCCCGGAAATCTCAGTGCACGATCTGAGTTTGGTCTTCACATTTTTGACACAAGCAGCTGAGAAGCAAGGTGGCTTTCACCACATCACTTGCCCCTAGATGTACTTACAGACCAAGCAGATCTCAAAGAATAGGAACTACAACCCAGGATCGTTTTGTGTGAAGAGGGAAGTTGCAAGATTTTGCGTTCATGTGGAATGTGTAAAATTTTTTTCTATTAGGGATAAAGATTTGAAAAGACATTAAAGTATCTTGTATTTTAAAAATTGCCAAGTATGAACCTGAAAAGGCTGTTTTGTTGAGAAGCTACTTAAAATTTATTTCTAGGGAATGTTTTATAATTCAGGGAAATATACAAACATTTTATGTCAGATCAATTGTTTTATCAAGTTACACCTTTTTTGTTTTGCCAAACCAAACATTTAAAAAGACTGTCCAGTCTAATCTCAAGGAAGTAATTTTCTTCCCAGTATGGCAACGAAACTGAAAAATTATTCATCAAGCTCAAAGAGCAAACAAGTGGGCAGTGAGTACAGATTCTTCCCACTGAGTGAGAGCCACAGTCTGTGCTGTAGACTGGGGCCGGCAGGTAGCAGAGCAGCTAGGGCTGCGTTTGTGCTGCCAGGAGCGCACACACACCAAGGCTCCAGAGATGGAAAGCACAGAGTGCATAAGGATTCAGAGAATTTCAGAGCCCCAAAACAAAGACAAGTCATAGAGGAGACTTTTGGGGTTTATACTCTCGGTGTGTCTATTCAAAGGTGCTTTTATTTCTTTCTTTTTTAAAATTATTTTTATTGTAAGTGTAACCATAAATGTAGGTCACTCGCAGAGGTGAAAGTGATGCTTCAAGTGCGAACCATTCTTTACAACAAAGAGATAGGGAAATCATAACTAATAGTCTGTCCAAGAGAATTATAGTTGCTAAGCTATAATTACCAGGTAAATACAGACAAGGAATTGCAGAAGATCTTATTAATGCGGTATTAAGAAAAACTTTGAACTACCTGCTTCCAAGTATGTCATGATTTCATTAATAACTCCATTGCTCTGTGTTTTACTCATAGATGCACATTAGGTAGGAACAATTAGAGCTCATTCCTAACCGGGCAGGTATTTGCCTGTCTGCTATAGTCCCTTACAGAGAAAAAGTGACAATCTCCTGCACAGCTCCCGTACCCATTACGTGATCTACAAACTTCCATCAAGACAGCTCAAGTCACAAACATGAGGAACGTTCACCTTCCACCAAGAATACCTGGAGAAAAATATGCCACAGGGGCCTGAGGGAAAGCTCCGTGTTTGCGTTGCGCAGAGCAAACCTGACTGGCAGCCGAGCAGGGGGAACAAGGAGCCACCTATTCTCTCCTGCTTCAGAACGCTGTGAGCTGGCAAATTTATATGATTAACCTTTTGTTCTGTTAATCAAACAAAAATGCCTCTAGCAAAGTAATAAGTAGAAGCCTGTTTAATTAGAAATATGGGGATCCACTCAGAAGTGCAGTGCATATGTGTTAGAGGAGAAATTTGGGCTAGTTAATTTGTGCCTGTTTCCTATTTTTTCGATTGTGTGGCTTTTGATCTTGGTTTTTTGGTTTTGGTTTTTTTTTTTTTTTGAAACTACAACTTAATAATCTGTGATGCTTTAGGTTTGCCTTCTGCCCCAAGGACAAACTTTCACCAGTTATTACTGTACTGGCCACATGTTCTCCATAAGGATATTCACCAGAGAGCTGAGTTGGGATACTCGGTTAGGTTCAAAGATGTACGCTGATTTTCCTAAACAGCCCACTTAAACACATTTCCAGACCTCTACATTTGATTTATAGATTAACATTCAGGGATAAACACATCCCTGGACATTTAGAACAGGCACACAAAAAATGGCATTTTATCTGTTACATGTATGGTGTATTCAGAAATTGCACTTTACAGGCTACTTGCATATGTTTTGTAGGTATTATTTACATTTGTTTGCTTTTTCCCCCCTTCAACATTCAACTTAAGTTCTTGTCTCTGATCATGTATCAAATACATTTTCGAACACTGAGCTTGGCAGAATTTATCTGGTTCATTTAACACTAACATCTAGTAACTCAGGATAGTGAATTGTGTATTTCTGTTCTCTAAAAGATGAGAATATAGAAACAATAAATTTTGAAGTAAACTCCTTGAGGTTTAGGTAAAAGCGAATAATCTCCCTCTCACTCCCACCCCAGCAACACACACAAAAGCACCTGGAAGCTAAGCCTGCATGCCCAGCAAGAACAAAAGCCGAGAACTAGTTCATCACTCCAGGTGGTGAAGCTGTCAAGGATCAATCTAAGAGTTACATAAGGCAGAGGCTGCTGGAGTGAATCACATACTATTTTAAGAAATCCCCAAAGGTATACAAATCCACAGAAAAATGGCAAAACTTACATGCAAAACCTTCTTGAATGTTCCCTAAGACGCATCAGTGTCCTCTTCCTTTCAGACTTCTCCCATTTTGGCCATAAACCCAATGCTCGCTCTGTTCAGGGTTCAGTCTATTGGACAATGGTTTCTAAGCTCAGAAAGCTCTGTCTTCCCTTTGTGCTCTCCTGTCCCTCTTAACCATGTATTTTTTAAACAAGAGACCTCCAGTACCCTCAGGTGCTAGAGGTCTCCCTGTAGCATGACTCAGTATCTGCTGACAGGCAGGGGCAGAATCAGGTGTGGCACTTACCCCCTTCCCTTGCTGGTGTTCCCTCTTAAAGGGACAAACATTAACAACCCACCATTTTTCCCATTCCTACTGCATTTTCCCAGTTGAGGTCTGGGAGACTTGCACTGCTTGCTTGTTAAAACATTCAGTGTTCCCTAAATGACTCAAAAAGATGGGCAGGTTATTAATATATATTAATTGTCCAGGCAGTCACACTTACTGAACCCTAAATTAGTGTCATCCAAAATGAACCCATCAAACTATAATCTCACATTGTGGGGTTATATCGAGTCATATTATGTTTAACTGTAGCTGGCCAGCCTCTTCTCACATGAAAAAGCGATTGGTCCACTGTATCGTGAATGACATGAGCAGATGAACACTAAAAGCATATTTGCTGTATGTAGGGTACTATATTTTAGGGGAGTAGAAACACTGGGAGTTTCCTTTCCTTCCACTTGTGAGGTGAACAATGATGTAACTCTTGTTATTCCACTCTACTTACTTGGTCTTGAGCAACACCTGTGTGGTTTCCAAATGAGGCCTAATGAATCACAGACATGATGAAACAAAAGGTACCTAATAAATCTTAGCAGCATGTAATTTTATAGCATATATAGTCAAAGAACTACCTGCACATCCATTTTTTTTTTCATGTGGTCTGTATATTGGTTTAAGGCACCACAGTACTTGTATGAATCAAAAGAAGTTTAGTGCTTTACACTTCTGGGTGCATATAGATGGGTAACCCAGGTAACTGGAGAAGAACAAATATATTCAAAAAAATTAAAAAATAGTCAAACATTATTAGATGCTTACTTTGCATTAAATGTTACTCGGCTGAGACTTGTGCACTTCAGGAATACCAGAAATTGATTTTACTGATCTCAATTAGTATTCATAAAATAACAGTTATTTAAAAGACTGGAAGCATAGTAATTTAATGTTCTAGTACTATTCCTCTGGAGAAATAGGTTCAAGTTCAACCCAAGTCACAAGCGAAATGAGTGCGTTAGGCCTATTCCCTAGTGATTACTTGCCCCCATTACAAAATGAATGCACAATTCATCACAGCTGACAACCTCTCCTCAAGAGAAGCCCGAGACAGGAATAGCAGGGGTCTGAAGGGCAGGAAAGAGCGATGGAGGAACTGCATGGGAAAAACTTGTGTGGTGCCTGAAAACACTCTACTGGATTCTGACTAGTGCTACTCTCGGGTCTCCATCTGAGGAGCAAGGATTAATGGGTTGCTGTAACAAGGAAAGAAGCCTTCCCCAGCTCCTCTCACACCAGAAGAGGTCACGAGACGGTTCACAGACACACGCCCCATCAGAATTTGCTGAACTAAATCTCCATTGAGGTCTGTATTTTGCTAACATGTTTTAGGATTAAAGGCAGTTGTCTGGAAAAAAGCTGCTGAATCCAAGAACCGGGAATCACACTTAGATTAATGCCCTCTCATACTCTGTTACTGGGAGAAAGGGACAGCATCCCCAGGAATTTCTAATCTGTGATTCCTCCACTTCAACATATATTGAACTGCTTGGAAAATCATTAAAAAAACCCCACTTGAGTCTTTGTTACTTAAAAGAAACCGTCTTAAAATAGACAACGGGAACAAGCATCACCTTTCCTTGCTATAGAAACAATGATGTCTCACCTAAAATTCAGGACTGCCTACCTGAACTTTCTGTTCCTCCTTGAATACCTGTTGTGACTGTGACAAGGATGCCAGAGTCCTCCTGAGGGTATCCAAGAGAGCTCAGAAAAAAATCATCGTGTTCCCAGGCCTTTTTCTAAATGCAAAACAAACGCCATATGGCTTGCTGGGTGGACATCTGCCATATTTGATATATTATCTACAGGAAAGTTTAAAGTAGTATTTAAAACATCCAAACCTATCATTTATGGTATGAAAGAATTCCGAATGGAAAACAGGCCCTGCAGGGTGGCAGCAGGGTCTGCTGCTGATACTGCATTCGTCAAGAAAAGGGCAGCTGAGACAAAATGCAACCGAGTGACTGGGCTATAAAATGGCAGATGAAATTCAAACCTGGTTAAGATAAAATGACTTACGCTGGAGAGGAGTCACCTTATCTCTACAGATAAAATAATGAGCTCCGAGCTGACTGTTATCAAACTGAAGAGAAATTTTTTGGCTAGATGATAAAGCTCCCTGAAATTTTCAAGCAAGTCAAACACTGAATCATCATGAGAAGAGGGAACAAAGCAAGGAATATTGTTATGCCACCTCCACTCAGCTCAGAAAGGACGTTGGAAGATGAGTAGGGTAAAGTACATGCATGATTTGCCTGTTCTTACAAGACAACCAATTTTGGATGCTGGAGATAAGTTAATGGATTATTTGACTTTTATCTGACCCAACACAGCTGCTCCTACCTGTACTGCAACACTGTGGTGTATCCACCAGTCACAATGTTTTTTGGAGTGTTAGATGCATTTTTGTCCTCTACACTGTACCACAGCACGTCCCTAATCTTTCCACCAGCTCAGACAATCTGAGGAGTGCTTAGATACACACATCACAGGCCAACCCTTGAATTCTTATGCCACAAAACATTCCCTAGAAGCAGTACGATTTTTAGGTATCTTAAGGCATGAGCTTCAGTACATCTAAAGAGGCTGAGAATATAGTATATAAAATTGCACAAGGCAAGTTTCTCAACCTACTGTAGTTATTCACCAGCACAACAGTAAATGCTCTATTTCATTCAGCAGAGTCACTTACAATTACGAGAGGCACATTTTCAAAATATCTTGTTGGAGATCTCGGTGAGACAGAAGGTAAGAAGATAAGACTACCAGTACTTGGGGCATTTTTGAACTCATGTTGTAATACTAATGACTAAGAACCTACAGTCCTCATGCAAAACATTTGGATGTACTCTTGATTGTACTGGCTCCTCTACTTGTGAACACTCAATTGTTTGCAGGAAAGGGTAAAGCAGCATTTCAAAAATAAATAATTTCATCTAAATTTAATATTATTGCTGCAGAATGTATGCAAAAAGTGCTGCTTATGGACCATGACCATTCAAGCCCAACTTATCTCCAAGGTCATTTATTCTCAGCATGTCATCTTAATCATCAGTATGCCGTTTGGTAGGCACCACATTTTCCTAATAAATGAAATTAAAAGTTTGTTTGGGAACTCTATTTAAAGCATTACCGAAATAAACAATTAACAGATCACACTATTTTCATTAAAACAATAGGTTTGCCTGTATTATTGCTGCAGAGCAAAATTAAGACCCATTATTTTGTCTTATTTATCTTGCACATAACATTGAACAAGACCTTGAGCTTCTGAGCGACTCTTTTTTAGTTTACAATGTTAAAAATGGAAAATTCCATTACCTATAATGGTACTGCTGCATATTTACATATCTTGTCACATGTGTTTTTCCACCTCCCCACCAATTGAATTAAGCTGATATTGTTGCCCATGTACAAGAGCTTTGAGATGCTACTCAACTACACATTTTTACTCTTTGTTAGCTCTGCCTGAGCTCTTCAAGAGTTTTACTTCAAGTAACAGCCAGGCTCTTCTCAGTAACGGCCAATGATAGGACAAGGGGCAATGGGTGCAAGCTGGAACATAGGAGGTTCCACTTAATTATGAGGAAAAACTTCATGGTGAGGGTGAGGGAACACTGGCAGAAGCTGCTCAGAGAGTTTGTGGAGTCTCCTTCTCTGGAGATATTCCAAACCTGCCTGGATGCGTTCCTGTGTGACCTGATGTAGGTGTTCCTGCTTCGTCAGGGGGATTGGACTAGATGATCTTTCAAGGTCCCTTCCAATCCCTGATATTCTGTGATTCTGTGACTTCTTATAACTTTCCAAGGAGGGAGACAGTGTATTGCCTGACTCCATGAGGAAAGCCGTGAGGACTGATTACCCAGTAAATTCATGAAACAATGAACGTAATAAATATGAGGCTACCACTTCTGCTAGCTGGCTCTCAGCTGCAGAGAGAAAACAGCTCTGTGCTTCTCTAATGCACAAGTGATCCTACAAACACCCTGAGAGTAAAACTGGACTTTGTGGGACATATGCTGAGGGAAGCAGAGGAGGACCCTTATGTTTGCAAGGGTAGTGCTTGATACGAAAGAAGGGAGAGCAGGGTGCCCCCCTCTACGGCAGAAACCTCAGGCGTGCTCCTTCCACTCCCCAGGGAGACACAGGAGATATTGTGCCAATCTGAAAACACAATCGAAAGAAAAGTCAACTTCACAGAATCTGAATGAAAAGAAAGCAATCCTCAGGCATAATTTCACCCTCAGCATGTAAACTCGTTTAGACAATAAACCGTTTAGAACAGGGTTTTTGCTTCATGAAGCAACCAGCCCAAGAAGCATTTTCTAGAAAGAGGATAAAGGATCTATGAATGAGTGTATTGTTATAATTGGCAGCAAAACTTCTGCTGGAAATTATTAATTGCTTTCCTTTGAATAAATGTTATTAGTGATGAAAAAGAAGATGGAAGGAAGGTTGCAAGATGGTTCATTGTCACTATGTTCACATGGAAGAAATAGGGAGACCCAAAAAAGGCAATTTTTCAAAAATTGGTCACACCCCCCTCCAAGCTGACTGATTTCTTTCCCTGTGCACATCACTAAACTGAATGGAATGAATTTTCAAAGCACAGCATGAAAGATATACCCACAAATCCCATTAGTAGTAATGAGATTTGTGTGCTTATCTGCCATGCAATGCTTTGAAAGTTCATTCCTCTATCTTCAACTTCAGTCTTTCTACTTCCAAAACACTTGAAAAGCTTACATGCACTTGCAGTTACTGTGGGGGTAGGGAAAACTGGAGGACATGGAGACCTGGCTCCCAATTGCCAGGATCACCACAGGCAAGCGGAGCTTCAGCCTGCAGGAATACGGGGGGTGCCTTGGGTGGTTGTTCGTTTCCCAGGCTGGGACTGAGAAAGAATTCCCTGGGTTAGACTTTTCAACTTTTCTTGTTTCAGTCCTCTTTACTGAAATGTTTTGATTTTGTGCCACTTTGAGCAATCTTTTTGTCATAAGGAGGGTAACAGCATTGCATGCTACCTCCAGAATCTGGAATCTCACTGCAAAGACCTTAAGAGAGAAGCAGTGTACAGTGCACTATTCATTTTTTCTTGTGACAGGCCTTAGATTGTACAGAGCGTAGAAAACTGGCACAAGATTAATCAGTTCCCAAAACTGTACAAAATGAACTCACTTTTTGCAGCAATTTTAAGAGTCAAGGCTGCAATCTTTTTGGTCTTGCATCTGAACTTGATGACTATAACTAATAAGAAAAGTGTTTATGTTTTTATTTACCTAATACAGTATCTTTCATCAAGGAAGGTCCCAAATCACATTATACAATATCCGCTTTACCAGCCTTGCCAAAACACTGCCACTTTTGAAATAGGCTTAGCATAGCAGAAAGGGATGCTCTTGAATAAAGCACAATGGAAAACCTCTTTTTCTTTGTTGTTTTTTTTTTTTTCCTTTGGGTTTTTTTTTTTTTTTGAGCAACTGTGAGCATTTAATGTTAATACAAAGCAAATTGAATCCAATTTTAATTTCACACCTAAGGGACACCATTATCATGAACAAAGTACCCAGCTCATCTTTATTCTGCGTCCAAGAGGAGGAAGAACCTAGCTGAGACTTGAAACTGGTGTTTCAAGGAATATGGGCACAAATATACTCTCTTAAATCACTGATGCTTCAAGGTACAAGAATCAGAATAACTGCTTTTCTTTTAATACTGACTGTAACCCCAAGGGATATCATGTCAAAGATTTATTCGACTACATTTGTCTTCCCAAACTGCAATGGCCCTAATATCTACAAGCATGTTCAACAAAATTTTCATAATCTAACTGTTCCAAAGCATTCAGATCTTGACTCGACCTCTGATTGTTAGCCACGTTGATAAGAAAATCGTTTTTACCTTTAGTATTCTTTTTGCGTACACTAAATGAATTAGAACTGCACTATTATGAATGGCCAAAGTTCTGTCCACAATGCAAGAGAAGTGTAATTTCTAATCACAGAATATATTCTTCCCTGAATAGAAATCATACGGAATAGTTTAATCACCTCACTGTAAAACCTGGTGTGAATGATAAAATTTAAGGTTTTACTATCTACACAAAGTAATTGTTGGAGTTAAAAGATCATTACAAAGAGGAAATAAATCCACAGATGAAAAGCAAATATGATTTCTTCTCCCAAAGCTTCTCATTCATTTTCAGCACTAGAAAATGTTTATATTTCTTTCGTGATATGCTCCAAAAGGTACATATAAACACCACCTAAATCGTATCTTGACAGTGAGATAAGAGGTAAAAATTATATTTAGCATCTAGGCAGATTTAGACCTCTATATGCCTTGCAAACCTGACATTATTAATGCATAGTGAATCAGATGTCCTACTGACCTGGACTAGAAACACATGTGAAAAATCAAATACCAATTGTATTTGATTGATATCTCATACAGTCTGCAGTTACAGCCTTGTAACTCACATTCCTTTGTGGATTTCTTTAATAGAAACTTTTAAAAAATAAACAATTATCAAATAGGACTTTAGTTATGTTTTTGAGAATTTTCTTTCCATTGTCCTTCCACTGCTATTAAGCATTTCCCATAAAGGCTTTACTATAACTGGGATATATTATATTGTTAATCTTATACCTGCCTTATTCTAGGCAGGTTTCCAAGTCTGAATTTTGCTTATTTTGCCTTCACAGGAAAAATACATTTTCTAACAAAGCAGAGACTGAAATCTTGCCCTCCTGCATGCGTGCCTTCTCATCTTCCCATCTAGAATTCTAGAGCAGGTAAGGGAGTGCAAGCTGCAAGTGAGGACATGATTTTAGTGTGATCACACCAATAGGAAAGTACATTAGAGAACAGAGAAATCAATTAAGGGTATATATGGTGCCAGGATTTTAGTTTCGGATCACTGCTTTATTTTGAAGTGGCAGAGTTGCAATTTTTCAGACTGCAGCAATATGCATTTTACACAGGACTTCTGTGTGTGTGTGTGTGTGTGCGCTCATATATGATTATCAATTACATCACCAAAACATCCTGTTACACAATTCCATCAGCCAATATGGGGATGAAGAAAAGCTTGCATATGCATTTTAAGTCCGTTTCAAGCATTGTGCACCGTGCATCACGGGAGACAATAATATTTAATTTGGATACCTACATCTTGATTCATCTAAGGAACTTCGTCATAATATACACTAATTAAATATTAATATTTGTATTACTTTTATCTATTACGTCTTAAATTGCTTTTTATATTACAGCTTTTTAAGGCTACCTCAATGTGATCTTCTTGATACAACACATATCACAGCAGATTCAGTAGAAATGACTGTTACAGATGGAGCTGCTGTCCACAACAGAAAAATGAAGCCAACTTATTGTACAGAGCGTCTGATACCTGAGCATTTTAACGAAGCAACGAAGCTTTCTGTCTCGCATACAAAATGGTGCAGAAGCCAATTCCACTGTCTGAGGTCAGCAATGCAGAATGCTCATCATCAGCCAGTTTAGAGCTGTTTAAAATCAAGGCCCACAGTAATCAAGGTCAAAATTGTCACTGACTTCAGTGGAGAGAGCTCCACTTCAGAACTCATCTATTTTAAGTATTTGAGAATGTGAATATCATGACCAAAATAAATAAAATAAAATGAAATAAAATAGTGTTTCCTACAAGCAACAGCAATCCACAAAAACTTTACCCTCCAAAGTCAACAGCTTAAATTGCAGGGTGCATTAGACACGACTGATAATGCATTAGCATATGCAGCACTGTATACAATTAATTAATGGATCATAGAATAAAATATGAGCTAGATTACATACCCTCAAAAACCTTTGGCTTCAATTACATACACTTTGCAGAGCATAACTGAATTACGTTAAATGATTAATACAATAAATTTTAAAACATGTAACGATGTTACTAAATTATACCAAGAAAATAACTAGGAATTATCCTTCAAAGAGAAGACAATTTACACTACAAGGAGCAAAATCCAATATAGGGTAGCTAGAGCTACACATTAGTATTTCATAGCTAATGCTCAAGTTGTGCTTCTTCATGTCGGTAACACCCAGCTGGACAACAACCAAACCAGGATTATAAATCTTTTTTCTTTGACGGATGAAACAGTAAATACTGTATTTAAAAAAAAACCCAAAACACCCAAAGCCTAAACTATATTGAAAATCTATCTAGCATTTCAGCCTCACTCTTCACTATGAAATTTATTTTCCTTTTTTCTTTTCCTTTCACGAATTTGCTTCATCTTGGAAGCAGGTATCAAAGCTGCTCCTCAATAACTTAAAAGAAAAATGACTAGAAACTCCTCAGTGTCACTGTTATCTGACAGGTTTCTGCAATGTATTTACCACCACCTTTCACAACATTACTAACATTTAAGTACCCAGAAAGTGCTACAGCTGAGATTTTTTTCCCATCCATTTCAATTTGAGAAAAATGCATTTGATTTTATGGTCTAATAGAGAAAATCTGCTTCTGTCTACTGGAAGTGGCTGTCCATACTAATTAGTGAGTAATAAAATTAACACAACCTTTATTTTGCTAGGATATGAACAGAAATTAAAATGAAGACACCACCAAACCTACTCATAACTCTTTACAAATCTCACCTTCTAGGACAGGTTCAAAAAAAAAAGATCACCACCCTGTGATAACAACTACAGAGTTATTTCACCATTTTTTCCATTTGAATGTGATTTTGACAATTTAATGACTGCATTCTTTCAAAAATAACAATGGTATTATGTGACTGTCATCTAAATGTAACTCAGGATTGCTATCAGTTCATAAAATTATTTCAGAAATCAGTTCACATCCCATGTTTTTGCAGAGTTTATATAAACTGCAGCTCTCCCTTCATTCTTGGAAAGTACTTTAACATTTGCATTCAAGTCCTCAGAGATAAGTTTTCAGTTCAGATGCAGGATTAACAAATTTCCATCCCTATACTACATTACAGAATTTTATGCAAACGCAGTTCTCTCTTTATAGAGGACCGCAGGCCTTTGGGACGAAAGAGTCTCTGGAGCATTGCATTGTTAGCACTCGTTGCAGAAAGCACCATGAAAAAAACCCCTGCTTTCACACCACGCTTTCTAAAAGGTGGTATTACCCCACGCAACAAGTAATGCAGCTGAAACGATCAGATATCGTTCTGAACAACGTAGCTGACTCTGTAGTACCTGGGAGGTCTGAGGAAGGAACGCATTAGGTTCTGCTGCATATTTCTGAGTCAGGCCCATGGAGTTCTTTGAACCTTTGCTAACCCAATTTTGCATTTGAAATATATTCAGAACTTCCCTTCTCCTTTTTAGCAAAGTAGACACAACACACTCCCTGCCTCCCGTCAGGGAACAATGGGAGGGACCGAGCATGGTGCGGCTAAGCACTCTCATTGAAAAAAACAGAGGATGCTGCAATAATTGTCCTGAGTGGCTAGAAAGGAAACAAGACTCTACGCTGACAGCTTAGCTCAGCGTGAACTCTCATTTTTCACACGGAGCTAATTAAAAACTGAAATTAGTTAAATATGGAAATGACACTTGCAAGCACTTTAGCTGAATTCTGGCAAAATCCCTCCAGAGTGCTGCGACACTACCTGCTGCTTCAAAACTCCCCAACTGAATTTCACAGTTAAAAGGCTGAGCAAAGGGAAAGTTATTACAGAGATTTCCAATTCAAAATGTGCCTGTAAAATTCTAAATTAAATTTCATGGTAGCCCCTTTCAGTAACTAGGGACGTACTGTGCAGCCCAACGATATGGTGCTCAAATGACATCCCTGTGTGTGTTCTCTGATTATCTCACCTTTAGGCACTGTGCTGCTTGTGCCAAAACCGTGAAGCTCACGAGGACACCGGCACTACGATGCTACAAAGATAAGCCATGCAAAGACTGCTACAGAAGAAGTTACTTGGAAAGCACAGCCGCTCAGTGCGTAAAGAAATTACTTCCACGGTTTCACAGCGGAAGTCTCAGAAAATCAGAACCCAAGATCCAAAATACTTTATGCCTCATTATTTTAATTTACATTTGTAAGTGCTGACTACCTATGCAGGTAGGGTCTATACTGCAACAAATTACATGGCCTATATATATATATGTATATATATATATCAGTGCTTTACAGGCAAGGTAATAATAAAAAGCACTTCTGCATATTGAAATGAGCATAAAGAACCAAGGGACTGGATATGCATAAAAGGTATGATGACTGACATTAGCTTTTTGACTAAAGCACCCTGTGAATTCCATTTTGGTGCATGTGACTTGCCTAGTATGCATAAAAGCAAGGGTATTTGCCCAAGGGCAAATATGATTTCTAAATGCAATTTAACAAAGCCCGCCCATGGAGCAGATCATTTTGGATCCATACCAAGGCATTCAGGATAGCCAATCACTTTCAAAACAACTGGAGCGTTTTGATTTTATTGTTTTTCCTACATTCCATCCCTTTACCCTTGAGGCAATCCCCTCCCACTGGCTGTCCGCCACTATTGCACCAACAAATTTCTGTCTAGGAAAGCCAGCAAAAGATGCCACGTAGCATGAAAGCCACTGTTACTCCCAAGTCTGCTGGCAGCAGGTATTGCTGCACCCAGCCTGCCAAAACCTCTTCCCTGGCAGCGAGCTGTATAATCTGTACATCACACCCAGGCTTTGCTAGTCCAGGGCCTTGAAACATCTCAGCTTACCCAGCTGGAGGGGATATGCTGCAGCTGCACCATCAGACCCTCTTATTTTATTGAATTTTGAATATGCAGTTTCAAAGCAATTCAAATGAATTTGCCCAAGGCCTCAGATCAGTAAAACTACTGATACCATCTGCAGCAGGCTTCCTAAATTTGAAGCATTTAAAAACAGGTGACAGGATAGGAGCTTTCAGTGTAAGGACTGACACTCATGAATAGCCTGCTAAACAAACTTGGTTATGCCCCATTTTGGCAAGGAAGGAACTATATGGCTTTCAGCCCGATTCTCACAATAGCACTGGTAATAATGGGAAATTCCATTTTAAATTATTTTTAAAATCATGTATATTTTTCCAAGCAAAAAAGGAAGCATTTGTTTGATACCTGAATTTCATCTATTTTAGAGCATATATGTGAGTGGAGATAAAGAGCAGATTATGATGCACATGAACTCTTAAGCAAGAGGGTGTATTAAGAAATCCAGAAACCAACATCAAGCAGGTTGAGGCCTCTTTATGAAACACCTGTGAGGTTACTGAAACACAGGTTGCTCTAAAGGAGGAAATCCAAAATCAGGATTATAACACCGTTCCCCCTCAAGGAGTGTTTTTAAGAATGTCCATTGCTTAATCATATTCAATACCCTTAAACATTCCATATTATGTTGAAATGTATGTACACACAGTGTTAAATCCTGCAGGTCCACAGAGATTAGCAGCGAGACTACAGTAAATGGATACTACATTTTGACAAAGGTCCCTTGTTTAGATTCTGCTTTTACAAAACAGAGGAACTGTAAATATCCAGTAACTGCAGAATAATAATATTTTTTTTTTACAAAAAGATACCTTGTTGCCCAGGGACATACATTGTTACACTGAACTGAATCTCCAACAGATTCTGCATTGACAACATCACCCAGATTTGCCAGCAAGGAAACCACTAATGTTTCCCCACTCAAGGACATGCAATTCTTCTTCCAGCAAGCAGAGGCAAAAGATTAAATTCCTGATCCAGCAGCTCTTCATGCCCATGGCCTGTTTAGAATATGCCTGACTGACAGGTACAAGCTTAAAAACTATTGGGACATATACCTGGCTGGCTCCCAAAACAGGAGGCCAGAGCCTCAACCAGAGGAAGGAGGACTTTGTGTTGAGATGATTGTGGTCCTGACCTGGCACTTACGCTTACTCACTTCTCACTGACCAGGGAGTCAGTGAACTGCCCATCGGGCTCTGTCTGTACACACAACACCGTATGGAGTAATAATATGGCAGAATTACTAGTACTAACTTCTCTTGCTTTGGGTTTTAACAGCACCCGTGTTATTTGTATGACTAACAACCCTATTTAGGGATCACGGTTCTTAAAGACAGATGCTGCCTTCTCCTTCTTCTGTCATCCTACCTGAGTATACTCACAAGAAGCTAGAGCTTGGTGAGGGAGCTAGAGGAAGAAGTGGGAAGAAGAATGTGGGGAAGGGTACTGTCAGACACAGTCAGGCAGCTCACTTTGAATAGCAACCATAAGCCAATGACTTATGCCTTTTAAAAAAATCCCTAAAGAATAAACTGTAAAGAACTTGCTAAAAAGAACAACATATATTCCAATCAACTTGTGATTGTACTTGGAATCTGCAATGAACATTCAGTCTCCAAAGTGCTTTAGGCTATACTCGGCACATGACGCAAATCTGGGTAAGCACCACTGGGATAAAACCTAAGATGTGCTTACAAGGGGGACATCCATGCAGACAACTGCTTTTGTCACTAATGCTTCTGGGAAAGTATTAACTCAAGAAGAGATGAATAGTGGCTTAAAGGTGAGAAATTAAGACTGAGGATTTTCATCTTCAGGCACTTCAAGTTATGTAATAACTCTCGTGTTCTTTTCCCTCCTCTTGCACTCAGCAAAACCCAATCAAATTTAAAAACTTGAATCAAGGAAAAAATCTGAGCCTGCAGCCTCCCTTAGGGGAGGGAGAAGAGAGGAGGGAGCAAAGGGGGCTGGCAGACAGAAATACATTATTTATTATTTCCATAACCAATACAGCATAGCAGTGTGAGCCACGGAATTACATCCACCCAGCACATATGCTACAGCCATCTTTTCCTTTGCAGAAACTATTCCAGCGCTCGGAAGGCGCAGTACGCACAACACAGTAATGTCATCCTCGTGATATAAACCAGCCTCCATCTGCAGAAAGCAATGGAGCGAAGATTATTCCCAAAGCTGGGGCCAATAAAGGGCTACCCGTTCCAGGAGACTAGTGAGCCAGGTACCCCCCGAGAGTTTACAAGCTGGTTCTTTGAGCCATAGGCGAGAACAAGACTCCTAAGATCATTCAGCCTCACTCTGAACTGCTGCCTCATACCGATTTTCTTTGTAAACAGAGCCTAAAATCATCCCATAAGAGGCAGAAAGAGTCACTTTCTGACTTTGCCAGTACAGGGTCCTCAGTGGGAGATACACAGGTTTTGCCCCATAAAGTGATTCTGGCACTTTAGATAGTCAAAGTCTTTAAATTAATTCTTTGAATTGTAAAACTTTACTCAAGGTCATTTGCAAATGCAAACCTTGAGTTCAATTATGTTTTACCAGTGGATGACACAATTACAAGAAAAAACCTGTTTTTATAACTCAACAGTCTTTTCCCCTTGGTTATCAATTTTTAAATACAGGGCAAGAAAAAAGTGTGCTTTTGAGAAAATCCTGAACACATAAATGTTTCAGATGAGTTCTACTGCACAGAACAAAAAAAAATATGTTTCTTTTAATAGTGTGATTTGATCTAATCTGCCTTAAGATTTTTCTTAAGGTACAGCAAATGCTGAACAGAAAGTGGCACATATTTCATTTCAAGATACAGAGCCAAATTCATCGTTGCATCTGTGTCATGCCCCATTGGTGTAAGCCAATTATTTTCAGTGTAGCTGTATCAGTGTGAAAAAGAAATAATGCAATCATGAATCAAGTTCGTACTATTTTTCATGACAATTCCACTTCAGCAAAACCTCAGATGTAACCTACTGAACCGCAGATCATGGTAATATTTTATAAAATTTATTCAACAAAATATATTAAATAAACTTACCTTTCTGCCTGTATCTTAGCAACTTAGCAACCCTTAAAATATCAGAACATTGAGAACAAGCCTACAAAATCTTACCTGCAAATGCAGACTTTACTTTTGAGAATAGCTGCGCCAGCATTGATGGCAATAATTGAGAGAATAAATTTTGCAGAATGGGGCCATAATGCATACATTTTGCCTGTATCTGCACCCAGTCCTTAAGGTATCTCTTAATTAGTGGTACCATTTTCTAGACTGTTCACTGGATATGTCATATAAATTCAACAGCAAGGATATTAAGGTCTCATTACAGGAGATATAAAAATAAAAATATCCTTAAATAGCTTAAGTGTTCTATGGCCACTTGTCGCTTGTTTTATGGTTTCTACTGATTACAAAGTGAGCCAGAGAAAGAATGTGCCCTGAGGCACTGCATCTCAGGGCCAGGTATCCTTCACAGCACTTCTTTATGCTGTGTGACCAACTACGACCAACAAAGTACCACATAAGCTTTATACCTTAATATGAAACCATTGCTAGAGAGCCATGAACAATGCCGTCTAATTGACGTCCCATAGCTGTATGCAGAACAGGGAAATGAACCTTAACTCCTCAGAGAAGAATGCAACATGATTGTATGAAAGCCACAGGAAATGGTCCATACCAGTTTTCATCGTATCTTTAGACAGATGGCAATAAATCCTATTGTGAGGGAAACAGGTTTATACTAAAGCAACCTGCAGTTTTGCCTTGTAAGAGCTGAGGAAGAACTTAACTGTGCACGTGAAGGGAGCAACCACCGTCAGCTTTGTGAAGCGAGGGAGAATTCAGCCTCAATAGGATCCTGTCTAATTGATAATTAGAGCAAAGGAAGAAATCTGGGGTTAAACCCTGTTGTCGTAACTCAAGACTGTTCCCTCAGTACCTTTTCATCAGCTTCTGCACGATTCGGAGTTTAAATTAAAGCTTCTACCCCTGAGCTCAGTACTGGGAAAAGAAAAAACACTTCAGGAAAGCCTAGGTCTTTGCTCCACTACAAACAGGGCCAGATCCTCTCTGCTTGAGCCTCTAGGGTCCTTAGGAGTTGTGATTTGTGATCTAGGGAACAAATTTCTTCTATTATCAGCGCGAGGTTGACATCGCAGCAGTTCCGAGTCACTCCAGGTCCCAACAGGGCCCTTGGCTTCCCACCAGCCCTGGGGCCTGCTGAGCCTGCAGCCCAGCCCGGCCCTTCTCCACTCTCCCCAGCACCAGCGCCACAAGCCCTGGCTCTGCAAGGAGCCGGGCCCAGCCTCTGGAAGATGTCCTCCAGTGGCCAACGGCTCCGTGTTCCCCAAGCAAAAGGGGAGAAACATGGCCCCTGCCACCTCAGAAACACCATGACCAAACCCACACATGACATACATGGGACAGAGTGCAAGGGATTCAGTAAATGTAAATATCGAGGCACTAGATACACAAGAAAAGACTTTGGCAATATACCCTGTTAAATATCCTTTTTTTTTTTTTTTTTTTAACTAAAAGACAAATAGGAGTTTACTATTATTGGAAAGTTTTCCTGACGCAAGCCCTGCCAAGGAGAGCCAGCTGTGCCAGGGAAGCTCCAGGCCGGGGCTGTGTGGTGGGCGGCTGACCGGGCCTGAGGCCCGGGACCCCGTCTCCATGACCAGCTCCCCCACACAAACCATCTCCCCTCGCTTACCCTTCCTTGACATCTCCCAGCTGCCAGCCGTGGCACGCTGCTTAGCTTAGTTTACCTCAAAATTTCCTCGTGGACGGCTGTACAATGCCTTCCTGCAGGCTGATGATTTAGTGGATGCCCGCTGGTATCAGAGAGAGAAGCATTTATCCTTCGGTGTCTGCCTTGTAAATCAATTGCTAAATTATGTGCTACTTCATTCACATTTTTTGGGGCCTCTATCTGACGAGAGACGCCTGCTGTGGCGATAACTGACAAAATATATGCAACCTGGGGAGAGGATGAGGGAAAGACAGGGATGAGGAGGACTCTGACTACCTTTGCACATGAAGTGCTCAGGCAGTGGCGTACAAATGCTGTAGACTGAAGCTATTGAATTTTTTAGCAGCACAATACAACGCATACCATCGCTGCTGCACCAGAACACAAGCACGTAACAAGCAATCTTCAAAGCAGTAAAATAAGACGCACCCAGCTGTGTTTCAATTCGTGTACCTCAACAAGAAAACGTGCACTTTTCTATGCTAATTCCACAGAGAAATCAAAGAATAAAAAGCTATCGAAAAACTGAACAAAATTCTAGAGTCAACCTTTAACAATAAAAAAAAATAATAATCTAGTTTTATTAATCTGTATCATGGAATCATAAGCGATTCAAAGCAGCTGTGCAACATCTCTCCTAATTAATCTGTGTCAGGTTATTTGGATGAAATCACGATCTTAACTATCAAGATCAAAATATTCAGTCCTCTCTACAAAAGTATTAAAAAATTTTAAAGCAATTTGGGAATCTTGGCAGAGTTGTCAACATTACAAACAAACAGGTACTGCTAACGGTCACATCTCCTTATAGTTTATCCTTCTTTTGCAATGCTTTATAATTATTTTTTTTTTTCAGTAGTAACATACAAATTACATTCCTTGGAATCAGACTCAAGATTCCTGTAGATTCTTCAATGAGAAAACATGTTATTGCTACTAACAGTAACGCCAACAAGCCAGAACTACTCCTACACGTGGTAGTATTGAAAGGAGGAGCGTGTGGTATCAGCACTAGAAGATGGATGAGTAAAGCAGAGATGGGAAGGGGCAGATAACTGCGCAGGCAGAGTAAATTTGAAAGCTTCACAAGGGGGCTGGGATCGGCTCCCTCCAACAGAAAATCAACTGGGATGCAGAAATAACACACTGCTCTTTTCACTTGTTCTGCAAAGTTCTTTTCATCAAGTTGCGTGAAAAATAGAATAAAACTTGTCTTCTTCCTTTTGTAACAGAGCACTGATATAAATGACTTAATTATTATTGTTACAGCTTCCTCCACATTAGATTGTACTGTAACTCATTTTATTTTTTTAAGGTGAATACACTGCTAATAAAAGACACTGGACTGATAGCCCCAGAACCTGGTATTTGCCATTTATTCTCAGAATAGGAGCAGCACTGAAAGACTCCCCAAGTGGTCCAGCTTCACTGCTACTCTGAAGAAATTGCTCCCTTATCATTGTCTATTCCAGAAAAATAATATACCTCAGCTAAAGTAACGATAAAAAGTGACTTGACACTGAGTGTGGGCAAAGGGTGTCATACCTGCCTGATATCCTGGCAACAACCAGTGGATTCACTTAATATCATGGGGTTGGTTCCCCTCAACAGAACCTTCTCAGAGCTGGGCAGTGCTGATGGCTATTTTACCTCTGCTCAGCCTACAAGAGGGAAAGAAGTGGAGAAAAAAGATGCACTTCTCCAATTTGGGAATCTTGGCAGACAAACGGCTGAAAAAAAAAAAATACTTTGCCCCACAGCGACAATAATTTGGGGTCCTGAAATAAAAATGGATAGATAAGGTTATGCTGGGAGAGCAAGTCCTGCATCCTAAAAGACCAGGGGAAGGTTTTAACTGCTTTGGCACAGAATACAGAATATGAGAAATCATCTTTAAAGGTATAACAATATTCATTAAAATAATTAACAAAATGTTAGTTATTCACAAATCAAGGTGTTGAGACGTTAGCTGGAACAAATTATTTTGCCTACTGTGAGGGAAAACAATGCTAAAACACTGCTCCAAATGTAACATCAACATCTAGGATTCTTTGGAAAGTGAATCCAGTGTCATCATTACAGCACCTGGAGGCGTCACCTCATTACTGACAGCCACAAACATTCATATACAGAGATCTCACCTCCTAAACTACCTGAAAAGAGGCATGAATGGTCTGTCCTGCTTTGCTGTCTTCATAGGCATGAATTATCCATCACACTTTACCACCTTGCCCTATCATTTCTTCCTGAAACCCACCGCTCTTGACTAGAACTAGTTAATGCATTACTTGTAAATACCAGAACATAGAGCTTGATACTACTCAAAACGCACGCTCCAAACCAGCAGATCTAAGATCCATTTTTTACAGTAATGTAAAATATATACATTACTGAAACTCAATTTAGTCATCTGGAATGCAGGAATAATAACATTTACTTTCCCCACAGTAAAGTGCTTATAAGCTAAATTAGCATTAACTATTATTCATCTCAATTCTAGAAAACAGTGAATCATAGCCTTAACTTGGAGCATTATTTTTTAAAATGAGTAAGTAATTTCATTGAGCAGGAAATAAAACTTTTGTCTTTCTTGGCAATTTCTCCAAATATCATTATTTACCAGAAGCTAATTTAGCCTATTTGCAGAGAAATCAAGTCCTTTTTTTTGGCTCCTCTGTGCTAAAATTAATCAGAAGCAGCATGAATCCATGTTTAATTTCAATCACAGCAGCTATTGCTTTACAAATAAATAAAACTTACAAAATTTTCTATTGCTCCTAAATAGGATGCTCGCTTTTTCTTAAGAAAAAGAGAATTTAGAATAATGACTTCTACAGGAACTTTTGTTTAATTATGAGAGCACTACAGAATATGTGTTTGCCCTTAACAAAATCCAAGTGCCCAATTCAAACTACATTTTCTTTAAAGACATGAGCAATATCAGGGTCATCTAGAAGATGTCTAGACCATCAAGAATTAAAATGCCCATAAGAAAATAAAATTGGGGCGGGGAGGGGGGAGAAAAAAAAAAAGTAATGATTAAAAGACATCTATCACCCCTAACTTCAACCACACAGGCAAGCGCTATGAGGTGGTATGCGGAATTGCCTTTGCAAACTTGGGACCTGGTTTATTTCAGTTTAAGTTGAAAAAGCTGGTTATCAATTTTCTAGCTAGATTTACGCAGAGGACAGCAGAATTTAGCCCCATCTGCTAGTCCTTGGCTAGGACACCAGCGCTATTTGTTTTCCTAGCATGGCATCCCAGCCCATTTCTGCCTTGCAAGCTCATACAACAGATTGATGGTGCCAGAGAGACACTGTGAAGTGGTGCCTGCACCACTGCCAAGGGCAGGGAAGAAACGGGTGGTCAAATCCAGATGATCTTACATTAAGAGAGAAGGAAGTGAAAAATCTGCGCTGTCTACCTTGCCCCCCCCTGCCCTCACCTCGCCCCCTGCTCGCAGGAGATTGCATCTAACCTTCAGCCAGTGAAACAGGGAGAAAACTTTGCTTTAAAGCTTTAGAGGTGCCTGAAGGGTATTCTCAGCTCGAGTTCTGCCCAACCATGGGGTGGTTTTAAATCCATAATGTCAAAATTAGAGTTAGAGGGATTTTTTTTTTTCCCCGGCTTCATAACTGGGACAAACTGCTATTGCCTGAAGACTTTCTCTAGTGCTCTCTTTCACAAAAACGTACAGAGGGAAGGGCAGTTTTCTGCAGCCCCAGCTCTTCTGTAAATCTGTTGGGAGAGCCTAGCTTCAGTGTTCAGAAAACCTTGTGTATACAGTACTAAAACTTATATCAACCATCGCACTGAAACTACAGCCAACCCTGTGGCAACAACGGGTCTAAGTCACATTTCTCACTATGACAGTACAATTTTATAATTCACTCTCATTAAGTATTGATGGCCAATATGTACTAGATTAACATATGGGACTCCTTAAGATCCTGCAAATTTCACCAAAGAAAAGCCTACACAAGCCACGATTAATTTTCCCATTCCTGACCTACATGTGCATTTCCAACAAAATTTCAGAAAGGTACACGTGGAGTTTTCTGTCAATTTGTAATAATCTTAGTTATTTTTAGTACAGCGCAAAGGATTTTCTGTATCTGACACATACATCTAACATGTAAATTACCAAAAAGCAGGTGAAAGAAATCAGTAAAATCTAAATATAGGAATCAGTTAAATTTGTAGCTATCTGTACACATAAACACAAACAACAAGCAAACCGGAGACATGTGTAATACAATTCTGCCTGCTACAAATTTGGCCTTTTTATAATCAGCAGCCCAAGTTCTATTATAAACTTGCCATTTCAATCCAGACCTTTGACTTCCAAGAAAACGCTTGAGGAAAAAAAACCCTGTTTATATTTAGGAAAAGCTTTAAAAGGTAAAACTATCACGGAATAATATTATCTTTATCTTAGCAGACTAGTCAGAGAGTTCAAACTGAAATGGCATTTTATACTAAGCAGTAATATCTCAATTTGTAAATGGCATGCAGGGCATCTATAGTACTGAAAACCGGGGGTAATGATTGCAGGATTTCCAGTTCCTGAGCTGACAAAGGGGATATTTTCACGAAGGTGACACACACGGGTTTCAAAGGCTTCCCCCAGTCCACTGCTGGCACTGATAACTAGCGTGACTTACTAAAGGCTGAACACACACAGTGCACGTGCATGTTGACAGAAATTGTATTTACCAAAATTTAGGCCAGCAAAAGAGGGTTGGAAGAAGCCCTATAGACACTTCAAGGGAGGAGAAAGCATCGAGGACTTTGCATTTTCCTTCAGCCAAGAAAGGACATGATTGTGTTTAAATTTCCAGTCAAGGAAGAAAAAATTCAGTCGCCTTTCCCTTGATCTCCGAGTACCTGCACGCCTAACCATTATGATGGAGACAAGCTAAACAGTGACTGCTTAAAACTATCATCTTACTGTCAAAGCCCGTCTGCGGCCTGCTGATCAAATCAGTAAATTCATCTGAAGATTTTCATGAGCAAGTTTACTCAGCAAAGACTGAATTACTGCCACCTCCAAAACCCAGTATCCTACCCTCAGTATTTGATGCCTGATTTGCCTTGTGAGAAACACAGAAGTCTTTTGTCTCTGAAAACAGAAAGATTTGGGGTCACAAAGTAAAACTGAGTAAGAAAATTTGAAAATTCGGGCTAAAACCACCCACGCAGAAACTTAACTGGTGATCCGCTGTGTTCAGTGATTTACCCATGTGTCAAACCCTGACTTTGGAAACTGCTATTTACAACCACAAAAAAAAAAAAAAAAGAGATGATTCCAGAGTCATGACTGTACCAGAGAAAAAGCAAGGTATGCAATATATGCAACTTTTACATATACTCTTTTGCCAGCTGCTCTGAAATTGTCAGAGTATGCAAGTTGTAGTACGCAGCAGAAGCTGTTAATGGAGAGCATTTAAAGCAAAATCTGCTAAAAGTAGGTAAAGGTTAGCTGACAGCTGAAACAAACCCTAATCTACATCTTAAGAGAACTAGAATTCCTAAACTTTGGGCCCTGACCTTTGCTATTTAGGACAGCTAAGATCTGTGCTCAGGATAAGGCTCCATCCTCACAAGTTAAAAAAATAGGATGGATGTTATGGAGTCAGTCCAAGGCCATGTGCTGCCCCTTCCCTGGAAAATGACTGCGTGTGCACTGGTCACCGGTACAGGGCAAAGGCATCCACCATGCGAACCGACAGCCCAAGGTCCAGGACACAGAGCTGTTGGTGTTTGGCAGGGGAGAATGTGTAGCACCAACCCTCAACCTACAGTTCACCCTTTTCCGCTGTCCCTGGGGCCCTTGAAAAAGGTAGTGCCAGGATGAGCCCAGGGACTGCACAGATTGTCCCAGCAGGGTTAACATCTGCCCAAGGACCTAAACCCTCAGCTTCGCTGTACGTCAGCAAAACACTGTTCTACTCCAGGTAGCTACTGAGAGGTCTCCTGCTTCAGACTGGCGTTGAAATGCGGGGTGGGATGCGGATAGCTTTGAAACCAATATCCAGGAATTCCGAAATGGTGAACGCCATACTAAATACTTATTCCTCAGATCATGGAAACCACAGTCCAAAGTGTATTATTTTCAGATGCACACACAGTAGAAACCAAGAAAATTCCCACCCTTTCAATTCACCTGTCGTGTATCTAGCATCCCAGGAGTTTCAAGTCAATGTTAAGCAAATTGCGCTGTGTTTAAAAGCCTTTTTGTGTTCTAGCTCTTCACAGCTTTCTGCTGGTAAATATGGGAGAGAAAATGAGTGATTTACGAGTGCATGCTTTAAAAAGTCAAACAACATATTAAAACAATACTTCATAGCACAGTGAAATAGAGTTAAGCAAACCGTTTTCACAGTGATTTTGAAAGAAGGAACATGCATAGATTTTTGACAGGAAAGAAATAAAAGATCTACAGATGAAGAGAACTGCGTATATTAGATGTTGTTAAACCTTTATTTGTCCCAAAGCCACAGATAAAATTCGTTCTGTCAGAGTTCTACATAAAATGTAAAAGAAGAGATGAAAACCATGGCTTTTCAACCCCAGTAATTTCCTGTCACAAATATTCTAATATGAGAGTGAGTGAAACCCTTCCACAAGCTACATCCTGAAAACCAATACCATTTCCAGTCTCTCTGCTGAAGCAAGGGCAGCCAGTGCTGATCCAATAACAGAAAACCGATCAAGTAGCAAGATGCATGATGGTGTTTTCTTGCATGGATATAAGAGCATCGCTTTCAGTCCCAGTAATGCACTTCCTGAGCCGTGAGCCTAATTGGCGGCACTTGCCAGTGGCTGCTTCAGCAATTGCAACGGTCCAAGTTGTGCAAGCAAATAACGAGGCCCTCAATTGACTAAGGAATGTCACAGCGATAGAAGGAAAAATTGGCTAAGGGAGCACATCAGCAGCTGCACGTGCATCCTCAGGTGGCACTCAAGGAGAATGTACATTTTATTTTGTGGCCCATTTGCTGCAGAAGGAGAGAAGTTTAAGATGGGCCACGGCGTACAATACGGCAATCCAAGCACAGAAAAGCAAAACAACTTTTCTGTATTTCTGAGAACAAATAGCTGTCTCTACCTTCACATCATTGTTTTACTATTACCGGCTAATACAACAGCAGGCAGAAAGTGCAGCTGCGGTCCGCAGAATATTTGGCATTTCTGGCCCAGGCATAATCCCTCATGTAATGAAAAACCTATTTCTATTTCTGCATCCTCGCTACTCTTCATACTGGAGAGACTTGCGTCTGTCTCCCATTTATTGAAACTTATTCTTCATCTAGACAGCCAGGTCTGGTTTGTATTAGAAATTAGGTTTTAAATCACTATTCTTCTATTATTTATTTTAGGATTTTCAAGAAGCCTCTGGAGATGCAGAAAAATTCTTCTTGTGAAAAAGAACCCAAGACTCTTAATGAACCAAGCCCTAAATCCCTGACCCACATTAAAGAACTTGGATGTTTTTAGGGTTCAAATTAAATTCTGCCTTTAAAGACTGTAACATTATTTTAAGAGTTAAAATGACATTAAAATGTCCAAAAAAAAAAAGGGAAAAACTCCCCATGCAAAAGTAAAACTAATCAGATCCCCGAGTTTCCTTTAATGACTGAGTTCCAGCCATTATGGGCTCTTCCTTTCTCTTTTCTCATGTGGTTGAGGTTTTGCATTTCAGTGATTAATGGAGTCTCAAGGTGTAGAAGGGGATATATATGAAGAAACAAACAGGTGAAATAGACTTTCGGCTCAATAAATCTCATGGCCCTAAATTGCAACTCTTTTCTCCTTGTGCTCTGCTGCCTTGTGGCCTGTTTTGACACGATTTTTATGTCCCGGCCCTGCACCACATTCCTATAAACATCCACAGTTCTCTCCTCGGAAAAGAATTTCTATGATATAGGCAAAATAACCCATTACTGTGAGGTAAATGCGACTACCATGTTGCGCTGCCTTTCCCTGGTAACTGTTAGCGTGCCTGCTGAGAAATTGTTTAACTTCTGTTTCACTTTAAAGTATTTTGCATTTACCACAGACCAGCAGATATGCCTAAAGTTCACACCTGCCCTCGTACTGCCTTGGGATATTTGCTAGCTACTCCCGACATTCTTCCAGCATCTATCAATATTCTCAGCGTGTCAAGCACTGTTTACCCCTCTTTTAAAGACTGTTAATAACACAGACATCATCTAGCAACAGTACATTCTTACAGAAGAATCTCCTTTCTTCTGCAGATGAAAACATAACCCTCACAACTCTAATTCAGTTGAGACTGATTCCAACTGTTGGGAGCAAAATCTGAGTTTACTGATAAACCACAGGCCTCAGATCAAACTCACTCCCCTAGAATTACATAAGGGTTTCATGGTTTCCATATTCAGCTAACACAGCTGTAGCACAAAGTTCCTGATTTAAAATTTAAAAATTTGTAGCTTTGTTCTTCTGACTACCCAGAAATATTTCAGCTACGCTGCCAGACCTTTGATAGCAGCAGGTTGGCTTTGTGCTTTCTGTGGGTACAACTGGGCTAAAGTTGGTTTATGTGGCCAAAGTGGGATGCTGAGGACCAGCAGGTTATGTCTTGCCTCCTGCTGAAGCAGCCAGGGATCATGCAGTCAGGGAATTGTCAGAGTTGTAAGGGACCTCTAGAGGTCCTCCAAGTCCCACTCCCCTGCTAAAGCAGGGTTGTCCAGAGCACATCACTCAGGGCTGCATCCAGGCGGGGCTTGGAGGTCCCCAGAGAAGGGGACTCCACACCCTCCCTAGGCAGCCTCTGCCAGGGCTCTGCCACCTTCACTCCAACGAAGTTTCTTCTCAGATTCGAATGGAACTTCCCATGTTCCACCTTGTGTCCGTTGCCCCTCGTCCTGTCACTGGTAACCACTAAAAAGAGTCTGCCTCCATCCTCCTTCAACCCACCTTTTAGGTACTTGTAAACATAAATAAGGTCTCCCCTCAGCCTTCTCTTCTCCAGGCTAAAGAGTCCCAGCTCTCTCGGCCTTTCCTCATCAAGGAGATGCTCCAATCCCTCCATCATCTTTGTTCCCTTATGCTGGACTCTCTCTGGTAGTTCCCCATCTCTCTTGAACTGGGGAGCCCAGAACTGGACTTCTGATTGTCTCCTGCCTCCCTCATGAAACTCTTCAGCCTCCGATTACTCCATTAGTTATATGCAGTCCCTTGTACCCCACAGAAAGTAGGAAGCCTCTTGCAGGAGGAATGAATGAATTGAAAGGAGAAGATGGAAATATAAAAAATAAAAAACTTAAGTGCATGAATAGTGCAGGAGACTCAGATTTAAACAAAACAACTGTTCACCTACAGCTACAGGCAGCACCTGTACAATACACTGACTGACTTCTCAAGGAGTCTTGTCTAATCCAGGTCAATTCCTGCAAGGCAAATAAAGTCCCACAGCAACAGCATCCCCATCTCACCCAGCCAAATGAAACCTATTCTGCCATATCGCCATTAGCATCTGAAAATATCTTCTGTTCTGTGGCTTTCCTCAGAAAGTATTTAGTAAGAAAAATGTTGGAGCAAATCAATCAACCAGCAAATTAAAAAAAAAAAAGCAGCTTAAAATTAAATTAACTGCAGGACGGTTATGTTTTATGTATATTACCCTTCTTTAAAAATTGAACACAAGACAGAGTGATAAATCTGGACATCCCAGAGAAGAAAACAAACTAAATCCAGACCTAAGGTCTTGTAAGATCAACATAAAGAGAATGAAATTCCTTTTTCGCTCGGGAACTACATTAATATAAATGCTTGTCTTTTCTAGTAATTATTTAGTAATAGCCAAGATAAAGACACTAATAGTGTCTAATAATCACACAGTGGGGCTCAGGAGTGATTCTCCCATTATCAAATCTGCTCAACATACAAGTCAAAACATGATTTTTCTAACCAACTACATTCTTCATTTTGGCATTGTAACTCAAGCTTCTGATGTCAGAAAGAATTATGAGAAATTAAGTAGGACTATAATTCCTTGAATATTAAGAAAGTATATATGCATCACTCAAAAAAAGGAGCCACCCCTTACTCTATTAAATATAATAGGCTTTGGCTCACCCATACCCATCATGGTCAAACTCTGTTGTGGAAAACAAACATTCCCACATACCCAGTGAAAAGACAACAAATCTTACGAGTTTGGCACTCCTTACTATTCAGGCGAAAACGCCTCAAGTCACTAGAAATGGCAATAACTCCATGCAGCAGTACGAACTGGGGACTGACTGGCTGGGGAGCAGCTCTGTGGGAGGTCCCCTTGGACAGAGCACCAAACATGAGCCAGCAACGTGTCCTGGCAGCGAAGGCAGCCAGCAATATCTTCGGCTGTAGGAACAGAAGCACGGCCAGGAGATTTGGGGTGATGATTATTCAGACCTGCTCTGCACCCATTCGTCTGCTTCTAAGGTAACAGCATCCAGTTTTGGGCCTCCCAAAACAATAAAGACATCAATAAACCAGAGCAAGTCCAGGGGAGGCCACCAAAATGGTTGGGGGCTGGAGCACCTGCCTTGGGAGGAGGGGCTGAGGGAACTGGGTTTGTCTAGCCTGGAGAAGAGATGACTAACGGGGGCTTAGAAGCAGCCTGCTGATACCTACAGGTCATTTAGAAGACAGGTATATGGTAAGAGCATGAGGGAAAAGGATATACATCGAAACAAGGCTCAACTTTGATATGAGGAAGTATTTATTCTCCATGAGGACAACGCAAGCAGTGGAACAGGTTGCTCAATCTCAGCCTTTGGCGGTCTTCAAGACCAGACTGGACTGACAAGCAGAAGATTGGACTATAGACGTCTAGAGGTCCCTTCCAGCCTGCATTATCCAATAACCTTGTAAATGGGAATCTGGAGTGCAAAATTTGTCCCAGGGATCAGATAGGTTGTCAAGGAAGATGCTATTTTCCCTTGTCTGTAACTACAAGGCTATCATATAAAGAATTAACAACAAGGCACAACATAACGTGAATATGGTGTGACAACGGATTCAACCTCACTGAGTCGGCAAGTTACTGACTTCAAGACTGCACATACAGAATATATAAAAAGTGGCTGGGGGTTTTGTATCCAAGTAGTGAAGTGATCAGTTAGTTCTAAGTATGCTGCAGCAAGACTACATAGAATTACAGCCTGAATAAGCAAACGGTGAAACGAACCCCAAACCTGTTTCTTAAACAGCGTTTTAAATTACTGGAAGGAAGTGATTTCACCACGTTTCACTCATATAATACAGTGTCACATCTCTTCCCACTGTAACTTCTTTTGCTGCGTAACTTCTCTAGCCTGTTACTCTGATGAATTATTTTCACAACTTAAATTTAATTCCAGTTTTTATATTTTGTCCAACTGCAAGTTCCTTGAATATTCCTCGAGTAGTCTCTTTTCTCTTTGGCACACTGCAGTATTTTTTTGTATGTGGGGTTTTTTTCATGGCTTTCATATTAGCGTTGTAAGAGCTACATCAGCCACGCTTACAAAACCCATGTCACATCTTTCCTTCTGCTGTTTCCCCGTTGAGCAACAGTTATATTCCTAAAGGCAAATGTGCTTCTACACTTGGATAAATCCGTAAGGGGGTTAATTGCAAAATAACACAATGAGTTAACAAAGCAGCACACCAACAAATAATGAATATAAACGAATCCACAAAAGATCAACTGGTGATCTCAATATAAATAGCTGCTCACAGAGGAATGTTTCCCTAGGGACAAATGAGACATTTTACACTGATATTGCATGTTGACTTCTCAAAGAGAATGACCACAGGTTTATTTGATCGGTATCTCTGACTTGGCATTATATTAGCAAAATTTAATCTTCAATAACCCTTATGCTCACCCTTCCCCTGAAAAATGGTCTCATTCTCAGTATGTTGGGCTGGGTTATAAAGCATGCCTCACTAGACTATCTCAAAGCTTTCACATCATTTTTCCCCCTGACTTCCTGCCAGACTTGTTTTGCATCTACTTATCTCTGCTATCTCTTTGCCCTGACAAAACTTCCTACCTGTGGTTCTGGAATTAAATCCTAGACTACTAAAAAAATTCAAAATACTCGGTATTTTCACTGAAGAAAGTGAGAACAGGCTCCGTTCCACAGCCATTGTGAAACCCAGGATATTTTCTAGCTTGTGGATGGCAGGAGAACAACAGTGCATGTGAAACAGAGCGTGTGCTTCACAACTGAGGGGGAAAAAAAAGGCAAAAAAAAGCAATCATCTCTGAGGAAACCATTCTTGCACCTTGGAGCAGAAAAAGCCTAAATCTTTACTGTATAAATAATAATTGTATTAGTAAACTACTGATTTAAAACATTATCTCTCCAAAGTTTCCAGTTAGCCATTGTTACCCCACGACATCACGCTGCTCATTTTGCTGATACTAACCTCTGCCACCCCACGTCTCCAGTGGAGCAGCACCAGGCAGTGGTCTATTTTAACAGCATCTGTCAAGAACGTTTTCTCAGACCCATCCTACATTTTGTTAGGCAATATGCATTAAAAAACCAAAAAACTCAAACAAAAAGTATTAAAACGCAACTCCAGTAAGACACAACGGAAAAGGTCCTCTCGGTCTCTTGTTTCTTGCCGAGGTCTCAGAGCGTGTTTATCTGACTTGGCAGCTAAGCAGAAAGGGTTTTCAATTTGTAGTGCCAAGCACGTGATAGCACTTTGTGAGTTATGACAACATTAGTCTCCCTCTCCTTTCAAATGCTGAGGTTTACTGTATGGAAATCCTCAACAACGAGAAAAAGAATTGAACAGGCAGGTAAGACTGGCCCTTCACGCTGATCGGCAGCTAATTCCATTATCCCGGAGATCTCCCCGAGGCAAACCAACAGGTACAGCCAAAGAACTAATCCGTAGATCATGCTTTTTATTTTTGACTCAGGAAATGCGGAGGCAAACTATACCCAAGTAATTTCACCTAAAAAAATCCTCCTGTTCTTTGTGGCGTTATGCGTAACACGAGCAGCTGGAGCATTTGGTCTCCAGGAAAACTGCCTCCTTCACCTCATGAACTTCTCACACCTTTGGACTGCAAAACAGAGGCTTGCTGGGCTTGAGAGCCACAGCTAACGTTCCTGGAGCCAGGCTCTGCAATTCCCAGCTCTAATGCTCAGCTCTCTGATGGAACGGGGCCAGATGCTTTTCCCCCAGATCTCAAAGCCTCTTCTCAGAGGTAGCATCAGACAAACTTCCTGAGCTACTACTACTCCTCTTTTATCTCTCTCAGATTGACTGCTATCAGTCAATATGAATCACTGAATGTGTGACATTTAGAATATGACAGGCATATTCAAGAATTTAATTATTGCCCCTTAACTGACACCTATTTTTGATGCAAATTTAAGAACAGAACCTTCTGTCATCAGCTAATCTTGCAAGATGCAGAGCTCCCTCGATTTACATTGATTTCAAGTGAATCTGATAGCAGTGACTGGCAGCCAGATGACCTCTGCCTCAGAGGTTTCAGCTTCGCGTGATTTTCCCTTTTTTCAGTCTCGGTTCCCAAAATGTGTAGCAGATGTGATTTCAGAGAAGTCTGGACAAGACAAATCAGTGGTTTTCTGACTCTACAAGTAAAAAATAACAAATGCAGCCTTAGAAACCAAATGAAAGGTAAGTTGCCATTCATCAAAAAAAACTCTGAGAGAGAGGAAGAAAAAAAAAAATCAATTGCTATATGATCACCACTTGAGCAAACTGTTTTGATGAATCCTGATGTCTGGAATAAGGGTCAAAAAGACAGGTGGCCTTACGAGGAGAAGAAATTACAAATATGGATACACAAGAAACTTCACCCAAGCATTTATATTAGCAAATACCTGAGTTATTTGCAGGAAGAAAATAATTCACGTTGATATCAACACCTGAAGAATACAATTTTATGCCAACTGTAGTATGTACACGTATTTGATGCAGAGTAAAGATGAGACTTCTATTTGCAGGTCTGATTTTTTTCAGAAACCATTACTTTTCTTGCCCGACTGTCACAGAAATAAACCCTTACTTTTGTGGGTACAAGAGGGATAACCAAATAAATTAACCATTTATTTGCCCACAGGTATTTTTTCCTTAAAACACTTACTTATGATGCTTTCTATATTTACCAAAATACTTGTTCTGTACACAGCTATTTTTTCAGGCTCTAATTTTAAATATATATAGGGAATAATAAACAGTGGCATTTTCATTTGCTTAATTAACTGTCAGACCCTTTGGCAATTCAGCCCTTTCTATAGCAGAGAAAGCACAAGTGAGCGTATTGTTTAAGTTTATGCAGAAAACCAAAATCTGTCTCAGACGTCTTCAAGGCCAGATAACACTGAAGAATAAATGAGTAATAACATTTTCATGTGCAACACGTGCACTAAAGATGTGGTGCAGACATGCTATTCTTCTAATTCCTTTCTCTCATTTTCCTTTTTTTTTTTTTTCCCCCCTGCATCTTCTTGCACATGGTAGGACTGGATAAAATAGCATCAATACTCTAAAAGTTATCAGTATGAGTCTTAAGATACTATTTTGAAGTGGAACATCTTTAAATCCATTGTAGTGTTCAATTTCCACAGGAAATAACACTTTTTTTTTTTCTTCCCCCCAAAGGAAGGTCTAAATACTTTAAATTACCACGTTTTTAACATAGTGACATGTTGATGGTCAGATGTTCTTTGATGCTCAGATTTAGATTGGCAGAAATCAGAGCACTGTAGGGGCTTACAAAAACGTGGTATTTATGTTTGGCAGCAGTCACTTTGTGAGGAACACAAGGTGACTCTTTTTCCTCTCCTGTCTCCTTTTTTATATTTTTTTTTCCCTCCAAGTTTGGCGTGAATCTAAAGAGCTAAAAACTAATTTAAGATGACAAATGTTTTCATCACTCCCTTAACCTCTGAAGTGAACACTCTGACAAAGACAATATGTATGGTATATGCCTTCCTTTTGACACTTTATAAATTACTTTCTTGTAACTGGGTTTTACCGCCAGTCCAGTACCTTCAGGATGTCCTAATCTGAATGGCTGGTTCTACATTCTTCAGGTGTCACCCTCAGGATAATAGGAATAACTCCTGGGCTTCGTGAAAGGATGTATGTCTCAGGACCGCAAGACAATTTTATTTACATTTTGCATGCTGGAATTCACCAAAACATTGTGCAATGCTACCAGCTTATACTCTGCAGTTCATTTACATCTGGTTACTGAAGAATGAGGAATAAGTGATAAACCTGGCTTTAAAAAAGCAGACAACATTTTGCAAACCATATAAGAAAAAAGTTAACCGATGTGGGTTTTTTCCTGTTCTCTGCTATTAAAAATAGTGTAACATCCACAGAAACACCTTAAAATGCTCTTTTTTTTTCATGGAAATGATATGATTTATTTTTTTTTTTCTTTTAACAAAAAACCCACCAAGTTGCTTGAGTGACTTTCAACCCAATTAATCTGATGTGTGTCAAAACTTCTGCAGAAACTCTGTCAGGGTAAAGGAATTCAGGTAGAGCTGAGTACACCTAAGACGGCCAACTGTACGCCAGCAAAACCAACCGTACTTTACACACCGAGATGCCGTATCACAGCAGACCACTGCCACGCAGACCTGCAGAAATTTTTCCCAGGCATAAATAAGGATAAGTTTAAGAGGAAGATTTAGGAAAACTCTGCTAACGAGGGAACAGTCTATTTAAATACCCAAACTTCAATGGCATTTTATGATCTGAACTATCAGTCTACATGAGTCCTGTAAAAGAAAATAAAAACCAAAGTTTCCTTCTAACAAGATATATTGTCATTATTTTGACAAATGTTTAGCTTCTTAACATCCCAGTAGTATCTTTATTTAACAACAATTACGTAGCATGGTAAAAAGTTCCCAAGGTTATTATGCACTGTGAATTTATTTTTAAAGCTTTAAACACACTGCCTTTTCATGGCATTAAATGTATTTTTATTCGTGTGTTATCAGAAAGGCAATCTGAATGCCTAAATAATTTTTAAAATATTTATTCTTTTCTATCTACCATGATTTTTTTTTGCTTGTCTCTATAAATTGCCCTCATTAGAATTTTTTTCATGCCACTCATACACTTTGGCAGTCCTCTGGAAGTCCCGTGATTACAGCATATTTTTCAGTGATCCATTCATATCAATTCCCCCCATCTCTTTTATTATTGGACAATTTACTTAGAACTCCTGAAGACTATGAGAACTTCAAAGTATTCTTTCAATACAATATACCTCCTATCTGCCAGCATTGCCTTTTTCATTTAGTCCTGCAATAGTCTTGATTAGCATTGATGTGATCATCTTCACAAAGCCTAGATATATTGACAAACCTAAGTAGCAGAACCATTTGCTGCAAATTTTGAAGACTTCTTCCGTAACTATTACTTTTAGCTGATGTAACCCTGGTGATATAACCTCTGCTACGGTGGAGAGCAAGAAATTTTCTTTGTGTACACGTACAGCAGAAAAACATTATCAGCACCTTTAGAGCCTCTCCTACGCTTGAACTTCTGACAGCAAAATCCATCAGGAGATGTTACTGCAAAATGGTGTACGCCCTTCCTCCTGCGCATCTTGGGGGAACTTAGCATTTCTCTTCATCCCAAGACTGCCAGCTCTCCTGGCAGATCAACAGCTCTCGCTTTCCCACCATCTCAATGATTAGGACAGAATGGGGATTTCAGTCTGATCTGAACGTTATTCTGCTCACCTGTTTTTGAAAACATAAAAAACATTTTTCCTCCTGACAGAGCAAGAATGGAGTTATTTTGTCTTTGCGGCAGCTCAGGGGTGAGCCGGTCAGGAGCTCCGAAAGAGCTGCAGAAGAATGGGACAGCTGGTATTTTGCACTGCTGCCTTTTCCCCACGAGAGCGGGTATTTAGTTTTCCCAGGGCCACAGTTCTACACGTGCCCAGGAGAAGCTAAACCTCCAGAGAACTGCAGGACAAGGAAACCTTCTTAAGGCTTTTCACAGTAAGGAGATGATTTAGCGCCCTAAGTGTGGCCTTAAGCCATACTGTTGGAGGACAGCAAGTCCCAGCCATCTGATGGGTGGATTAGTTCATAGCTGCTGGTCTTACACCTGCTCTGTCACACGAAACTAATCTGATGAGTTTTTGCCGAGAGTGAGGGAATTAAATTAATGAATGGCCTAAAGCACATTGCTTTTACCTTTCTGCTGCACCTAAGGCAATGTGATTTCTTTTTTTGTTTTCTTTCTTTTCTTTTCTCTCTTTTCCATCACTTTCCATCATGATCACAGTGGACCTATCAAATTTATTCACAGAATTAATTGCAGCTATTTTCTGGTTCTGACAGCTACTCTTCAATATACGGTATGGCATGAAGCTTGTTCGGTAACTTCTCATTATTTAATTCTTAAGCCAACACTCCCTTCCTAAAAGCTGCTTTCTCGTGGTCACTAGCCAACTCTATTGCACTCATCACTCTTCCGTCAGGAAAGAAGACCTCAAAAACTTCTGTCAGAACGGATCACTTATGGCATTGCTTGAACTGATGGATCACTCATCAATTATTGAGAGAAAATGAGCTGCCTTACATTCTCTCTTGTCTTAGTATATGAAAGTGTATAGATCAACAACTGTGTCGCAAAGCTTTGCTTTAGATTACAGTAACCTAAATACCAAGGAAAAATACATTTCATAATACATCACTTCAAAGTTATGCACATGATTAAAATATTCAACTTGCAGTATATCATTTCCCATGTGCGTAATCACTATAACAGAGAGCTGTTGTGTGATAACTGTCAGGTTCAATAAATCATGGGCTCTTCAATCTTTTTATTTATATATCAAACTAAGCCTGTTATTCTTCTGAGGTGAGAGGTACGTACAGCAAGATGGTTCGCTCTCAAGTACTGAGTATGCTGGGATGAAGGCCTGGCCTAAAGAGACAGCAGCAATGAAAGAACCAGTCATCTCTCTCTCACTTATCTCCACATTAATTATATAGGGAAGCTCATTACTATGAGAAATGGGATTTCCTTAGAAAAACAGTGTCTATCCTGTTGAGACAGATTATATGAGATCCAAAAAATAATCATGTAATTCTCTTCAGATGGAGAGAATAGGGTGAAAATTCAGTACATGTTTACAGGTCTTCTGAACACTGTATAAAGAAGAGTTTCAGAGATGAACTAAACCCCACACAGAGTAGGCCTGGAAAGTATTAACAGAAAATAATCGACAGGCTACCATAATTTTGTTGTTCACTCAGAGAAACTAGAGAGTTTGTGCATTATGTCAATGTTATCAACCTACTGTGGAAGGCACTGTAAAAGGTACAGAACACACAGTGTAAACATACACAAAAACCTCCTGAGCAACAGACAATGAGGGGCATACTGGGGGGAAGCAGAGAGGGAATCAAAATGAATTAAGACAGATAAAATAACAGAAGCACATTGAAAAAATCTTGGAAGACCACTGAAAGAATTAGGACATGGTGTAGTCAGTATTAATATGTTAATCATGGGAATAAGCACAATGTTTTTCCTTACGAAATGGAACTATCAAACCATTTAGACCTAACACCACAAGGAATTTAGGCACACAAACAGATACAGATTGACTCACTGATCAAAATGATTTTGTGTTTTTTTATCTAAAGACAGCATGTGATGGTAATATTTAATTTCAAATGCCAGGAGCTTCTGTCACTTATATGGATTCACCACCTATCACGATATTTTCAAAATATTTTAAAAACACGGTAGTACGTCAAAAAATCCTTATGTCACCCTCTGTTTGGACCATCTATGAGTGATGCGTATCCAACACCTAAAATTAGCACTGCATGTTGAGATTTCTAGCTGGATGTCTTGCTTCCACTGCTCTTGTGACAGCAAACAGGATTTGAACACTTCCTCCCATTATTTAGTATGAGGAATAATAATTTTCTTTGATCGTTGAGAACACAAACCCATTAAACAGACTGAGCATCCTTTTACCCACTATATTTCCACTTGCTGACATCACCATATGATTTGACAGAGAAAACACAGCCTTACCTATAAAATAGGCTAGCAGGATGGCAAGCAGGACTGCAGCAGCAATTGCAGATAAAGCAGCACATTTCCAGCTACAATACTTGGAGGGTTTTTTCAGCTTGAATGCATTCCTGGAGAATGTATTTCTAGGTAACAGTCTGGGAGGTGGAGTGTAAACTGTTCCTGAGGTCAACGGGTAACCAGGGGAAGAACTACTGAAGAGCGGAGTAGTGCCAGAAGACGTCTTAAACAAGAAATGCCTGCAAAACAGAAAATGGAACATCGTTGAAAATGGCAAGTCCTGCAGTTCAGAAAGAGTATCTCCTGTTCCGATTCCATTCCAGCTGCTACAATGTGTTCCAATTCCACTGAAAAGAAAAAGGATTTTGTACGAAGAAATAAGGAGATGAAAAATTCTCATTGTCCTTTTGCTACCAGAAATTAGTAACTATCCTAAAACACAATGTCAGGACATGTTCTGTCCAGACATCTGCTTAATCCTTTCTGTAATTAGACGCAAGTTGATCAGACACTAAGTATCAGTTGAGATCCCTCAAATGATCTGCTCGAAGTGCAAGCAGGCGAGTAACAAAGCTCACATTCAGAAGTGACCTCACTATCCATTCCTTTCGGCCTCTGTTTGACCATGACAAAGCAACTGATTCCACTACAAAACACCTGTAACGTATGTTAGCGTAACAGAACACTTAACTGCATGAGAAAACATCCTTTCTGAGTTCACAGGTTTACACGATTTCCCTGCAGAATCCACTACCCAACACATATTTAAGACAAAATAATTAGTCTCATTAACACTCTTGGCGTTAGCTACCAGCGACAAACATTAAGAACATATCGAGCAAAAACCATTGTCCTGTAAGGAAAGATTTTGCCAGCATTAGAATGAACCATTGTGGTTTTTAAATGGTATGCAGGTTTCATTTGAACAACTAAGATGATGAGCAAAAGCACCTAACTCAGCAGGAAAAAAGAGGACTTAACCGCCCACACATTTGTAAAGAAGAAAATAAGGGACAAAATATATTACCTAACAAAATCTCAAGAAAATACTTCCAACGTATTCCAGAGAGATGAAATGGAGAAAGCAGGCTAGGAGACTCACTTCTCTAGATTAACTTCTCACAGTGAGGAAGAACCGACTGCAAGCACGTTCCCAGTAAATGATGAAAAGCGAAGCACAGAATAAAGGCAGTGATCTCCAGCAAGGCCACTTGTTTTGAGACAAAAGGGCTTTGAAGATGTGTTCCATACCCTGTCCCCTGACAGCTCTGGAAAACAAGCTCTCCTCGAAATCAGCGAGAACATAGTGATCTCCATAAGCACCAAAACCATAGCCTAAAACAATTCAAGGCTTTAGATGTATAAAATTTTGACGTTTTTATCCCACTCAGAATCCAGTATGTCACCCGCAAACCACCTGGCAGAACTGTAAAATCAATCTCAGTCACTGTTTATTATGATTTGGAAATTGAAATGTGTTTCCTAAGTAGGCTTCCCAACCCCTCATCATACACGTGCGAGTTTACACTTATTATCTTGAATAACTGAAGTGATTTTAAAAAGTATTAAGGCATTTGTTTTGAAATGAAACCCAGAGTGTAATAAAATGCATAGAATTGGCAAACAGGTAGAATACAATAAAAGGACAGCTGGTTAGATTTCCCAGATTCATGATTAAACATTCACATTTGAAGACAGTCTCTGAAAACACGGTCCTTTTTTTTAAACGAAGCCATTAATAAGCTCTATTAATGAACACAAAAAAAATCACATAGTTTGACACTGCCTTTGTTATTTTTTAATTTTACATCCTGAATCATAGAACGGCTAGAGAACTAGAGAATGATGTTGTTTATCCCTTACAACAGCGATCAAAACTGAGTTTGTTTCAGTCACCTAAGGCAGCGGCAGCATTCAGTGTCAGAACTTGCTCTTTGTGCTTTGGAGACACTGCAGACAAACCTCAGACACACAAGTCCTTCATGAGGAGTGCCTGTCAAAGCCCAGCTATCTCAAGCAGATTCATTCTGTGGTTTGGGTTGGTTTTCTTTCTTTAATGCAGTATTTGTACAACAAAGAAAGAAGTAGAATAAAAAGGAAATATTCTAACCAGTTACTTAATAGAAACATCTGTCATTTTCTGCAAATAAAGTTGCCCTTCTTTTGTCTTTATCAGTGAGGCTCATTAGATGTTAGATTTGCTGCTTACATTGTACATTATCTATGAGAAAACACAGAAAAGGCAAATGCTAAAAGGGTTTCCCCCTCAAAATTACTGAGCCTTTAAAATTAAAAAAGACACCTTCCAGTTACAAGAAAGCAAGAAATAATGAAAGGCTGATTTCACGAACACTTCATTTGAAATGTTTCTTTACTTTGCAACAATTCAATTAAAATAACTGTTGGGAAAATGATGTTATCAGGCTGGTTGTGTTATGTGAGATCTATTGACTTTCTATTCCTTTTGTCTGGTTAAAGCCTGATTAACACTTGTCAGCAGAAGCAGCTGTAGTCCTTTCTGCTTGCTCTCCTGTTGGGAACACACCACCAGTTCCACATCAGAACCACGGATGGAAGTGACAGGGAGCACGAGGAAGGATGGGGGGAAGGATGGGAAGAGGAGAAATGTGGTGAGACAAAGGCAGGTAGGAAGGCTCATCCCTCTTGGGCTTAACTCTGTCCCAGACCAGGACTCCCTTCTCCTCCCTACCCTTATATCCCCATGACAGGAGCTACCCAATGGTCTACAACAAACAGTGCTTATGTTTCTTTCCTTTCCCCCAGCCCAAAAGCAGATCTCACAGAATCAAACTGGAAATTGTGTTCCCGGCTCTGTCTTCATCTGTAATGTCAAGGTTTTTAAACCCAGGAATTTTATGTCCTCTTTAGCTGAGAAGGCAGATACAGTACTAACAGAAATTTTAATATAAAGCATTGTTAAAGTAAACTCAGATATATAATGAAACTCTGCTCCCATTAAAATTGAATTAATGAATATCTAGGTATGTTTTAATAGAACATGTCAATCATATTGAGAAGAAAAAGAAGTCGATGAAAAAAATAGTTCTACTCTGGTCCACTTTGAGATATATAAAGCATAAGAAGAAACCCCAAATACATGCAAACAGGATCTCTATTTTATGGTTAGAGCTGATCAGAACTTGACAGATGCAAAGAAGGCCAGTTGCAATGGATACATGGAAGTGTCATTCTCAATGCAAAAAAAGAAAAAAATATCACTGGATGAACTCTGAATCTTGTCACACCTGTGAGTCCTACCCATGCATTTTGAAAGCTGAAAGTTTATTGTCTCCATATGAGGATTTCTGACAGAGGCAATCATTAGCAGACAGCACCCCATCTTAAAGTAGACCAACTCTGCCCTGAAAAATTTACAAAAGACATTTAACTAAAGATGTGCTAAATATCCACTAAGCCTGCATGTTAGCAGGAATACCTTAAGTGATAGCAAAGCTCACCAGACAGACTGAAAACTTAACAGACAACATACTTGGACCCCCAGAGTTTTAAGTCTGGATTCAGCTACTAATGGAAATAAATTGACTTGTCTCAACTCTATCCCTAAGCCCAATGATCTATAGCTATATTTTTATGTGGGATTTGACATGCTCTGGTACAACCAATTGTCTGTGGGCCCAAGCTGCACAGAGAGAACATGAGCATTTATCAACATTAATTACTGTCTCACAGCGGTGAGGCTGGGAGGTATTGTACAATGACTGCTTATGAAAAGAAATTGTCTTATTTATACCCATCCATTAATTTCAAATACATTCCACATTAGAATTAAAAAAACCCACGTATTCTCTGTCTTACCTGTTCACCTACCAAACGCTATTAAGAAAAAGACATTTTCTACCACACAATTAGCATTAATGATTTGATTTATATTGTGACAAAGTTTCTATTTTGAAAACATGGGAGTAAATTTGCCGAGTTCGCCCTAACTTCTGTGCATCACGAAGCCATTCCTATACTGGAAAATGAGAAAATATAATTGTCAGTATGCAGGGATTCAGGAATTTAAGTGCCAGTGAAAGCTCCAGGAGGAGGCTGAGTGCTGCTCACAGGAAACAGGTTAACCCTTTTGCCCACTCCGTGCTCTCCTCTCTCAGGTGGCAGCTTTTGGGGCTGTAGAACGCACCCCCCTTTTTGTTTTAAGCAGCTGCTGAGGTGCTGGATCTCACAGACCAGGACCTCATCACTGGTGCCAGGAGAGAGGTGACATCTCTGAAAGTTGAGTTTGCGAGGGGATGTTTGTCTGCGGTTCTGTGGGCTAATGGTAAATGGAAAAAGCTGTATTTTGCTTTCTTCATTAATTCAGAGCTCTCTATAGCATTTATTTTCCCACAGGTCAAAAGGACCTCTGGTGTTGAGGGAATAGTGGTCTGACAGATGCTGTATTAACTTCCATATTCTTTGAGAGAACAATCTTTTTTTCCCCCCTCCTTTCTGGCCACATTGTCATGGCAGCACACTGACAGAATTGGTTGAGAAGAAAAAAAATTGGGTTTTGTGATGAAAAACTGTAATAGAAAGGAAGAACAAGATACTTTCTAACATAAATTGCTTCTTTCCCTCCTCATACTATCCTATGCTTATTCTGTATGAAAAAAGAAACAGAGAGCTGTAATGCGTTAACAGTGCTTTGTATTCTTTTTTCCACAAGTTTTTAATAGTAATTAATAAATAGAAAAGATACATAGCAAGAGAATAGTAACAGCTCAAAGTAGTGGTTCTAGGACATAATATCTTTGAGCTATAGTGAAATCACCTCTGTCTGTAATTTTATTGTGCATTTATTCTTAGCAGAAAGAAAACCAATGAAAAAAAGAACATAACATGCTGGCTTTCATCAGGGAAAAAAAGAGAATCTTCCGTTGTCTTCTAAGTCCTCCAAAAAAGTAGCCCTGAGTCATGTTATGCCAGTGGAATGCTCAAAGTGGCTGCCAAATTCAGACAGCGAAGTTTTATAGCAGTCTTCTATCTTCCATACAACAGGAAACCAAGGCTGAAGAAAACCACAAGCTGCTCTTATGCCTTTTATGCCAAAAAGATCTCTGAGTGATAGACTGGTGCAAGTTTGGATTACTTGTGTAAAGGTGTCTCAGTTCCTCACCCTAATGAGATGTAATTGCATCTTCTTGCTTGCAGGTTCTTACAGAGAAACAGAGGATTACCAGCCCGGAGTACAGAGCTGGGTGCTCTCTGACCTGCCAACATGGCACAGAAGTTTCTACCCTTTTTAACATCTGGAGCACAGGGACTTGGGTGTTCCCCAGATGCTCTAAAGTCAGCAATAAAGATTTAAAGTGTTATCGATGTGTGCTGAAATTGTATAGTTACAAGGAATTGTCTCAATCTCATCAAATCCATAGAGTAAACTCAGTAAGACAGATTTTTCAGTGGAAAGCTATTTAAAGTACACACTTAGGTAAATCAACTGGTCATTTTGCACAAGTTGTGTCTACGGGCACCCTCACACCCAAACGCCTGCTGCAACCAGAGGAGAGCCCTCATAATAACATACCATTTCAGTGGGTTTCAGCCCGCTGCAGAGAATCAATTTGCAACTAACTGTGCGTGGTGCAGGAACTAAGGACACTCTATTAGCCAGGGAAACAATAATTCAGAATGAACACATCAATACCACTGGGACACTTCTAGCCGCTGTAATGCAACTCTGAACCTCGCAGCAGCTGCCTGGCGTCCAGCGCAGCTCTAATACCAGCTTCCCAGCCCCTGAAAGGTTCATGATTCCTTAAAGGCTGGGTTCTTCACATCCCCAGGCAAAGTCTTCTAAAAAAATGCAGAGTGTTAAGCAGCATGTCACGGATGTTGCCTGAAGACCAGACTAGCTTGTCACTGCCATCTCCACACTCCTAACAAAGACACAGTGGACACACAAAAGCACAGTAATTGAAAGCTGCCTGACGGGAAGGCAGGATGTTGTACAAAAAGGCAGGTGCCAGCCTTTGGGCACCCTGATCTGTCATATTATTAAACAAAACCAAACAAGCAATGTTCACAAAGCCGTGATTGATCACAGAGCAGGTAAAACAAGGCAAAACATCTGTATTGTACCACAGCTGCAGCATTAGTGCAGCAATGGACACGCTTTCACAGGACAAGCTGCTTTTTTATCTGGAAGATGTTAATTGAGATACTGTTAGATAAGCTTTTATAACCTCCCCTCTCTAATCCCCGCCACAAGCTGCCCCCGGAGCGCTCTGGCTGCTGGTACATCCCAAAGGCAGAGCCTTGGCTCCTCTGCCGGGAGGGCTGCTCGGTTGTGACAAAGAGCTGCAAGAGGGGCTGGAGAAAGACATGGTGAAAAATATGGAAAGAGGAACGATTGCTGAGATAAGGGTCAGCGGCAGCTCAAGAATTTGAGAGGGAGCACACCAGCATCGAAAGGCATAAAATCCAGAAAGCCAGGAAGGCTAGTGAGGGTCATAGGGCTGGTGGTGACAGAGCTGGTGGCACAGGAAAGCTCAGCAACCCCGGGGAGCTACAGAGGCCACCCCTTACCTTCCGGACTGGTGCCTGTGCAGGCAAAAGAGATCCTGGATGCCCTGCAACTGGTGTGAGCACGCTGCCCCAGCCTCTCAGCTTCAATCCCAGTTAGCTTCTCTGTGATTTAGCCAGTGAGTAATTGCTTTACCCTTTAAATTTATGCAAATGTTCCTTCCACTGTTGTTCACTCTCAGGAATGCAGCAATGAAACCGCTAGTTAACGCCTACTAAAGAGTAACAGGAGTAGCTACAAACACAAAAAAGTAAATTACTTTGCATATGTATTTACATTAAATGGGAGCAGAATCAATAATACAGATACAGGAAGATTTAGGCAGCTTTCAATCAGCTCAAACTATAGAACTTTTCCTTTCTTAAGTGGAAAAGGTTGTGTCCTTTCTGCTCTAAGGTTCTGAGCAGTAGGTTGTATAGTGCAAAGTGATGAAATCCAGTAACCCTACATTTGTTATTCCCGTGATGATGATAATGACAACAGTATTTTGCATTTCAATAGGTCCGATCATCTTTAGCTTTCTACATCAGTTCATGAACATAATTTCAAAACACTTCTATTTTAAAAGGCGTGCATGTAAGCTCTTCACTACCTCTTGATTCAACTACTCACTTAAGGAAAAAAAAAAAGTATTAACAGCAGCACTAATTCAAGTCTATAAATAATACAGTATAAATAATAGAATAGAATAATAAACTCAAATGTCTAAAATAATTTTGTTATCAGTCTACATGTAAACTTAAAATGTAAAAAACCACACCATTTGAGATTTATTTTTTTTTAATAAAAAGTAACACCCTCAATATACCTGCCTCTTCCAGTAGTCCCTCACGCTGCCTGCTCACTCTGCACAACCCAAAACTTGAAAACGCAAACCGACGAGACCATGCAAACATGCAATTATCTGCAATCTGTAAAAACTTCTTTGAGCTTTTGTGTATGTGAGTATTTCTAGATCAATTCTCTCAACCATCACAACATATCCTGCTTTTCCAGTGTTTCCCTTCACCCTTTTTTCTCTCCTATCAGAGTCTTCATTTGTTACGAAAGCAATGCTACAGTAGCCTGCTAAAAATGACCTTTCTACAAGGTTTCTGGAAGTCCTCCAAGTACATCGCCCAAATGCATGTGAAGTCCTTGGGGATGCTTTTGACCATGCTTTACTTGACTCTTTTCATCTTTAGATAGATCCAGAATACTATCTATGCAGACTCTGTTTACTTGGAAAGCCCACACAACCTTCCTGCACCCATCACGTGCAGGAATAAGACAATGAAGGAGTCAGTTCTTGCCCCAGCTGCCCCAGGCTCGGAGAACTAAACTGCTGTAACACAAGCCTGTGGCCGTATAGTTTAAGTAAGTGGTAAGAGACAGCCACATAAGACAAAGCAAAACCAGAGTGAGGAGTTATTTCACCATTCCAAGTAGTTGTTTGTTATGCTGAATATATACTAGAAATTTGCATTAACAAAAGGAAAAGAAATTTTGTTTCACTTCTCTGTTCCAGAACATTTTGCATCATGTATAAAGATATCAAAATATTGAGACATCATTAAAAATAGGCAGACAATTGTGGAGAGTGGCTGTAACTTGGAACTTCTACACGTTCAGAAACTTCAGGTTTACATATTCAGTTCAGAAGTTCTTCAGCTGATCTTGATGCATGAACGTGGTACAGCATCCAAATGCGGTATTAACAACATTGCAGATATTTACAGAATCATAAAATGGTTTGGGTTGGAAGGGACCTTAAAGTTCCAAACTCCTGCCCTGGGCAGAGACACCTCCCACCAGACCAGGTTGCTCCAAGCCCTATCCAGCCTGGCCTTGAACCCCTCCAGGGATGAGGCAGCCACAGCTTCCCTGGGCAGCCTGTTCCAGTGCCTCACCACCCTCACAGCAAATAATTTCTTCCTAATACCTAATTTAAATCTTTCATTTTAAAACTGCTACTTTAACATTAAATTAAAATCTTAAAAGAAAAAAACAAACTTAAAAGCGTTGCCTAATTTCTTTAAAATGAAAGAACAGAAGAACCCGCCCCCACTCTTCACGGTCTCTGCTCTTGGCTTTTTGCCGCAGGCTGTGCATAGCCACAAAAAGGAGATGTGCAGCTACAAAAAGGCAGATGCTTCCCTGCTATGATGTCCCATGATTTTGATGTTCATGCACTGAACCAGTGCAGACTGGGATACAGCTCCCGGGTGCTACTCCATCCATTAATCTCTCATTTCTGCCCTAGCTTGCCCTCCTTGTGCTCCCCCAGAGTGACTGCGTCAACCCCAAGAGAGGGCAAATATTCTGAAAAGCAATACAGGGATTCCTTTAAGGCTAATTTTCAGATTGCTCCATCTTTGAACTGAACTTTGCCTCAGCGACCCCAGATTAGGGCCACTGCTCTTACACTACATCCCACATAAGGTAAAGGAACCGATTTCATAATCGGCAGACTAGTAACCATCATCCTTTCTCCTGAAATACAGCAGAGAAATTAGTATGCTACAGTCTTCCTTGAAGCCTAACAGAAGATCCTTGTGAGCCAGCTCAAAGAAATTATAGCCATCCATAAGCATTATCTTCAAAACTGAAAGATTTGGACTGAAAAATATACCAAACTATGGAACTAGTTATGAGACTAAGGAATAAGACTAATTTCTTCTTAATTTTGTTTTCTCTTCCTCCTGAATTAAGCATTATTAATTATAATGGTACCAACTAAATTCCTATCAATATAAAGTACTGAAACAGGCATTAGTACATTAAGCAACCTCAATCAAACATCCATCCACGAAAGCCCTTCTCTTTTCCTCACTTATGAGTCATTGGGCTTTTGAGCAGTGCCTGCAGATGGCCCTGTGTGAGGTTCCTGTACCAGAGAGGACTCTGAAGGTGCAGAGAGGGATGCAAACCTTCCTGGCAAAGCCATACTTTTCTCCCTGTGCCCTCAAAGCATTTCAAGCTTTAAAGCAGAGCGCTGCCTTTCTGGCTGTCTGGAAGTAATGAGACCCACATGGGGATGTTCAAAGGTAGTATTTTCATCATTCATCCCCTTCGAAAGTGATGATTAAAGAAGCAATAAAGGAACACCTCTTAACTGGAAAACGTAGAAACCAGCACTTTGGAAAGGAGGAGGAGGAGATGGTTTGAAATAGACTGCAAGAGGACAATAAAAGTTAAAGAGCATTAAACAGCAGCTCCGAGCCTAAAGGTAAAACAGCTAAGTACTGCAGAAACGAACCATAAAAATAGCACCATAAAAATGCTATGGCAATGCATTACTGCATCCTTAGTTAAAGCTATTTCAACCTTTCCATTATAGACTCTTATTTCAAAGAAAACAGAACAATTACGTAGCCAACCCAGGGGCCTGTGGCAGCCATAAAGCAGCAGCAGATAGGAAAGGTACAGTCCATATTTGTTTGCCTTTAGCCAGAAACAAGTGCACTGGAATCACGCACACATCCCTGGAGGTGTTCAAGGCCAGGCTGGATGGGACTTTGGGCAACCAGGTCTAGTGGGAGGTGTCCATACACACGGCAGGGGGGGTGGAACTAGAGACTCTTTAAAGTTCCCTCCCAACCCAAGCCATTCTGTGACTCTAAAAAAGCATAATCAGCAAATCTGTCTTTTGCATTGCGTTTTGCAATCTTGTAACTCCACTAAAAGCAATGCAGCTAAGCGTAATTACATGAAAAACACAGAACCACAAAGGGTACATGGAGACGTGGGGTATAGGTGCCTGCAAAGGGCACGTGAAAACATGTGCAAGCAGTAAAAGCCTACTTTACATCACAAAGAAAATAAACCGGGTGGGATTAACGCCAACCCTCCATCAATATTGAAACAAGGGGTGGAAAAGGCCAATTTTAAGAAATGTGCTGTCTCCAAACAGTCTGAATTCAGCCCAAACCACCTAAAAGAGCAAAGGAAAGAGGAGAAGGGGAAAACACTCTTCCCTAGGAAAAAAAAAACACAACATGCAAACACTGTTCGTATTATTCAATGATTTCAGTGCTGGGTACTGCTAGATAAGGAGACATCGGGAATCTAAATTATGATCTGAGTTCTGTAGTGCTGACACGAAGCATCCCCTTCAGAGAGCTGCAGTGCTGCTTTTTGTTTCATAATCCGTAACGTGACCACTTGCACATCCTTTTCAGCTGAGAGCAGACTCCACTGAAGGTAACTGAAAGGTGAAAACTAAAAGTTGTGAAACTCTCTCCTGATAAAGCAGGTGCTGTCAGCCCTGGCTTCGCCTCCTGAGCACTCCACTACTGAGATTAATAAACTGACAACAAGAAAAAAAAATAAATTAGAGAGTAGTGCACTGTGAAGAGGCAGCGTATGAGGGATCACTGTTTCACGACAAGCTAAAGCTATCAAGTAAAAGTTGAACAAAAAGGTTACCAAAAATCTGTCCTTTTTTTTGTTTTGTTTTTTTCTTGTGGCTACTGGTGTGAACGTAGATGAAATACCAGCTTTAAAGCAAAAAAATTACAAAGAATTACAGGCTAATTCTGAAAGTCTCCAATGGTTCCACAGGCATCCATTTTAGCAAAATTCGCTGCGAACCAGAGGAAAAAAAAATAATAAAAACCATCATCTTCTGAGTTAATATTCTTGTGATGAAACTTGTCATCAAGTCCTGTCAGGTGTGTAATTTCAGAAAAAGAAGAAAAATCGATCCTGAAGCAACCCTGGAACAGCCCTAAGAACACAGCAGTCCTGTCAGGATGGTTTCTAACATCTTAATGCTTGCCTGTGACAAACCTGCGTACGCAAACGCTCCAATTAACTGCCGGGTATCTTGCAACCTCCAAAAATAACAGTATTCACAAAGTAACCTTTTGTCGTCAACATGAACACACTCATATTTCCAGTGGGTTTATGATTGCAAAAAGAAAAGGACAAGAACCGAAGCTGGCAGTGTGGAATTGATAGTTTCCACTGACAGGGAATAGGCACAAAATGAGGGATTAGAAGAAAAACGGCAGGCAAATGCCCACTTCTGTTTCTCAGCGATGACAGTATTATGAATATCCTGAGGAATTCCCTCCATAGAAGGTGTTTGGTAAATTGGGACAATCTTATGCCATCAGGAAGGCCATATTACAGGTAGTGTTTCACATGAAAACAGATAGACAAGGAACAGCAGGGAGTCCTTCTACACTAGAGTTAAAACCATGTGATAATATTTGGCAAGCAACCATACAGCAACAACCGGCCTAGGCTGAACACAACCAGCACTTTCATCTGGTAGTTCTAGCAATAAAGACCAAACCCAGGATGCCAAAGCTAAGTTGTAAATAGCAGCAATGCTCTCACAGAAGCAGCAGTTGAGAGCCAAGAGTCACGCTTAATTTTTTGCCAAAGTTGGCTGCAAACCTTCAGTAAGTGAGAATCACTTTCTTTTTTTGGACATCTCAAGCTTCAGATAACTTGCATGTAGTTTTCAGGCCCTGCAGTTCTTCATAGCAGAGTAGGGCAATGTCACTGAAGACCCCCGTGAGCACTCCAAAGCCGCAGCAGGGCGCAGACTCCCTGCTCTTCTCAGTCTCATCTGCTCCCCACAGTGCTACAACCTGTGATTAACCGCTGAGTATCAACGGCCCCTGGGTGCTGTAAGCTTCAGTCTGGCCACACCAACTCCTCCCAGGGCTCCAAAGCAGACCCAGTGTTTAAGAGCAGGCTGGGAGGGCCCAGGTTGGGGTTGCGTGGTGGTGTGACCACACCAAGGTCCAGGAGGAGTCCAGCAGAACCCCGCTGCATCCCCAGGAGGCTGCAAATCAACATATCAGAAGCTGTGGCAGCTGGACAGCTGGAACCACAGCACAGGCCAGTGCTAGAAGCCATCCTGCTCCTCCACCCACATGCTGTGCTTGCAGCTACCGGGGCGAGCGAGAGCACCCCGCTATTCCAACCACTTCTGCCAGCACCACAATGGCTAATTTTAAATACTGGGAGATGAGCTCTGCCAGCTCCGCTATTTAAAGTGCAAGTTAAATATGTTTGACATTCCATACCCCAAATGACAACAAACCAGAATATTCAGAACGGCAGCATGTCAGGCATTTATTTCTTTATTTAACTAGCAGCCCTAAATGCTGCACCTTTTCATTTATATGTAACTGTTTGCCCCACAGGCATCAAGCTGTTAAGACGTACAGAAGAGATTAAAATGAGCTTGCATGCTGGATGAAATAGAAATTAAAATTATAGTACTGTCAGTCCTGAATCTGGGATTGTTTCTCAAGGTCTTCCAAAATGCATAATTTCAAACGAGCCTCTCTTTGTTACTTCAGGAAGGGCAAAATGTAGAATTTTTCAGTGACACAGTCAAAATGACTTAGAAGTAAGTTGTCCCAGAGCCTGGAAGTGTAATATGCTGTACTAATAGCACGGGCTGTGGATGCAGGGATGGTACAAACAAATGAAAGGTTAAAATTGGACATGTGAACAGAGAAATGGCCATTCCTCTACCTTCCAAGGCAAAGCACATCAAAAGCTTGCAGATATCCTAATGGCACTAATCCCCAGTGCTGTGTCAGAGAAAACCATCACTGACATGAACTGAACTAACCCCCATCCCATAACGGGCCAAATGATCTCCTCTGTGCGCTCCAGAGAACCGTGCAAGGACATCCCTGGGGGTGTCCTCCACACCACCCACCTGGTCTCGAGTGGGACGTTGCTGTTGAGGACCCAGCTGTCCTGGAGCTGCACGGACTCGGGGGTGGTGGCCAGGTCGTTGGGCGCAGGAGCGGGCGCGTGGATCTGGTTCCGGCGATTTGTGAGCGAGTTCCTGTTGAGGGAGTTGGCAGAGGAATGATGATGGGACAGTGAGTGGTTGTGAGGAGGAGGGAGAGGCGGCCTCAGCGTTGACTGGCTGTGATGATTTGAAGGGCCTAAAACAGAAAAAAAAAAAGAAAGGAAAAAAAAATCACATATGTGTGTTGCTGATACTATTCTCCGTGGCATTTCCAAGGGATCACTGCCTGGAAAAAACAGCCAAACCCTAAACCAGGAAGCTAAGTCTGCGGGCCGCTTGGACACGTGGGCATCACAACATGGTTAAATCACTAGATGATCATCAGACATCACAGATATAAAACAGCATTTTGAGGCTGCACAATTGGGATGTTCACGAAGACTATATTTAGATTTAAAAATACGTCTTTATGAATTCTCCTGGAGAACGGCTCCTTTGTGGAGAATCCAGGAGTGCAGTCTAGATTGATCGTTCTCTACATCCACCCAGAGGAACCTTTCCCTCCCTGTTTCTATCACAGACTTTAGGGAATGAATCTTAATGGATTAAAAAGAGCTTTTGTGAATATGGTCTTTAGGCTTCTATAAAAATGTAATCAGAGATCCCAATCTGTTTTCACTCACTGTTATTTTACCCATCAGCTTCAAAAGAACAGTATTTGTGCCAGTGAAAGAAGATTAAACTCCAAATATGAAAAGAGAGTAACAATGCAATGATGGTATCTTCTGTGTTCTTCCACGTGCTCAGGATTTGGCCTGTACTTTTCCATTTAGCAGCAGCACAAACACACCCCAAGATCTGAAAGTCGTGCTACTCGCACAGTCTCTTCCACTGAAAAATGACAGATGATGGTTTTTTGAGATAAAAGAAGGATATGCGCTTTTGTCATGCTTTGAGTGCTGACATGTTTGCACTGATAATGAAAATCAATTTTTCTAATCAATTAGGCAAGTGGATTAAAACAAAAAGCGCATGAGAAGAAAAACAGAATAAGCAGGTGTCATTGTAGTGTAGTCACCTTTCTAAACAAATGCAGAATGGTAAATAAGCTTAAGTGCAATTCTGTATGTTGCAATAACCTTTAATAAAAATAGCAACAGAGATTAAAGAAAACAAACACTGTAAGCGTATTATGAAGCGCATGATTTAGTCATTATAGCAAGTTGTAGTTTTCTAGTGAACAATAATCAGAATAAGTAATATTAGGGAAATTGTAATTATAATGATGTACGTTTGCTTTTAGAAACTGAAGCACATTCTGTACTTAATGGATCAAACAAAAGGAAACATCACAGGGGGAAAACATTTGCAACCAGACTGATCTATTTTTATGTGAAACAATGAAGTATAGAAACACCACTGAACTGATCAATTAAGTTATACATCAATTTAACTTTAAGCCAAATATTTGAAGAAAAACAACAAAGCCACCCCAAATCTCCACAAACTGTTCAAGGGGGGGATAATCTCAATTCAGAATCAGGCCACAGAGCCGGGAACTGAAACCGGTGCATCATTTCAGGCCTCTCTGGATGCTCTTCTCAAAACCCCTTTCATAATCAGGGGGATCTCTTCAGCTCTCACATTATGCCACCCACGAGAGCAGAAGTAACCACCTCTTTTCTTTTGTACAGGGAAAACCACACATTGCTGCAGCTCAGACCCTGGCGACCGGAGGGATGAGTGGCAGTGTGACTGTGTCCTGCCTGGTCCCTTGCACCTCTGGGACCCACTGCTCCATGGCACAGCTCCGCTGGCTGCCCACTCCAGGGAAAAGCAGTACCAACGCCTGCTCCAGGCAGCAATGCCACCAGGAACAGGAGGAGAACAGAGGGTTTGAAGAGACATCATTAATGTTCTGAAGCGTTTCTGTGGGGCGAGGGAAGCACAGGCCGAGGAAGAGAGGACATGTAGGTTTCCGGGGACTTGTGCAAGGCAAGCAGAAGTTGTCCTTATGTGACAAGGCATTTAAGAAGGGAATGATAATAAATCCTTTCATGTGTTGCTTTTAAATCTGTACAGAAGTTCCTTTCTCTTTATTGAGTGCCTGTTGCCTGAATGCTCAGCCCATGGCAGTCTCAGCTCCTTTAAATACAGAGTTGTCTTTTGTGAACAGATCCTAAATTTTAGGGCCATCATACGTGCTGCTTCCTCACTACCCCTGCCTCGGCTATGTCTTACTCAAGCTTGAAAGAGACTTCTTAGCCCAGCAAACTCTGTGTTTAAAGCCCCCATTTGGACCTCCTAACCCATAAATGTCTAATCTACACCAGGTCCAGTGCCATTCCCCAACAGCATGCGGATTAAAACACAGCGGGAAGAAAATGTGTTTGGACAATATCCACACGCATAGAAACTTAAGTGGAATTACTCTCCTAGTCTGTGTTCTGGCTTTAAACAAAGCATGTTTGGATTTCAGTAAGCAGATATTTAAGAGTGATAAAACTCAAACGCGTGCCCTTTTGTTAAAAACTACTGCAGAAGATTCATGTGCTTCATATTTTCTCCACTTATTTTGGCTGCAGCTTTTCCTTTTGGAGGATAAATATGGAAAAGTCATACCCACATCAACAACGAACTTTTGCTCCAAGAGACACAGCAGTGCCAGCTTATAGAGACCCTCAGCCTTGCAACCTCAAATTCATAGAAGCTGTTCTTAAAAATGAACCAACTGTACATCGATACGAAGGAACAGAATTTTTGTAAGATTAAGGAAGCCAGAACTGAATTTCAGTTACCACAAATTAATCTGTCTCAAGACTCAGTTCCCACGCAGTAAATAAAAAGTACTGCGCAAAATAATCTGTGCAGAAGTAACTCAACATATATCGCAGCTGCAAAGCCTCAGAAATCTGGTGTAAGATGAATGTGCCATTTAATATAGAATAATAAAACACATACCAATATCAATGTTATATAGATATTATATAGTTTATATTAAAACATATAAAAGCTTATATATTTTATATATATATATAAAGTACTAACTAGGGAGCATACACACACAGTCATAAATATATACGAGAGAGATAAAAGGTTAATATGCTGCTTCTTCATAAATCTGTTTAAATGAATCAAAAGCAGAAGCTGAACACTATTGAACTTGCCAGGGATATAAAATTGGATTCACACTGAACATCTGAGCACTTCTTTATGAGCATCTTTGCCTAAATTAAAACTTCAACAGCAGTACCTACAAATCTGCTGAGCTCAGAAGTTCAGAAAAGTAAATCACTTGTCCCATAACAAAAGATCAGCAGCTTAAAGGACCGGCACAACGTACCTGATGATATGACAGTCTCTACGGGCTCCTGCCGATTGCTTTATTCTTTGGACACAGTAAGTGTCTTGATGGAGTACATCTGGCTTTTTACATCAGGAATTCATTTTATTTTTGATATGGCATTTGCCAGTATCGATTTGGGGAAAAATACTGAGGAAATGATGCCTTTTCTCAATTATTACATGAATTAGGGGTTTGACCAGAATACATGATACAATCTCAAACGTTTAGGAGTTAAGGAGAAGTCCCTTAAAACCACAATGAAAATCAAAGAACTGGAAATCTGAAATACTGGTGCTTTCCATGTTTTGGCTTTTCTCTTTTCTTTTTTTAGATTTCTGGTGTAAATTCACAAATCAACAAACATACCTAATTCTACTGAGATTCAGTACAGACTGACCGTGCTGTGCACTTCTGAAAATTCGGGGTCCAATCAACATCCCCCCTCAAGGGATTTTACTGTGGTCAAGAATATCAGCAATGTTCATTTCAAACGTGCGAATTAGAACTGAGTGAGGATAGATGTGTTCTTATTAACTAATCTGAGAATACAAAGTCTGGATCTACATATCTTTGAAGTAATCACAAGCTATCCAACTGACTTACTTGGGTTTAATCAGAACCAAAGTGGCAAAAAAAGAAAATTAAATAATATTTTGCTCTGCTCATTCTTTCATCCAGTAAAACCATTAAACAAATCAGGCTCGTGCAGAGGTAAAATCCAGCTAAAGAATGATGCAGAATACCACTCGTCTCCTTAAAAAAACCCAACAAACAACACCAAACCAAACAAAAATCCAGCCCTGAGCATAACTCTGTCATTACGGTCTCACTTTTGCCTGTACCAGTGAGAGTGAAGGCTCTGCAGCCCACAGCACAGCCTCAGGGATCAGGAAAAGCCACTGGATGTCACAGTGTGGTAGGTATGACAGGGACGGCTGCGTGCTCCAGAGCACACACTTCCACACACCACTTCTCCCAGCTATTTTTTTGCTGTTTAAATGCTGCCTAGAATATGAAGTGAAACTGCAGATCTGGTCATGTTATTTTTCAAAGTCATTCCCAGGCTTTGGTCCACTCACAACACACACGCGCTAAATCCACGCAACACAATGATCAGAGGGGGACAAGTTCATCTCCCACCTCGGAGATTAAATTCAAAGCAGAATCAGCAGCACCCCCCCTAACCTAGGCAAAGCAATCTCTTCCCTGCATCCCTGTTCTTTGTCAATACTACCTCAAAAAGTAATGTAGATTGTATCTCAGTTGTGCTGAATTAGCCTCTGTGCTGTGATTAAATGCTAAAGATAAATATATATAAACACCTCTCCTCAATCCTTTTCACAAAGGAACTGAAAGGAAAAAAGTGAACTTGTATTATTTTTCTGAAATTAACGAGGCAGCTATTTCCTTATACATTTAAGCAAGTACCGAAACAAGAAGACAATGAAGCTGATGTGTTACAATAAAAGCAGTAAAACCACAGAAAATCTTTGTTAGCCAGCATCAGAAACCCAGTCGTCACTATTCCTAGTTCTTTATTCAAATAACTCTGCCGCACTGTTTTCTCAAGGAAACCACATCATCTGCTATCGCAATGAGTAACAGGTTTTTCACAGAACCACGGGGCCACCTTCCAAGCTAAATTCATCTTCAAAGGCAGATCGCATTACTCAGAGTCAGGAAGAGGAGAAAGCACTGAAACCACCCAGGAATATAATCCAGCACAACAAGGAGCTGCTGCCTCCACGGCCAGCTTTCACCCTGGGATTCAAGCTCGGTGGGGTGGAACCAAGCCTCCTTCCCAGCAACATTGACTGTTTTATGCTATGTCTACCCCAGTTCTTGTCCATTTGCTTTAATTCTCTACATTATTTTGCTACAGTTAAATGGAATCCAAATGTTCTGAAAATGTTTTCAACGTATGCTGTAAAGAAGCAAGTTATCTCGCTCGTAACCGTGGATATCATTAACTCCATCCCTTGTTGTTGTAAGCCCAGAACATTTGCCAGGTGTTCCTTCTTTTGTCTGCATGTTTTTACAGTGTTTGAGGCAAGAATAGGTTGAATGACTGGCTGTCATCCCAGACTGTACATTTCAAAACTGAAAATTCAGCAAACGTGTGGTATGAAATTGTAAGTCACTTATCAGTCTCTGCCAGGGCGCTGCAGCCATCTCCTCAGCACAGTATTAGAATAGAAAATTAAATGTTGCTGTGGCAGAAAAAGAAACAACAAAAGCAAACAAAAAAATACCTCCTTGCTTAGCCACAATATCCAGATAACGGCAGGGAAGAGGAAGGGTGGTTTAATGGATAAAGTCTAGGACTTTGTCATCGTGTCTGTAACCTGCTCTGACTGAGCCAGCCCTTGAGTGATTCTGGCCAAATCACCTGTTATCTCTAAGCGTCTTCATCCATATCCTTTGCAGTACTGCTGCAGGTAAATGACCTCCCCGCTTACGAGCAATCCTCGGGGCCTGTGGGGCACGAGCCCCTGGCCCGGCAGGCGGGAGCAGCAGCGGCCAAACGAGCCCAGCCAGACCCAGTCCCTCCTGCGGATGCAGAGCCCGGAGGCTACTCCAACGCCCTCCCAAAACAGACGTGCTGAGACCCAGACGGCCAACTACACACCTAGGCAGAACAAACCTACTTGCAGCAGGAATGTTAGCTTGTCCTCAGCGTTGCTGGAGCCAAAAAAACCCAAAAACTTAAAAAAAATTGGCAGATTTGGTCTTGGAACTTGATGGGTTGCTTGGTTGCGAAAACATGGTGTGTGTACTCATGCAACCTGAGGGATTACAGTCATATAACCCATTTCCTCAAGTGAGGGTCACCTACAAAAAGGTTAAAAACCACTGCCCTACAAAATACTATTATCTGAGATACCATGTACTAATTATATTTCCTGAAATACATCGCTGAAATATTCATTATCACACTGCATGATGTGCGCTGGCTGCATAAAATAATGGCTAGTCAATGGCAAACCGTATCACTTTAATAATAACGCTTGCTGCGGACTCAGGGGCCTGCGATACTTTGATACGTGCCTACGTGCGTGTATGTGTGTGTATATATGTGCAAATATAAAGATATGCACACTAGCTCCACTTCTACAGATCATAAAAATGAACCAGAGAAAGGTTAAAGAGTCTTCTTCCCAATTAAATAGCAATTCATGCATTTTACATCTTTTTCAATCAACTGTTTCATTTAGTTTTCCAATAATGAAATAAACACAAAATGTATTTCAGAGAGACTAAGCGTGTATTTATCTTTTTAGCTTAGGTATCTGACTTTTGTCTGAAGAAGGCACAGATGTGAGAAGAATTAACAAGAACAGCGTACACATATATTTCTAAGCAATAGAGTTGATTATTACCATCATCATCACTGTTACGGAACATTTCAGTGCCGAATGCTAAATGTTGCTCTGTATTCCTGTTTCTGCAAAATGGGAAGGTTGAACCTTACCTAGAGACTAACACAACCCCTCTCCAAAGTTGTCACAATCCCATCTGCTGAGAATCACATCAAAGAGAAAACGAAGATGTACATTTTTCTGAACAATATACAGAAACTTCAGAACAGAACTATTTAGGCCAGCATTGTAAGCCCGCTGACATTTTCCTGATGGGAGTGCAGCTTGAAAACTGCTATTTCCCTGCATGGTCCAAAGGGGAGCCTGAACATTTTCATTGTGACTTAAGAATACTTGTCCTGTAATTTCCAATTCATTGTGAGTCTGGAGGCAGGTGCAATAGAAAGTCATCCACTTTGGATTTAACATACCCCAGTCATCCAGCACACAAAGCTGCTCTCCGAGGGGGTAAAAGACATGCCAGTCACAGGTGCTTTAATGCACATGACCTCGATTATTTCAGAAACGTCGCAGAATGTAGCAGACGTTGTCAAAAATAACGTAATTTTTTTGTTATACCTCACCTCATAATAAATTATACAAGGAAGAGACTCTCAAAATAAATCACTGAAAGTACCTGCGTCAGAGAGAAGATCTAAAAGGAGGCTGAGACCTCAGCAATGCCTAGGTGAGCTTTTTAATAAATCAACCTTCCAGGTACTGCCGATCCTTTAAGAAGGAGAGGTCTATCAGCAGGGTAACGATTTTGAATCCTTCTGCTGTTCTAAGGGTCTGTAATATCAAGTTTCACCGCTGAGAGGTTTGGCAGCTGAACTGTTAATGAAACTAAGTATATTGACCATAGCTCTCAGCATCGAGTAATTTCTCTGTTTCTCAGGCAGAGTTATCATCACTTCCCAGCAGCACTGACTTGAGTCAACTGCTGCATTTTTTTCTTATTCCATCTTATACTACTGCCTTGGGAAGATTCAACATATTGCATACTGCACACCAATCTAGATTTTTTTCAGTTCAACAACAGTGTAAACAAAAACACATTAGGTTTCTTGTTTAAGAGAAAATAAAATATGTTTTATCTTACTACAATGCTCTTCTGTGGGTTTTCAGGGTTAGAGCATTTTTTTTTCCTGAAACATCTACAGTATTACCCCTTCAGCTCAAAGAACGCAGGAAAATAGCAATTAAATCCAGGTTTTCCTGTAGGCTGAACCACCCGATAATCAAATGGAGGAAATAACCACTGATGCATAAGAATTGTTAACATGAAGACGTACTGGCATACACCAGTAAATACAAGGTTTCTGGAGGAGCTTCCTGGGACAATTCAATTGCACAGCTCCTGGGAAGCCAGGTATTTACTACCTGGACCATCTGTTTCCCAACATGTAGAACAGGTAAAAATAATTTGTGTAAACTATATGGAAAAAGTAAGAGGAGCACTGCACAAGGCTGTAGTGAAGAAAAGCTAGTATCATGAAATGAATGTGTTGCAGTGAATCAGACTTCTCAATAGGATATTTCTCATTTTAAAAGCAGGGAAGATACAAATAAGTACAAGAAAGAAACAAATATTTGTCTGCCTCCAGGGTACCATGAGCTGCAATACACTACATGACTGGCATTTCTTCCATAGGCACCAGAATTTGCTTTGAAACCTTTATTGGTTGATATGGGACAAGAAAGAAAAGCACAGACCATTCAAAGCAGAAGTCCTGCCCAAGTCGCCTGACTTTTCAAGGTACCAGAGAAGTTAAACTTCAGCTACCACAATAACAGGATCTGGTATTCAGGAGATGAAACCGGGGTTAACGAGTGAAAATACAGACTATCATAAGGTGGGCCATGAAAGCCGTCACACGCTTTATCACTCAGCAGAAAATGAGACAACATTAAGCCAGCAGTTCTTATACAAGTCCTTAATTGGAGTTTTTAGTGTGTGAAGAAAAAAGTCAAAAAACCACCCTCAAACTAACAAAGGACCAACAAATAATTCAATACATCAGAATTTCAGCTATGAAAACCATTGCTCCTTGTCACTGGCTGCCGCAACTGGGCTGGAACTTCTCAAAATGTGGTATCTGATAGGACTGGCCTTCAGGGGCTGATCCCAGTCCCCATCACCCACTGCCTGGGAGCTGGGCAGGTCCCTGGTGAACCACTGTCCTCCTGATGAGGAATCCACCAAGTTTGTGCTGTCAATCAATCAAACACTGAACTGCTGCTGCTGCATCTACCGTGAACACATTTACTGCAAGCTAGAAAAGCATGCCCTAGCAAAGCAGAAATGAAGCAGCCCAATGAAAACTTTGACTAGCTGGAGAAGACCAAGTGTTGTCTTTTCTGAATAGTATCTTGCAGAAACTTAACCCTCATCAAGATGTTAAAACTCAGTGCAACTGTCTATTATGTGAGCTCAAAGAGGCCCTCAGAACCAGGCTGTGGGATTTATTTTTTCTTTAATTTCTTTTTTTTCTATAAAATACACTTGTCTAATCACTTACAACCAGTGAAAAGGAATCCACTGTCACTACTTGCCCCCTGGGACCGTGCTGCTCACTTACCTGACATCCTCTGCCCCGTTCCCCCAGTCTGCCCCTGACACCGTAATTACAATGCAACTATAAACCTCGGGGGCTGCCACTTTAAACATGCACAGTTCTTACTTCTCCAGCACGGAGAAGGCAATCTAATTTACAACCTGAAGAGACCATGTAATCATACTGGCAGACACCAAGCACTGAAGCGGTCCCACACCACCAGAATAAAGGGAGCGCAGGGAACTGTGAAGTCTTTCGGCAAAGCTTCTTGTTCCCAGTGTCAAGGGGAGAGCGAACAGCACAGTCCTACCCCTGATCTATCTGACATACATGTTTGAAAGCACAGCTTCGCCCCAGGTACTCCAATCAACATCATCTTTACCTGCCCTTCTTGGTTCCAAGCCCATGATTTTATTTTTTTATGAGAAGACCAGCAATGCAAAGAGACTCAAGGAACAGGAGAAATGCTTGCCAAGGCTTTCTGCCAGGACCTTTTATCAACTGCATTGCCCAAGGAACATTCAGAAACAGAGAAGTCAAGCTTAAGAAATTCCAAAGTCAAGAGGATATTTTTTTCCTAAAAATTTCTAGTATTTTGAGTGACAGTTTCATTGTATTATTACCCATAAATTAAACTATCTATAGTTTTAGCTAGTGAGAGACTTACTAAGTGTCCCCACTTAACATGGAATGAACCAAAATGAAATTACTTAAAAAAATAAACCTTATCTGACTGAATTGTTGCTGTTAGGGAGCAGTGACTCACTAAGCCAGTAACAGTTATTTTACGAATAAAAAAAAATAATAAAGACATTGATTCCTTTCTAGTAGCCTTGTTGCTATTGGTATGTGTGAAAGATTTTCATTTACACTCATTTATCAACTCGGACAACTTCACTAATGTGGAAATTTATTCTGATAACAAGAAAAAAAAAAATCAACCTGCACCTTCAGATGGGTATCACAGGTGGGCACGTGCACATGGCACCTGGATCAAGAATAAGTATTACCTTTTATCAAACACAACTCTCAAAAATTGCCGTTTCCTTTACTGTAATCACAAAGGATGCCCTGATGGCAAAGATTTTATTTTAAATTAGTGTTTCTGAATGAAACTTTCACAAACATGAGAAGACAGAAGAGATGTTGAATTGAATACTAAAAGATGGTATAGAAAGCAACCATATAACCCAGTAACTTCGGGTCTGGCATTGTAAACCATGGAGTTTTCATGTTAGACACAGGGGGTTGATCAATGCCAACAACCAGAATGTAGTAAGAATAATAATACTTAGTGTTCTCTAAAATATCTGCTGCAGGTGTTGGTTTGTTTGGTTTTTTTTGTTTTTTTTTAAAGGTGCTTCGTAAATGACACCTCAAAGTAAGGACGTGATCAGAATTTTACAGGCACATAAAGTGAAGCACCGAGAGTAATGAATTAATATAGAATCATGTGACCGAATCCTTGTCCCCTTGTTTCATTCTGGCCTTTTTCTTCTTACAACAGGCCTTCCTCATCTGGCACATCACTTTCTCCAGTGATAACAAAGTAAAACACATGATGAAAACTAATTCCAGTGTGTGCTAACAGAATGGAATCCCTCCCTGAAGAGCAGCCCCATGGAAATAGATCTGGGGGGGCCTGGATTGATGGCAAGTTGAATGTGAGTCAATAGCCCAAAAAGCCATCTGTGTCCTGGGGTGCATCAAGCACAGCATCGACAGCTGGTTGAGGGGGTGGCTGTTCCACTCAACACCATACTGGTGCAGCCCCACCTTGAGCACTGTGTGCAGTTTTGGGCACCTCGATCTAAGAGGGACATCAAACTATGACAGTGTCTCTCCAGAGGAGAGTGACCAAGATGGTGAAATGCCTCGAGGGAGCAGCTGACTTCGCTTGTTCAGCATGGAGAAGAGAAGGCTGAGGAGTGCCCCCATGGTGGTCTACACCATCCTCAAGGTGAGCAGAAGAGGGGAAGCTGATGATCTCCTCTCTCTGGTGACCAGCAACAGGACACAGGGAAATGGAACAAAGCCATGTCAGGGGAAGCTCAGATTGGACATTAGGTAAAAGCTCTTCACTGAGAGGATGGTGGGTCACTGGAACAGGTTCCCCAGGGAAGCGGCCACAGCAACGAGCCTGTCAGATTTCAGAGAGCGTCTGGACAATGCTCTTAGTCATATGGTTTAGTTTTTTTGGTAGTCCTGCAAGGAAAAGGGAGTCGAGGCTTGATGGTCCTTACAGGTCCCTTCCAACTTGATATATTCTTCTAAATGTAACTGTTATTTCCAACAGATTTGGTGGTATGGGTTTTTTTTTCATGCAAAATATTTGAGTAACGTATTTAAGAAGAAGCCACTCCTAGAAATGCAATACATTTCTGTCTGACCTTTTAGCCAGTTGGTAAAAAAAACCCCAACAAACCAAAACAAAAAAACCCCAACAAAACAATCCAAACAAAAAAACCACAGCTGATCAGAGATTTTCCAAATGATACATAACACAAGTCCTACCCATTGGAGAGGATCCCATTTTTAAACTGATGTCTAATTACTACATTTCCACAAAACTGTAAAGACCAAAAGCTACCCTCTACAGGGCATGCAAGTCAATCATCGTTACAGATTAAAGACTGCTCCATGCATATTATCTGCATCATAAAAGAGTAGTCTGGAAGGAAACCCAAACTACACATCTGTGTGGGATGCTGACAGACATCTTTACACGGTTCCACTATTTCAATTTACTTGCGTATTGTTTGGTACAAGCTCAGGGAAATACAACAAGCTGTGCCACAAACAGAGGGGAAGAGAACTCTCTGTTGCTGTACGTTGCCTTTTTATTAACTGGGACTCCACAAAACTATAAATTTATGAAATGCTCAAGAAAAAATTATTAAATTATTCATCAGCGATAAGACAATTAAGAAGCAAACTAAGGAGCAAGTGGAAGCTTGGTCCTGAGGGAGAACAGCTGGTCCTCTCATTAAAATTACGTTTTGGCAGCAAAGAACCTTCTGAACTGAGGGATCCTGCTGCTAAAGCAGCCTTGGAGTCAAATTTGGGAGCAAGTGACAAAGACAGACAAGTGTGAAGAAGAAAGGCGGGTATCTCTGGGCACATTTGCGTGGCTGGAGCAAGCCGCATACCCCTTGCTTGTGGCAAAAAGGTGCTGTGACTTTACTGCACTTTGGAGCCACAATATTGAGTGGTGGTTGCCGCAGCTACTGTGCAACTTTGTGCTGCTGTGCAAAACTACACCGAAATAAACTTTAAAACTTGAGAAAAGCTGTTATTTGCACTGAATAAATCCTTAGCTGTGCATGGAATCGAGTGCTGAGGTTGGTGTCCGAGAAACTGAATCACCCTGTGCATCCTCTTTGGGTTCCTTCCTTACCAAACAGGAAAACACACTGCAGACCCCAAAGGGGTGTCGGGTGTATAAACACTGAAAAGTTTCCCAACCAGCCTGAGATCTTCCCAGGACAAGCTACTGCAGACGTGCTGAATATGAGCACTGTCCATCTGCAGGGCGCACAACCAGCCATGGTCTGGAAGGGATATTCCACCTTTGTGGTGGCATTGCTGCAGGAGGAAAAAAAAAAAAAAAAAAAAAAAAAAAAAGGAACTTTATGATGTTAGTGACACGGAAAGCCTTTCAGAAGTGGAAAAGAGAAGGAAAAGGATAAAAAAAAGCTAAAAAAAGACAGCACTTGGCACAATGCTTTTCATGGAGCGAAGGAGCACATGCAGGCAGAGCACCATCCTGCTCTACCAGACGGGCTCATAATGCCAGAGCTCTAAGGGCATCTGAAAAACTCCTCTTTAAATACCATTGCTGCATTCCTTCTCGTCCTCCTCTTTCTGCTACGGGCTATCTTTAGCCCATGTTTTCTTTTTTTAATACATTCCTTTTGTAGTTTTTATTTCTTTTCCTGTGCTGCCATCTTTGCAGTAGTTCAGGAGATTTCAGGAGATTTACCCATTGGTTCATCATCTCTTACAATCTATCCTCCAAGAAAATCCCTCTTAAAATCCTAGTAAAAAAACCCAAAACCCAACAACAAACCATCTCTCAACTCAACTCATTGCAAAGGACTTATTAATGCATATCATTCCATTGCTGAACGATAAAGTTGGTGACAAGCATGATTTATGTTCTTTAAAGAGTGCATCCTTAAAACACAACGACAGCAAAAAAACCCATTTTGGAGGCACCCAGTGAAATACAAAGTTTCCACTCACTGGCACACTTTGTTCTACATATTTGTCCTAAAATTTGAAGAAAATTTTTCAAATAAGATAAAGGTCCCTAATTTTTAGATGACAGAAAAATGCAAATTTGGATGCATTTGGAAGCAAATGGAGAGGGACTCTTTATCAGGGAGAGGAGCAAGAAGAAAAGGAGCAATGGTTTTAAAATGAAGGAGGGAAGATTTACATTGGATATTAGGAAGAAATTCTTTACAGTGAAGGTGCTGAGACCCTGGCCCAGGCTGCCCAGAGAAGCTGTGGCTGCCCCATCCCTGGAGATGTTCAAGACCAGGCTGGATGGGGCTTGGAGCAACCTGGTCTGGTGGGAGGTGTCCCTACCCAGGGCAAGGGGGTCAGAACTTGCTGATCTTTAAGTCCCTTCCTCCCTAAATGCCATCCTGGTCTCTCCCATATTTCCCCATGTGTGTAGAGTACCTTTAAAGCTGAAAGTACAAAGACACAACAGTTTTTTTTTTTTTCCCTAAGCAAATAGTTCTGCTTGAATTTATTACTCCAATTCTTGCATAAGATTCAAACATCTTGCATAGCCAGCAGGAATTCTGACATCTCTACATAGCACCAAATTAGTCTCAGCCTGTTTCAAAACCTGATTCATGATATAAAATATAACAATTTGCACTCCAATCTTTCTGCAACTATTTGTTCACTTGGGTCAGCTGGCAAAATAAACATTTTAGCCTTTTCTACTGCTCCAGATATGTCACACCAAAGCGGGTTTTGCATAAAAAGAAATGGCATGCTACTGTCTTTGTAGCATTTTTAGGGTCTTACTTATAAATACTTCAGTGATGCTCTAGACAGGAACCCAAGCGATGCAGATTTCAGCTCTCCACATGAACAGCAGGGAGAGTTAGAGATTGAGCTTGAGTGGGTCCTACACTAATTTACTCTGGATGATCAAAGAAAAAGAGCACGTAGACAACGCTGAATTTCTGAAGTGATGGAATTTATACAGATCAAGTTTACAATTCATTAGGTACATGCAGTTACCTTGGTACATACAGGCGCTGGGTATTCAGGAACACACAGGACACACCCTGCTGCACAGAAATGATCCCCAATATACAGCCACGATCCCTATACCTGCTCGGGAACAGACAGAGGCACGGGAAGCAAATGGAGAGGGACTCTTTTATCAGGGAGAGGAGCAAGAGGCAATGGTTTTAAAATGAAGGAGGGAAGATGTACATTGGATATTAGGAAGAAATTCTTTACAGTGAAGGTGGTGAGACCCTGGCCCAGGCTGCCCAGAGAAGCTGTGGCTGCCCCATCCCTGGAGATGTTCAAGACCAGGCTGGATGGGGCTTGGAGCAACCTGGTCTGGTGGGAGGTGTCCCTACCCAGGGCAAGGGGGTCAGAACTTGCTGATCTTTAAGTCCCTTCCAACCCAAACCATTCCACGATTCTAAGAGAAATGCTGCTGGCTCTAAGCTGGGTGCCCAGCAGAGCCGCTGTGTGGAGTTGCATGGGAGGCATAGCCGCTGGGTTTGGCCAGTGCCAGCCCCAGAGCCACAGAGGCAAGAGGGAGTTAACAGAGGAGTTAGCAGGGACATTGCTGGGAGCACTGCGCTTTTCCCAGGGCACTGTCAGGAGCCAGGGAACCAGGAGAGCAGAGTGGGCACCCTGAAAAAGGAGGGAAAGAACAAGGTGCAGAGCTCCTCCAAGGCAGCCTGCATTTCTCTTCAGGCAAGATTCAGGGTAAATTAAAAGTGAGAGAAACGGCCAAGAGAGCTGTCAAGGTCAGGACAGAAGAACTGAGCAGGCAGGAGGGATACAGTATTGGCAGGGTAAATAACTGCAGGCTATAGACACCTCCATATTGTTGTATTACATACAGCTACATCACACACTGCAGACACACCTATACCTGTAGTTACTTATAAATACACACCACTGTTTTACTCATCAGTGCTACAAATGTGCAGAAGCTTGTGTAACGTACACCTGTTCCTTTAGTCCTGGTAATAATACCTCGCTTCCAGATTCAGAAATGTTACTGACAAGTCCTCTGGCATATACCTTTTACACTTCAGTACCATTTCAGAGGGTTTTAAAAATAGGGAGCCAATAGCTACACACCTGTGATACTTTCATGGACACATCATTATTCTTTCAACACTGTCGCTTTTGCAAAATAACTTATTTTTCTTCCCCAAGAAGGAACAGGTTTTTTCCGAAAATATTTCTCCTAAGAAAAAAAGACCAAGTCCACAATTTTAAGCCCTGTTAAAGAAATTATTCTAATCCTGCCACTTAGACATACCATTTGTAGGGTCAACTTCACCCAGGCAAAGTCTGATAGAAGAGTCACTTTAAGCCTAACACTTCAAAATACCATCCTAGGACTCAATCCTGTTCAAGGCAAGCAATGACAAGACAAAGTCAATACTTCTCTATATCCTATACTCTTCAAAAAGAATCACACTGTTATTTCCTAAGCTGACATAAACACATCTGTCTTCCCTTTACACATTAACAATTAATATGGGTCCTGCCTATAGACATCTGTAATGCTTTGGGCTGTATTTATGGTGTGATAACTGTGTCAATTTGAGACACAGCGCACCAAGATGATAGAAGGACATAGCTGAACTGTTCACTCATGATCCTATCTAAGGGACAACACTGCTATCTTGTTACAAAATACTGCCCCAAGCAATGAAAAGTTTCATAAATCTTTTTCTACCAGAGTTGTCAGCTTCTATTTTTGCCTGTGGCTGAATGTGATTATAATCTGTTTTCACCATACAAGAAAACAAAGTGATCTAGAATATAATGACTGGGGAACGTTTTGGAGCCCTCCTGAGCTGCAGGATATTTCCAGCTGCTCGTGTAGCTGATAACGGACTTAATAGAGCTAATGATTTCTAATACCACTAACACAAGGCTATTTTCACAGTGGGTAAATAATGACTCTTTTGTTTTGGAAATAGTTAAGGAGTCGTGTAGATGTTTGATAAGCACATGATACAGTATAAATGCAGCAATATTTGGGTAACTAATGGTAGACTACAACATCGCTAGAAGATAACATACTCTTTTGTTTCCTTTTAAGAACCTAAAAGTTTATAACCCTGTTAACACCACTGTGACAGCAAGGAGATTTCACTGTCAACAATTACAAATAATGTTTTAATCTAAGCAGGAAAACGCATCCATTTGTTTCAGTGCACTGCATCTTTGTTTTTATGTTGGTAATTAATATTACGAATCTTCACTGGAAATAAAATAAAAACTAATTGGATAGTAAAAGAAATTTTCTTGAGGGTTGAATGCAAAAACTGCATCTACAGGGCAAACTATGAATACCATCTTCGCCTACAGTATTTTACTTCATCACAACTGCATGTTTGCAAGGAGGATTAACAACATTCACTTCGTTTCCTCCTTTCCTGGCTCGTAATCTCTGTTCCCCATTCAAAGGCATGAATTCCCACCACGGAGGACTCCACTCCGCAGGCTAGAAGATTCCTTCCAGTTTTTCAGTTTGTATGATAACATATACTAAAAATTCCCAATGGTAAAAGTATATTTCTTCTTCTCTCTCCTTCTCCTTTCCAGAAGTTACATACCTCTCTCTCTATGTTGCACTTACCTATTTTTCCTTACGGACATCATTTCACATTAAGCATATGGTAGCTACAAGGATGGTTCAGGACTCCTACCCTAACTCACTGCAGTTCTCTGCACAACCAGCCTTTTCATGCCTCCTCCCTTGCCCCCTAACATTTTCCCTCCAACCCCAAGCTCCCTTGTCTGCTTGGAGCCCCCAGCTCTACTCTGTCACAGGGAAACCCACCCAGGCAGCAGGCAGGACATGCCCCGTCTCCCACCAGAAATGAGCCCCCCACTCCCATGGCGGACAATGGAGGGCGCTGAGACATGGACAGGATTCCCTAAAAGGGACTGACTGTATTTCAGAGTGCTCTGTGTTTCTCTGTCATCCAAAAGTGAGTGCTGTCAAGCTGCCTGCAATCCAAACTTCACCACAAGCAGAAAGAATATTAATTATAATTCTGATGAAGGAAACAAATTAGGGTTAAATAAAATAACTCAAGCTAGACAAAGCTCCTAAAGTCAAAATAAAAGAAATAAAAGAACTAAGGCCACAAGCAGAAAATTATAAATGGTATAATGCATCAAAGCAATATCTATCCATTCTAAACTTTATAGATTTTAGGAAAACATATGATAACCCCCATCGTGATTCATTTTCACGTATTTTGAAATATTACAGGAAGCAAGCAAAAATAATTAACTTGACCAAACTGTATTTCAAGGTACGGCTTCTATGGTTAAACGAAATGCAAACTTAAGCAAAGAGTCTAATACAACTGCTGGTGTCAAACTGAGAATGCAATCTCTTCTCTTGTTTGTCACCGCTATTGTTTCATTATGAGAAGAAATTGCAGACTGGAACAACAGAAATATTTCACGGTCTAAGAGTTAATAGCAGATTTTGTTTGTGCTAGTGATACAGCAGTTCTAAATGACAGGTCAAACATGCAGGGAACACCAGAAGATTGTTCCACATCACAAATAAATCAGGTTAAATATTATGAAAAATGAATCTAGCAGGAACTCCAGGTCCCAAATCAGGTTTTGTACCAGAAGTCAAGAAAGACTGGGTTCGTAAATTTGTACGCTTGACAGACATGTGCAAGCTGATGGATATAATCATAAGGAAACAATACCTCGATCAAGTAATGCCACAGCTGCATTCACTAACTTTAATGACTTGCTCAAACGCTACTTCTGCCTGAACATACAGATACAGAAACAGTAAAGACACTAGATACAGGTATTTATGCATTCTGAATGCTAATGCTTTCAGAAAATATTAGGTATTACATTAATTTAATTCCTAAATATAAAGATTCAGAATTGAATGCTTTTTATTTATTTTTTAAAAAATAGCACTCAAAGACAGAACTTCAAGATAAAGACTAAGCTACAATACACAGCACAGCTGTGTCAGTACCAGTGACAATTTCAGAAGCATGTCAAAGGGTCTATACATCCTTAAAACTGAGAATTATTGAGCAAGTTTGAGAAAAGGTGGCTGAGACACCAGAAGAATGAGAATTACGGATGGCATAATTAAAACCTACCATACTGTCACAGAACAGAGATGTATTACTTGCATTAGCATACAAAAAAATGAAAAAGTGAGAAACTTGGAGATCAAGAGCTCTTCTGTATCAATACAGGAGTTGTAATGCCCACTAAGATTTAAACAGACAGATCAGGATTTATGATAGGAATAGATGGCTGTTAAAAAAAATAAAAGGTAATAATCAGCGAATTAAATATTTTCATGATTTGGAAAATGTTTATGGAAAAAAGTATAGTAGAGAATACTTAAACACGGTCTTGAAATTTGAGAAGATATGTAGGGAAAAATCTTGCTAAGTCTAAAAGCTATTTTTTATTAAAAATAATTAAAATACAATATACTGTGCAGTTCTTCAAAAGAAAGTAAAGCTATGGCACAGGAGATGTAGCTAGTGTTGACAAGTCCAAGAGCAACTTGAAATTCTTATATTAACCATTTGCTCTAAACTACCTAAATGAAGTCCAAGAAGAAAAAGTTACAGAGGGATGAATTCTTGTGACCAGAGCAATGAAATTAACTGCAATCCAGCAGATATTTCAGGATAACATTCTAAATGCGTAAAAATGGAAGAAAATAAAAATGCATCATATCTGCTAAGCTCTGCTATCAGGTGATTACTTGCTGCATCCTTATTACCAAAGTGAAAGACAATCATGGGCTGAATTTACGACGTACCCTGTGCTAACATGCACCAATCCACCAAGCTGGGGAATGCGGCATCATTCACTCCCTCTGCATGGAAAGTGTTAGATGTTACCCTACATCCACCCTGCCTCATCCATGCTTAGCATTGTAAAAAAGGCAAAAAAGATTAAAAAAACCTCTACTAAGCCCAACTGTACTCTGTACACTTAGATTAGCATTTAGAATGGGAACCTCACAGCATCCCCCCGCTGCAGACAGAGCTGAACCACAGTCCCTGGGAGGAGGGGAAATACCCAGAACGAGCAAGGACCTTAATGCACGCCTTTGGGTGGCACCCAGGCTGCTGGTATCTAGGCTCATGGTGCCAAAATTTCCCAAAGCTGTCTGCATTCCCATCTGTGTATTTAGTGAACACAAACCCACCACTTATATACTGACTGTGCCCCTGAAAATGCTGTTCTCTCTATCTATAGGTAAGAAATCTTAATGATTCTGTTAGACAAAGAAGAACTGGAAAAACTGCAAGGTGTGCAGACATGGATTTTTGATGCTCAAGTCTCAGCTGAGCAAAGTCAGTATTTAAAAATCAGTCAGCAATTTCTTCCAGTGAATTCTTATACTAGTGTTTTACTGAGACGTGTGTGTACCTGTGGCAGTTGAGAACAGGTGCTTACTGTAATGTCACCATCAAGCAGCAAGCACGGGACTTGGCTTGATGAAGTGCTACATCCTGGTCTAATAAAGGAAGGAAACTTACCCAAAGGCTCAGGTACCCAACAGGTGGCTTGTGATCTGCAGCATCAACAGAGCAAAATAAAAACAAATGCATTGCTTAGGCACAGCCCAAGTACTTACATTATTGTCATAAATGATACGCAACAACACATTGTCTTCAGTTTTATAACACTTCGTAATTCTTCAGTGAAAGAGGCAATATCCTTCCACTCTCATGTTTAAGTAATTCACAAGATTCACACTAGCCAGTTCAGATGCAACTGTAACACGTTTGTTCTTTGGATATTATTGCTTTACACATCAGATTTTCTAACTCCAAGCAATGAGAAGCCCAGTGCCACTGCAAACAAAGCTGCTGGTCAAGGAGATGTTGCAGCCTGAAACCAGAATAAGGCTTCTTTAGATCACAAATTCAAGAGCTACAGTGCTACAAGTGTTGTTTATTCATATCTGATAAGACCATAAGAGACAGGCACACTGTCTGCCTCAGTTTTTATGGAGCACGTGGAAAAAAAAAAAATCTCATGGTTCATAAAAACTAGAAATAGCTCATCGTTCATTTTTGGTCCCTGAATTATCTGTCTGGCACCATCACTGTCAGGCTCGTGCAGATGTACTGCTGGGCTGCTTTCACTCCCATCCCACGGAACAGGAGACCTCTGGAAAGGGAAAAAAACTGTTTCTTTTTCATTTTTCTTTCCAAATACCACATGCTCTCCGAAACTGTATTTATCTTCTTGAAGCAAAAACAATCTTTGTTACGTGAGAGAAGAAAAAAGTAAGGAAAGGGAAGTGGGAAATGCTGTCACTGAGAAGGGCACCGTTGGAGTAAACTCACAAAATTAGTTCCCTTACTTGGATGTTCCATGAAGTTAGAGCTTCCAGAGTTGAACGAGGCAGGTGAATGTTATCTTTGTTTGTCTTTATATATATGTAGATATGTATATATTGCTGCTGTTACCAAGTAACTCAATAAAGAGCTTCAATGCTTCTTTATGACTTTTCTCGTATTTCTGTACCCAATTTTAATACAGAGGTTTTCTCTCCTAAGCATATCCATCCGTACCATTTCCTACCAAGCTGGTGATTATCTTCTACAAATCAACCATAATTTACCCCAGGATGTACAGGAACGCAAGCAACCTCTTCCCTCCAGACCGTGCCCTTTCATTGGGTGCAGCACATTTTCCTCCCCAGAGGGCATCGTGCACCATCATCGCAGTTTGTGACACACGGAGAACTGACGGTGCCACATAACTCACCCCCAGCAGAAGGGCAAGGTCCCCAAGGCACACCAAGGCTGGGCAGCGGGTCTGTAGACAGGAGAAAAAAAGGAGTGGGCAGGTGCCCCGGCTACCTCACTTCTACATCCCCATCACCTCTGATTAATGTATTAAGTTCCCATTATCAGCCTTCACACCTAAATTGATCCATGGAGTATTGTAGAACCCTTTCCCCACACCTGCTCTCTGCCAGGCTACGCTGATTGCTCTCATTATTCCTTCTTCCCAACAGGGAGATACTCCTTTACTCAGTACGTAAATCTGACTCATTTCAACCCTTTGCTTATAGCTCCAAATGTGTCACTACACACAAATTATGGTAGTATTTCTTGCCTGCTAAATTATTTCACATCACAGCTTTTAACTGAGCAGATTTAGGGAAGGAATCAAACGCAAACTGTTAAAATGATTCTTAAAAAGCAAAAAATCCACAGGAAGCACAAGAGCTTCCTGAGGCCTCTGAAATTCAAACGTTTCTTGCTTAATTCTCATTTATACCCCAAAGTTTTCAGGCTAGTCATTTCAGAACATTCAAACTGAAAATACTACTCACAGCCATACCTGTAAAGCAAAGTAGCACAGAAAGCTCTACAGCACTTGGGACTTTACTCGTCTCCCTACTAGGAATAAGCAATAACGTCTTTAACCCATCCATTTGCTTCCATTCTGTGACTTCCCTTCTATTGCCGCAGCATTCCTCTATGTAAATCGGATTTATTTATTCATAGGTGCTGGCATACCATTACTTTTGTCAAAACTGGTCTCGCACATACTGTTGTCTCTGCGTTCTTATAAACGAACTGGAAAAGCAATTAAGATTCCCCAGCATTTCGGGGAGGGGAGGGGCAGCCACCGCGCTGTTGCTAACACAATCTCTGTAGGCGTACGCTCGTGCGAAATGACTGCATCTCTGTGTAGAGGGAGATAAGAGAAGTGACATAGATTAAAACAAATTGTTGATCCATACCAGGGAGAAGCTCGGCAAACAATAGCAGTAAAAGCATAAATGTCAATTTGGGATGATAAAGGATACAATCTAAATGTAATATGAGAGGCCTCCAGACAAAAGGAAGAAATAGAAATTACACATTACTGAAGTACCAGATGCAATAAACAAACAGATACGTAAACACACGCATGAATATGCATCCGCAAAAATTCAGATCACAGGGTTGATTGCTCAAGAAGCTAGATTTCAAATTAAAATACCCAACGACTTCAAAAAAGTTTGACTGCTAGCTTTGAAGGAAAAAAATCTTATTTACACTCCTGGTAATTTTGTTTTAGTTTTGAATAATCTGTAAGTATCTCAACATGCCTTCCCCTGCACTCTGCATTGGCACGTTGATGGCACAGCTGCCCACAAGACACTGAAACCAAGACCTGGAGATGCTTTCTCACAAGAAGCTGACTTTTTATCTGCTGAAAAGAGCTGTCAAAAGGCTTCTCTAATTGCTTTCAGAATTTCCCATTCTCTTCCTCTTAATGTTTTCTAGTAGCCTGCAGCAGTTTGCCTGACGAATTAAGGTTTCAAAGCTCATTTAAATAATCCTATGCCTACTCTAGCCGTGGCAAAAAAATTAAGTCATTTCATTCAACCTATGACCTGACAAGTCCCAGAGATCTGTTAAAAGACCTATCCAAAATTCACTTCTCACAGTCCCCCCCACAACAGTACAACACAAGTTTCTGCAGTGCCACCCAACTGGGTGACATCCCATTTATGATTTTGACCTATATTTGGGGCTGTGTCCTGCAGACACCCATCAGCTGCTCAAGATCAATTTTTTGCTACGAACGGCAATCAAGACAAAACCAAACTAACCAAAAAAACCAGAAACCAAACCCAGGCGTGTATGCGGACACACACGGTACACACAAACGCGTTCAGTCAGTGTAATTACATGACAGCTCTAACAGAACTGCTGCTACATGGAGTTGTGCCTTTCAGTCATCACAGGGTGCAGGTGCCTGGAGGTAGTGCCGTACTACAGCCCGCAACACTCCATGGTAACAACAACCGCCTTCACCACTCACGGTTGACTTGACCCTCTCCTCAGTTTAACATTTCCAACTCTTACCTTCAAACAATGCAGAGAAGAGAGGAAGTAGGAAAGAGTGAATAGATACCTCCAGAGAGGTATCTAACTCCGCCACGTTTGAAATGCAGCTCCTATTTGCAATACAACTATCATAAATATCAGCTGAAAACTTTGAGAATAACGCAATGCGGCGTTCACTGCTCTTGCACTTGCGTCCTTCAGAAGGCTCTCTAAAACTAGAGGAAGTTATCATTTCAAAATAAGAATTTGCTGTGTTAATGATACATTATGAAAGACAAAATACTGTTCTTTCAAGTGTTCTTTTTAGAAACATTAGCATCTACTGGATCTGCTGGATAGTAGATATAATCTACTGCCTCATATCTTAAGGTTTCCATTCGCAACTATTCTATACTCTTTTTGTAACTTCCTTTTTGTTTAAAACCAAATGGCATTGATACTTTTTATTTCCAGTATTTTAATTTTTGCTTGTATCCTGGAGATATATTCAAAGGCAATCTGATTATGCAATAGAGCTACTTCAAATAATTCATCCATTCATTGTTATTCCAAACAAAAACGTGTATTGATTTTGTAAACATTCTATTATTTCCTAGTGATTTTTTCAATTTGTCTTAAAGATGTAAATAAAGATTAATTCAAGTGTAGCTGCTTATACACTGTTTTTCTAAAGATTAAAATCAATTTAAAAAATGAAAGAAAATAAATACATAAATTTAGACGTCTACAACATTTCTGGCTATCTTCCTTCTGTACATACATCCCATCCACTACAAACTCCACCAATTATTAATCTTGCCCTCTGCTGCCTACTCAAATATTCTGGTTTTCTTCCTCATAACACCCTCAAACTACCTGGTCATCACTCCTCCAAAAACCATATTGGCCTAATCTCGTTTTGGAAAATGTCAGGCAAAAGGCTTACACTTTTTCTGGAAGACAGGCAGCAGGAACATTTTGATTTGCCTGTATGAAAGAAAACCAAGGAAGGTTCTGTTTGGACAGTTAGAATACCCTGTGCTCTGCGGCAGAGATAAGGCATGTGCAAGTGAGATGACTCTGTCGGGGAAAATGCTTCTTGCCATACCTGGGTCTGTGTACACAACAGCTTCATTTCACTTCAAATTTCACAGTTTCAAAGACGTTTTCTGTGGTCAGTTGCCTGCCAGGATCAAAAAAGGGCTTTCCCCCTGGACCTGGAGCTCCAGGCTACAGCACACCACACATTTGTGACAGACAATACCGCAGTACCATGCTAATGTCACATATTTCAATGTACGTGAGAAGACATAGTATCAAAATTATTAGGAACTTGTAGCAGCCTCAGACCCTCCTCTGTCCTGACTTAGGGTGTCTCTGCTCACATGGACTGGTGATGAAATTGCCAGCAAAGCACCTGGGCAGCAGTGACAGCATAACATAGAATGGATTGAGTTGGAAGGGACCTTAAAGACCATCTAGTCCCACTCCCCCTGCCCTGGGCAAGGACACCTCCCACCAGACCAGGTGCAGAGCCAGACAAAGAGAAGACTGGGACTCAGTTCACAAGAAACAACAGAAGCTGAGGAAGGAAAATGGGAAGTAGGACTGGATAGACAAGCAGACTGTGCACCAGATCAATAGGAACTCTGGAGAGAGTTCAACAGAGACTGGTGGGAAGAGAACCCTGCTCACCTGGGGCATGTGCTTGGCCTGAGGACACCAGAGCAGTACTTCAGCTTTTACTGCATTACAGTGGAAAAGACCGGGCAAATTCAGACTGAATAGACAGCCTTCTTTCTGAGAATTAGCAAGCTCCCACATGCTTGATTTTGCAACTTTAAGCTTCAGATCTTTTTAAAGTTGTGTGTGGTTTATCTTTCTTTGGCCATTTTGTTGTAAAACAGTAAAGTGCTAACAGCGAAGAGAGCACTACAGCTTCAGCTGCTGAGCTGGAGCTGCGGCCGCTGCCAAACAACACACAGCTATTAATTTATTTGAGGGTTATCCTTATTATTTCTCATCACAATAATATTAAATAAGCTATGCACATACACTGATGGAAAACAGACTTAACAGCTTCTAGCAGCAGTGCTGCATTTGTTGTAAATTTGCATTTTTTATTTGAAGTTTCCTGAGCCGCTTTGTTAGCAAGTGAGTTGATCTGAAGTTTAGGCTGACACCAAAGCAGAGCAGATTAACTCAGAAGCGATGCCCAAAGCCTGAAGTGCTGCTGGATCATTTGTCCTTATTGAATGAAGGCAGACTCCTGCATTATATTCCACACTGCTACTGGTGCCACAGCTTTAAATATTGTTCTTTTCATCACTCTTTGTCAATTATCTTACACAGTGAGGATTTTTTAACCAAATAAATATTCCTGCGTGGTGAACATCAGAATTAGGGGTAAAGTTCCGAAAAGCCAGCTTATAAATTTAATTCTGATTTCTCTAAATTCATTCTTCTCAGATAGCTACATTTCCAGAATAAATTATCGTCTCTAACATCATTACCTGAATATAGCAAACTGGTATTGTAAAGGGTCTTGACACTGAATGATGATAGGCATCAGAGGCTTAATGTTTAATTACTGCACAGAGTTTTCTGGAGAGTTAAGTGCTAATATCATTCAGTTGCTGCTGTTGGCTATAAGGCAGAATATTGTGGTTGTTACGATCTGTCAAGTAGAAGTGATTCATAAACTTTGCTGCGTGCTACTCAAAGGCACAGCTGGTGGGGATAAAAAATGGACAGCTATTTATGGCAGTAAATCCCAATGGGAAACGTCTGACTTGAAAGATACGTGAAAAATAAACAGAAAGTCTTAATGAGAAGAGGAATATACATTCCTATACATTGTGAAGCACCGGAAACAAATTAGTTACTCATATTTCCCTGTATGAGTTATCTTTTAGGTGCTAAGAGTAATCTCTGAATCACAAGTGTTACTATGAATAAACTAACTCTCATGTTAATTAATGAAGGTACCCTCCCTGCTCAACAGAGAGAGGGAAGCAAGCTGGGCTTGGCATCTTAATTTAATACCCTCTCGATGTAAAGTATGCGACTAAGGGACAAAAGAAGGGAGGGATCGAAGAAGATGGAGATGTCTAATTTTTCGTTTGCTGCAAACAGTAGGAACACACAGTTAGTTCATCAAGGAACTGAAAACAAGAACATCCTTCTAAGTGCTCTCAAGAGCTGATAATTCCAGTGACCCCCTGGCAATGGTTTCGTGGGGAACAGCAGGTGTAGGTGACTGACTTACAGACCCAGTGGGATTTTTTTCTCCCCAGCCTGCTCCTTTGTTCCAAACCGTTGAGCCAGCTGGAATACAGCGAGTTAAAAATCCGCTCACCCACCCCCAATATATCAAGAGCAAAATATACATCTAGGCATTTTTTCACTTTGTCCACAACTGCTACCGATAGAGAATGCAAGAGCGCTGCGAGCATTTCTGCAGGCACCGCATCTATCAGGCTGCTGCTCCCACCAAAGCAATCTTTTTTTTCCCAAATACAAGCTCTTAGCACCACAATTGATAACGTTCACTTTCCAAGACCATTTCAAAAGGCAAGAATGTGCAAGTCTCATTTCTAGATAGGCTGAACAGAAGTAAGAACAAATGTTTGTCGAAGTGGTAATGAGGGGGCCCAATTTCTCTGCTAGATACCGCCTATTTAAAAAAAAAATAAAATTTACACTTGTCACTATTGACACACTTCTTCGTATGTGGGAGTAGTTGCATCCATGTTTAAGAGCGAAGGAAAAAAGGAACAAATCCTCTTTCATATAGGAGCCTAAATGGAGATTAATTCCTGAAAATCTAAAGCTTGATTTTAGATATCGAATACAAATTTAAATTTGCCTGTCAGAGCTCTGTTTTCCACTCTCATCTATTTCAATCTAGTTAATGAAATAACGTTTTGTATAATAAATAACAGGGGAATTAAGCTGCAGAGTTAACAGTAAGCATTAAATAATGAATCAATGCAGGCCTTGCAAAACACACAGCTTAAAGTTGTTTGCAGAAGAAAAGATACATTAGAATTGATCTGCAAAAACTAAGCAGACCATAAGTTGTTTGGGAAAGGTGATCACTCCTATTTTGTACCTGCTGGCAGAAGGGTCCATGATTCTGCCGTGGCTGCAATAAGGAAGAACTGAACTGTTTACTGGTAACTGGAAGAAGGAAAAATAAGAGGAGCTGGGAAGAAAGGAAAAAACAAACAGTGCAGAAAGGCAAAAAATAGAAGACGTGGAATAAAATAGAGTCCTTTAACAGCGAAAGGACTAGCAAGAGGCATGGTGTGTTTCTGACATGGTTCTGAGCTCAGCAGTGAGAATCTGTTTAGACTTACACACGGAAAGACAAATATGGCACAGCACCTCCCAGATGGTAGAAGAGACTCCAAAGGAGACATTGACAGTGGACCCGCAGCAGAGGTAATTACAAACTCATCTTTCCACAAATATCAATATAAGGCTGCAGCTTTCCAACTGGTTTAGATGAAGTCCAGCCTGCTGCCAGAAGAGGCAGTTTGGTCCCAGCCCTCCCACCCAGCCTCTCTCCCTCCTGCTGGCAAGTGACCACCAGCGTGCTCCAAGTCAGACCAGCCTCATTACCCATCTGAACACGAACCTCACCGCCCAGTCTGGCCCCGCTGTCCATCAGAGCACTTTGATGCCCCAACTGGCCAGGCAGCTCCTGGAGCCGGCACAAAGGGAAGGCTCTCCTGTGGCAGCTGCGGGATGCCAGCAGCCGGGGAAACGCAGGGAGGAGGCTTTCACAGGCGGTGCAGATTTCGGCTGGTGGAAACCATTGATGGAAATGCCCCAAAGCACAGATCTGCAACGGGATTCCCTGGCTGACAGCTGACAAACTTTGGATTGCTACCAACCTCCACCCGCTCCTGCGCTGTGCTTAATGCTCGTCCAGCTGTGGGGAAAGCTGGTGCCAGGAGCTATCAGCTTCTGAACTACACACAGACCTTTACCCTGGGGGCAAGATGAGTTTGTGTGTCATCTACGTGGGTCAGTCCTTTCTTGGGAGCGCTGGTGACCATATAGGGCAAGGATGCTGACAGCAACGCACAGCCCATGGGCAAGTGCGTACTGTACCATCCTTATCCCCTGCCACAGCTGGAGGAAACAGGCTAAGGAGCTTTCCAGCCACAGGGAGGTGTAGGGAAATACAGTGTGAGAGACTATCTAGAACTAGTTACACATACTCTTAATTCACTTGCTCTGTTAAGTACCATTTACAGAAGACCTAGGGTCTGAAGGAAATCAAGTAAAACAAGAAAAGTAACAAAAGTACTTAAGAACTTGTTTTTCTTTTTTAAACAAAGCAAGAGAAAAGTTTTCTGCAACCCTCCAAAAAATATTCTAAAGTCATCTTAATTGTAGTTTTACGGAGGGGAAAGGGCAAAACCATATTCTACTAAACATTACAGTAAATGCATTTAACACATTTTGAAGGATAACATTTTTCCAGTGGTCTTATGACTGAAGGCTGAGGGACTTGGGTCTTTTTAGTCTGGAGAAGAGCAGGCTGAGGGGGAATGTGATCAACACCTGTAAACACTTAAAGGGTGGGTGTCATGAGGAAGGGGCCGGTCTTTTTTCAGTGGTGCCCAGTGAGAGGACAAGAGGAAACAGACACAAACTTATACAGAAGAAATTTCATCTAAACACGAGGAGGGACTTCTCCACTTCCAGGGCAGCAGAGCCCTGGTAGAGGCTACCCAGAGAGGCTGCCCACAGCCTCTGTCTCTGGAGATCAAAACCCACCTGGACAAATTCCAGCACAACCTGCTCTAGGAGGACCTGCTTTGTCAGGGGCTTGGACTAGGTGATCTCCAGAGGTCCCTTCCAACCCCTTATATCATTCTGTGATTCTGTGACTGAAGCATTCATAAACTCCATAGATGTACGGCATTTGTACAAGTGGACAAAATAATGTGTGGCACAACGGCATATCCAGACACATCCATGTGTGCACACTCTCAAAGTGTCCTATAGCTTTACTAATTCCTGATTCATTTAGTTTACGGAGTCATATTTTAATTCCTACTAGAGAGTATTTTACCGTGTAGTTGAGTCTATTTAATAACAGAATACTGATAATTAAAATTTATAGCATCTGTAAAGTACTTATTTTAGTAGTAAAAGAGTTGGATAATACTGTGTGTCTTTGTAAGACACGAAAGACTGAAATAGCCTTTGTGCATTAACTTCTTTACAGAACTCTCCTTAAGGTATTATAAAGACTCTCTTTAACTTTACCAAAAAATGCTATTTGGCCAATATTGTGCTGCACTTTAACAGGAGACACCGGCTGCACTTGCAGATATAGCACCACGGAGCTGTGTATCTCTTTTCTGAAAACAAGGCACTTGAGAAACATTAATGCATTTCAGGAAAAAAATGTCACTCTTCTGCAGAAGTGGCACAAGCCCGCTCCTTCTGGAGGTGGAGAGGGCTGTCCAGCTCTGTGTCCTCAGCTCAGCTGGGGCTGCTCGTAGCCGTCAGCTCAGTCTGAGCCAAGGCTTGTGCTGCCGAACGAAGGCAACGTTTTGCCCGTAAGTCTCAGCAGTGGTGAATACTCAAAAGAAAAAGCTCTCAATACAGGCATCATTACTGAGGCACTGGGAAGTGGAGGCCTTTTAGAAAAGCCTGGGATCTGAGGTTTGCTGCTTGTTGGCACTTGAAGAGGCTTATCAGCAACACCCATAGCCCAGACACAGCTTCATCCTGCGGTACCACAGCTCCTGGTCAGGCAGAAGCACGGGCAGAGCAGGATGGTAAGGATAGATTAAAAATCACAGGTGTTGAACTGAAAATAATAATAATAATAATAATAATAATAATAATAATAATATACTTCAAAAACTTAGCAGCAGATGTCTTTTATTTTTTTTTCGTGATGACTCTAGGAAAAAATGAGTTGCACTAGCCAATCCAAAATTTTTCCTAATGCATGCCCTAATTCCCTTCGAAAAAGAAACCTGTTACATGTCTGCAATAACAGCAAATAGAGATGATAAAAAATAGGTTTAGTGGGTAATAGTGATTTAAGACCAACCAACCTAAGTGTTTCTTAAAACCATGTCCACTAACGATACTCGAACAGCGTTCCGCCTCGTATTTCTGTTTGGATTTAGCTTATTGCAAAACATGTTTCCCTAATTTTGAAGCAGAGCAAAACCAGAAGACCATCACTTTCTACCTGCAAAATGTTACCCCCAAACCCATTGAAAACTCTCTTAGGTGTTTCTTACTGAAATTTTGACCTTACAGGAAATGAGCACTGCTTCTTATGGCTTGGTTCCTCCTATCCCCCTGTTATACGGGCACAGACACATTTCCACTACACAAATAGTACAATATACTGTTTTTCTTTACTTGAAAAAAGCAGTTCTAATCATACGTGTGAGCTTTCGTGCTCTATGTGAAAGCATGTAGCTGCTCTGTAAACCGATAATTAACACACCACGTATTTTTTTCAGAACATGGTTATTACGTGCAATGAATGCTTTGTTTGAAGTGCTTCGTAACAGCATTTTTGTCTATCTTTTTGCAGAAATTTCTTAAAATACAATGCAATTTGAGCAGTGTGGCAAGACTGACTGAAGAAAAACCAAACCCAACAAACCCCCCCCTCCAACCAACCCACACCTACATCTTACCCACTGTTGTCTCCCAGGAAATTGTGACAGATTCTGTGAGAAACCTGGGACCTGTGCACATTAGAAATTCTTTCCTGCCGGGTTAGCAGGTGTGGGCTATGTCAAATAAATTTATTGCAGTCTGTGCTAATAACGAAAATTATAGAAAACCAAGATGAAAGTGCTCTGCATCCAGCTAATTTGAAGCTACCTTACGAGACAATAACAAGCTTCTAACAGTTTTTCCCTTTTTTAAAATACACTAATTATGCTTAATGTTCCCTGTCGCATTAGCTTTCATGGTAATTATATTTCAAAACTTTTGCAATTAGGGTACAGTTAATATTGTGGAATATTGCAATTATTTTTCATTGTGACACCTCTATTGAAAACCGGTGGCATAATGATCACATTGTTCAACTAAATCAGAACTGTAGAAATATGGCAAATGAACCAATTATACATTATTATTTCTAATTACAGATAATGCCCTTTTCCTTGCTTTTGTCCAGAAGAATTTCTCAAATACTCTGACTCTTTCTGATTTTTCAAAAAACCCACAACTAACAGATTTCTCCACCTTCATTTTTTTTCATACACGCACTAATGTATATGCAGAGTGTGTATATATCTGACCCTGTGAAACGTATACTGCACATGATGGATTTATATCACATCTCCTCATTTCTGCTCAGCCTTCCTCTTAAATAAACTCCAGGTCTTTGGCTCTCTTCCCTTAAGCCTCTAGCTCTCCTTTCCATCATTAAACTCAACCATCAACACCCCCAGTTTTACAGCCCTGATTCTATGTTTATTGATAAGCTCAAGCACTCGATAAATGGCAACAGCAGAAAATCTTTAAGAACTAATATATGTAATTGTTAAAATGTGATGTTTGCTCGCAGGTTTTGAAGAGGCTGTTTTAATTAAACTGTCCTATAATCTGCTTCAACAGAACACTATTACACAGAAGTACACTCTGAGAAACACAGTGGAGGAGTCGGAAAGGAACTGGTGGAACAGAGCAGCCGGAAAAGCAATAGGAGAAATTCTAAGCATTTTCAATACTTTAGCAATCCTGAGAGTAACTATCATTTACCAACATTTACATTCTTCATATGGAACTTTAATCAAAGCTCACTTAATTAGGTTATCATTTAAATTACAATAAACCAGTGATAAATAAATCAACGCTCAAATCACTGACTTCAAACAGAGAAGACCTTTACCAAAAAGACAGGCTTGCCAAACCCACCATCTGTACATTTCCCAGCTACCAGCCTAATGAACTTCAAGGTTATATTACCAAGTGGAAGACAGAATTTCTAGCCAACTTCAGACAACGGAAATAAAACCTGTGTATGTTGTCACACCATTAAAAAATAAATAATTTGGCAACAAGTTTACATAACTCCTTATTACCCTCAGGAAAGACCAACGTAAGATTAAAGCAGAAGTCCTCTAAAGATCCTTGCAGGCAGAAATCTAAAAATTGCAATTGGCAGCTCATTCAATATTGTGGAGTGAGGTTCTTTAAGAAGAAAGCGCTTTTTGGTAACCCGAACAATGAGCACATTTTTAAAATGAACTCTATCTCCTCTGACCCTCTGAAACTCTAAAAGCTGATTTGAGTGATTAAATGACAGCTGAAGTCCTGAGAAATCTGGCACAGAATATAATTTTAAAGAATGCCTCAAAGTCCTGCCATCACTGATGCATCAGTCATCACCCACCTTTCCATCATTTCTTGGCATGTATTAATTGATATTTTTTTTGTTAAGTTCATGTGTCTTTATTTTTTCTGGACATGGTATTTTTCATCCAATTTCTGGTTCCATTAGCTTAGATACAGAGTCTCCACCATCTGCTGAGCATTGAGAAAATATAGGATGAGTAAAACGAGCGTGTTTCTCCCACTCTGGGTAACACTCCTTTAGTACATGTATATACGGGAAGGAGAGTGTCACTCACCGGGGGTTATGTGCATACATATATATACACGTGTGATATGAAAATTACCTATCAAAGTCTCCAGCCTGGATACAGGTAATAACCAAACGTATCTAGCAATATAATATTATTGCTGAAATATTACTAATAGCAAAATGTTATGTATAATAGCCTTAAAATAAATTAACAAGGGGGTTATAAAGAACAGTTAATAGAGTAAAAAAAAGAGATTGAATTATTTTCCTCATGAAAATATTGTAAGTATTAAAAATAAGTAGGTTTTTTCCCTAAGCTAATTGCCACGTATAAGACCCATGCTATCAAGTCCATCATATTTGAGAATCAACTCATCTTCAAAGACTTCTCATACATACTCCTAACTCCCAAATTCAACAGTGAGAACATTTTAACACGATAACCACTCTACAGGACACAATTTTTTTTTTTTTTTATTTTCTACAGAATAATTCTGTCAAATGCTTTTAAAAATTTCTATCCCATTATATTTAAAACGTTTAAGGCAATGATGGCCTTACACAGTAAAGGGCTAGAAGATTTTGAAGAATTACGAAACAACGATAATACGTATGTGTATCTATTTCATTGCTAGTTCATCCCCTGCACGATCACATCTATTGGATCAATTTTCTGGAGCAGTGAAGCATGTAAGCATAGGTGTTAATTACCCCCTTCTTGGTAATGTTCATTTCTCCTATTGGACAATAATATTTGCTTTACTGACAGCTGTCAGAATATTCCATTAAGATCTCCAGAGGATACAAAATGTAAACTTCACCATGTGACATGCTGGGTAATGTAATATTTGAGCACAGTGGTGCCCATCCAGAATGTGAGAGTAAATTTCATTTGTGAAATGCCATTAATTTTGTCGAAGAAACCTGGATATGCCAAATCAATTACAAATCCACTCTTATTTTAATTTCCTTTATTACACTTTTTTTTTACTTTTTTTTTTTATCAGATGTGTGTTGTGTTTATAAGTGGATAAGCAATTTTATTTCCCAAAATCTTGACTATGCAGTTTTAGTTCTATGAAAATTCCTGATGGACTGATTAGCCCAATAACACCTATATGAAGCAGAACAATTCTCCATAGTAACACAGCAGAGCTAAATGTCGTTCTGAGACACTGACATTTAAGTACTCCCAAAGCGAGTACCAATGACTTTTTTTTAGCTTTTCCAGTAGTCAAAAAAGCAACCTAATTTTATTATTTTTAAAAGCAACAGCATTATATTTCTTTCACTTGTCTCATCTTTGTCAAAATTCAACTTCTCCCCTCCTTTTCCCTACCCCTTCCTCCCCTCCCTTCCCCCGCCCCGGTGATTCAATTTCTATCGGTATCGAATCTCAAATGTCACATGAAAAGGATTCAACAGAGATAAATAAAAGTGCAGGAAACTGAATTTTGATTCTAAATGCATAAACTTACTCACAGTACCATCTCTGTCTCTTGACTTAATATAGAATGTTTGCATTGGACCACGCAAAAAAAAAAACTACTATTTTAACTTTGATTATATATTCTTTTTTAAAATCCTTTAAGTAAGCTTTTAACACTTTCAGCTAAAAAATTGTGGCTATCTGATGATTCAGCTATACAGAACATTCTTTTGTTTGTTTCCATTTTATAGTTGTGAAACAGAGATTGCCACATGAAAAAAAAAAGTGGGTAAAGTAGGACTAGACCTTGAGTTAATGACTCAAGATTTAAAAACAAATAAAGCAGGAAACCAGTCTACCAGTCTCATTACTTGATTTTTGATGAATAGTGCAACAAGGAATCATTAGAGAGCCTTTAACCACCCATCTAATAACAAAGATTAATAAAAAGCAGCTGGAAGAGCAGTAAGAAAATATCTCTAATTTTATGAAGCCTGCTTGAGCAGGCCAATTTATGCCACAGGTTGTTCTGTGTTTGAGCAATTTGCTGTACGTCTGCTCTAAACATTCTCCTTTGCCATGAAGTTTACTCATGAGGAGGTTTAGCAGTTTTCATGTATTTATAGAATCATAGCACAGTTAGAGTTGGAAGAGATCTTAAAGATCATAGAGTTCTAAACCCCCTGCTCTGGATAGGGACACCTCCCACCAGACCAGGTTGCTCCAAGCCCTGTCCAATCTGGTCTTGAACACCTCCAGGGATGGGGCAGCCACAGCTTATCTGGGACACCTCATCCAGTGTCTCACCTCCCTCACAGTAAGGAATTTCTTCCTAATACCTAATCTAAATCTCCCCTCTTTCAGTTTAAAACCATTACCCCTTGGCTCAATTCCCTGATGTCCCTCCGCAGCTTTCCTGTAGCCCCCTTTAGGGACTGGAAGGAGCTCCGAGGTCTCTCTGGAGCCTTCTCTTCTCCAGGCTGAACAACTCTAACTCCCTCAGCTCCAACTCTTCATATTTTTCTTATACTATTACATTAGCAATGTCTCATATCTTCAACAGATTTCAAAATGAAAATTGAAGGTAGAGAAAGGATCAAATCTTATGCAAACATGTATGTACTTTACTTTCACATAGAACCTGGCGATTTCTATGGGAGCACAGTGGCTCGGGGAGCTGAGAATCCTGCTTTCGTGGTTAGGTCGTTTTGGGAAGTACTACCTGCTTCCCATCCATGACATTTGCTCCGTCTTTGCCTTGCAGTGAGAAAAGAAAAATTTTTATTTGAAAAAAAGGAACAGAAGTCTAACAGTTACTCAGATTGAAGACTAATGGGAGGGAGACGCAAAGATTTTTGGTGTTGGGAAACACAGGGAATGTAGAAAAGCTATACAGCAGAATGCTTTCTTTTCTGTTTATTTTATTTATATTTTTCTATTCTTGGACAACACTATGCTTAAGCCAAAATCATAAATGATATAATTGCCCTACAGGTTCTCAAACATTTTAGATGCTCTCTTATAAAATTACCTGAGAGGATTTTTTTGGGAATTAGAAATAATTATATTTTTGTACAGACTGAAATCTGATGGTGATACCTCTGGAGATCTTTTTAATATACGTCAGCATGCTAGAGCATTAATTCCTGAAAAGAGCCAACTGCAATGTATTTCTTTTGTCAAATATACCTAACAGATTGGTTGTTAAAATACAGTTCAAAATTAAGATTCCCAGAAAGACAGAACTCCCAACCAACAAAAAACTCCCAAACCAACAAAAACCTAAACCAACCCCACATCCATCCTCCCCATCCAACCAAACGAAACTCAACCATTGAGAGAGAACCAACATCAAACCAGAGACCCAGGAACTGAATTTGGGCCTGCAGACCCTTAGGATTTTGAAAATTTGAATTAAAACTATAAACAAAATACCGTTCTATAAACCAGCCTATACTATCCTATGAAGAAATTGGGTCCCGCGGAATCCACCAGTATGGATTTCCTGAAAGAAAATTACATTTTAAATATTAAGAAGTTGCTATCATCTGAACTGAACTTGACTGAACAGTTCAGCTTCCCTCTTCCCCAGAAGAGTCAGCAGCACTGTTGGGGTTCTGGGTCTCAGTGAGCAATCACTGTAGCTCCCCAGAATAAACCTGCCATGATAAAGAGCTGTGAAACAGTACCAGTTGCTTTCTGACAGCAGGATATTAATGGAAATTGTTCCAAAAAAAGAGAGTGAAACAAGACTCTCTAATGCATTTGCGTTCTGGCATGATCTCAGAGGAATTGAAGAATGAAGACTGTGGAATCTTTCCAGCTGNAAAAAAAGGAAAGAAAAAGAAAGATATTTAGAAGAAATGGTGTGTGGTTGGAAATGCAAGTGAAGAAATAAGTTTTGTGGGCATCCGTGTACTTCTGGAGGACAATTTCTAGTGATTTTTATTATGTAACTTTTTTCCTGGAAATGATTTGGAAGAAACGGCCGTGCTACCTGTGTAGATGGATTGGGCTCCAGTTGCTGACAGCAGGCTTTTAAAAGTTTGGTTTCTAGCCAGTCTCTTGAGGCTTTTCCTCAGATGAGTTTTGTAAGTGCAGTCCCTCACCAGCCTTTCTGCATTACCAGAACCACCAATTCCCTGTCTGCTCGTACACATCGGTCTCCATAATCTCATCACGCTTTCAAGTCACAGTCTCAAACCGGAAACTCAAAAGTCTTGGAAATTCCTCCGTTTCTTCAAGGCAGGCTGGTTTTCCCTGTGCCCTCGCTGAATAGAGCACTCACAAGAATAACTGACTAGCCTTATCGTGTTTACTAAATTCACGGATTTTAGAATAAATAGCTGTTTTTAACTGGTTTCTGCTCAGTGTCTGCTTCAGACCCCAAGGAGACAAACTATTCCTGGATATCTAATTAAATTTTGCTACATTTTGAACTGAGAAATATAGAGGACGAAGGGAGACAAGATTTGAAAAATGCAAACCCACCTAATTAAAACAATAATTATTTCAGTTTTGAAACGCTGAACCATTTCACTTGGAAGATTTTTAAGCAAATATTTTCACCTTTCATTTTGAGGCTTTGCTTCCGTTGTTTTTACTCTAACCCCACCGACAGAAAGTTAAACAAAAAGGTCGAAACTTAAAATGGAAAAAAACCAAAGCTACAGTTTGCTTTCGACTGAAGGAATTCATACTGTTCTTCCTAACTATATTTGCAAATCAAAAAAGTCCAAATTTCTTCTTTCATTCCACATAAGCCTTACCGATTGCCTTTTTTTATTCTTTTCTCTTTTGTTTTGCCTGCACATTACTCCCTTTTGCTTTTGTAGCAAGCTTTCAGCTGCACTAAGGTGCCGGGAGTTGATGAAACCTGCACTGCAGGGTCACTAAGGATTTAGACACACTCCCAGACCATCCCAGTCCCAGCTCTCCTTCTCGCCGCTTGATAGAATAATTGAACGCTCATCATTTACCACACGAGCTCTGTCTTCCCAACTCCCTTTTCTCCTGACTTTGTAAAATTGCGTTTTCAGAAACCCGGAGCTCACAAACTTAGGAAGATTTTCCATCTCTTATGTTTGCTAGTCCCTCTAATTGATAGATTTGTGTCAAGTGAAACAATTATCCACCTGTTAGGGGGAACAAATATTAGGAGGCACGCTCAAAGGCTGTTTTGTTAGGCAGAACACTTCACACTTCATTACAGTGTGCATTAACTGGGAAGTGAGCTTGGTGTTTGGTATGCAAAAAGTGATTTGTAAAACCCAAAATAATTTCCATGGCCCATACATTACAGATTTCATTAATCCGCTGTGCAATAAATACAGAAGTCCAGATCTCTGAGTTCTCCCCAAATCATGTAAATTAGCAGTTGGGACTTCCCATTTTATGATATACTAATAACTGCCCGCCAGGTTTAGAGATTCATGACCAAGAAGGATGTTTCAGAATAGCCAGGTTGTAAATCTTTTTCTTAGGGAGTACTGAGACAATACTAAACTCCCCTCTTGTAACAACTGCAAGTTTTGGGGTATGTTAGTTCACAGTAAGCCAGTCCCTCTTCGGCAGATTTTGAAAGATTTAGCGGGAGAGAAAGACTCCCTGGCTTTTAGGATTTTTAGTATATGTAAGGCTTCTATACCCACACATTGCTTTTTAACATTTATAAAAGGTCACGGTCATTTTCTACAGTGTTACAGTTATTGCTCCTAAATGAACAGAGCATCAAGGACAAGGAGCCTTCTCAAAATAGTACAGTTTCTATAGCAAGTGGCCAATTCTCTTTCTTTTTGCTTTACTACTTTTTTTTTGTTGTTTTTTTTCAGATCACAGATATGCAAGGTAAGTACCAGCCATCACTATAACCATAAAGATGCCGTTATGTTTCAGTTTATAGGTATGCATTTGTTTGTTTCACAAATCATTAGACCTGAGTAAAAGGAGCGAAAAGCTCAATTACTGAAAATCATGCTGTTACAGCCCTACGATACCCAACACACATGCATTAAACAGAAAGGAACCATTGTAAAGGAGCAACATGTAAAGCAATACCTTGGTGGGGTGAGGCCGGGGCCAAAGGAGAGCCGAATGACAAATAGCACCCTGCCTAGATGGAAAAGGTCACTGCCATAAAAGCAACCTAGGGAACTGGAAGCAAGTGCAGCATCGCTACAGATGGGAAGAAAACACAGAGTCCAAACAAATGGAATGGAGCAAAAGATGCAATTTCATTCACGTGTGAATGCCACAGATTGAACGATGGGTACATTTGAGGAGCTGACAAAATGGAACAGGATTCCCTCTATGCCTTGACGTCAAGATATGTGAAAAAGTAAACATTTACTCAGTCTGGTAATTAAGTTTTTCTGTGTAAGAATCCGGCAGAAGAATAAATTACATATATTTGCAGTGTAATAAAGACGACAATATTATTTGGTTGATTAGCTTATGTGATAAAAATAACTCCTCATCTGCGGTTTCAGTATGCAATTATTACAAACAAGACAGGAATTAAAACCAACAACTGAACTGGTCAGTTCAAGACTGTCATTCGAACTCATCAAGTCTTTGACAGGGGGTTGGACTGAATCATCTCAAGGTCCCTTCCAATCCTGTATCATTCCATGATTCACCTCCTGAGTCTGGAGGGTGGTGTAAGGCCTGTGTCTATCCACAGGCCAGATCAGGACAGACAGGGAGCAAGTAAAGGGCATCCCCACAGGCTATCTGCAAGCTGAAATGCCATGCTCTGAATGCATCCCACCAGCAAAAGCTCTGAACATGTACCTCCTCACCCAACATAAACCCACGGTGTGCACCTCCCTCATGCTCTCTCTACAGGAAACATTTCCAAATCTGCATCAAAATAAGGGAGCTGTTTAGTGGAGGAACCACACACTTTTATTACATTCCCAGCAGAAGCTGAAATGGTAAGAAAGACAAAATCATAGCCTACAAAAGCATTCATCAGCAAAAGCCAGCAGACCCCAGAGTGATGCAAGCAAAGGAGTCCTCTTTACAATATGGCTCACTCCATGTGAGGAATTGGATCAGGAAGCAAGAGGAGGGCATATTTTGCTTAGGTGAGCTGTGTTTTCAGTGGAGGGTTTTGTCGATAAAGCTCTGTGTGAAAACCCTTTTAGTGTACAGACGGCCAGAGGGCAACAGAGCTGTTGCAGGTAAACAGAAAGGGAAAAATATTCAGAATATAATGATGGAGTTCAGATTTCTTTTTGTTTATCCTGAAGGGATATAGAAGACACACATGGGAGAACTGTCAGGCAAAGAGTCAGGTATGAATGGGGAAAACCAAAATTAATAGTGAGAATAATTAATAACTACTGAGCAGTTTCTCCAGTGATGTGGTGAGTTCTTCATCTCTTGTAGTATTTTGAATAAGACTGAACATCTTCTAAATAAAAAGTCCTAATTTCTATTGATTGAATCATGCTTTATATGAAGATAAACTCAGTTTCTAAAGATGTTAGTGTGATCAATAGATGACATGTATCTACAGATTTGTCTGATAAGATGCTAATATTCATAAGCATGTTAGAAATAAATATTATATAACTGTAAATCTATTGAAGTATGTCTATAACCAGGAATAATAATTAAGCACTAGATAAATGAATAATTTATCATTTAAATGAAGCAGAAGTGGATGGCTTTGTCTTTTCAAAAATCAGGAAATCCATAAGAGAAGATACTGAATCATATCTCCTTGCCTTCAAAAGTGTTTGTAACAGCACTTACTTGGTTTTATAGGGAGGAGGAGTTGATTTATTAAAATTTTTATTATTACAAAACCAACTAACCAAACAGAAAACAAACCATGGGAACTTCCTGTGTACAAATATTGCAAAGATTACAGAAAAAAAATATCCTAAATTTCACGTTCTTGATTTTATTAACTGTGAAGTGCACGTGGCTTACGTATGTTTGACTCCTTACTTTCAGTCAGCTACCAAATTGTGTTGGTGACAATTACAAGCATGAATCTACTACAGAAGTTGTCAGGACTACGTTGCTGCCAATGGAAAAGGAGGTGTAGCCCAAAAGATTCAAAACACTGTATCAGAAGACAAAATTCTTCAGAGAACCCGAGAAATTCTTTCCATAGAGCACAACTTCCAGCAGGAAGCATCAGCAAGGAAAATTTTAGGGTTTTCTACGCACAAAGGAAAACCACAGAAACAGCATCTGGACTCAACATATGAAAGAAAAAAAAAAAGCCAACGTGATAAAGAGTTGTTCAGCTTATAAAGGTAACATCCCCAATGCCTTCCAGTTTTCAAGGAATATACCAAGTCTAGGCACCCATTTTTTCTTGGCACAGTGGCATAAAGCCATAATATCCAGCCTTTAAATTTCAAATACGTGGCATTTATTGGTGACTGCAAACCAGCTACTAAGAGACAAAATAAGGATGAGTAATGAGAAAAAAACCCAAGGCCTGACTGGGCATAGTGACTAAGTTGTTTCCAAGCCACAATGATAGATAACAGGAAAGAGCAGAGCAACGTGCTGGAGAAATGGAACCTTGGGAAGCTGGTACCACGGCTGCTTTCCTGAGCTGCTTTTATTAATACAGAGACTGCCAGTTCAACACATTTACAAGCCTCAAAACTAAAATGATGTGAAAGCAGCTAAGAAAAATCTCTGCAGCTCTCAAAACCATGGTGAGCGTAAGAAAAACACAGAAGCAACAGAATTAGAATGCGTTCTCAATTCCACAGCTTTTTGTAATGCATTATCATTTTTATTACCATAGAACCTTCTGTTACGATTATGAATTCATAAATTAATAAATACAATGTTTCTGCAATATCTTAATATCTAGCATCACGTCTTCTGGCTGAAATTCAGACATCTGCTGGCATTGTCAACATATGCTACATGGATTAGTAGCAGCAATAATATCAGTAATAGTTGCTGCAACATGGAGATAATAGTTAAGAAAAACTACACCCTTCAGTTTCAATGGGAAAATATAGCTAATGCTGCTCCTTCCATTTCTAATTCCAGTCCAAAGCTCTAAACTTAGCCCTAGCACTCAAGAGATGCAACAGAATTAAAATGTGACTGACCATGAAGGATTTAGAGAATTTAAGTATTAAAAACAAAATGGGGGAAGGGGGTGTGTGGTGTGTGGACAGGGTCTATTTCAAGACCTTGCTACTAAATTCATCCACTCTTATAAAACAATATGCATAGAAAGAGATCATTGCTTACGACTCCAAAGCCAGGAGACACTTTTCACAGCATAAAGGCTAGAAACCAATAGGTTTCTGTTCCTATTCTGTCTTCTGCAATAGAGGAATCTTGATTGGACAGTGTCACCTGCTGAAGGTGAGTCTTTGAGACATACAAAGCGTTCTATGCTCTTCAGCTACATTAAGCATTAAGGAAAAGATTTTTCAAATTTGCACTGCTTTCTTACACTTCTGGGGCAGCTTATAACCCCCACAGGTGCCAAGGTAGAAAAAAGCCCACAGCACTGAAATTCTCAATAGTAAGAGCACATCCAGAAACAAACATACATACTTTCCTCTAAATGTGGAAATAGAAATTAAAACGATCAACCTGCAACTCCTCTTTTGCATTGTTGCCAAATGTCACCAGGGAAAAAAAATATAATCAATTGCTTACAGTACTTCCCTGGAAATATATTGAATATGAAGAACTGTTTCTTAACACAATTGTGTCTACAGACGCAGGGCTGCCTTGCTGAGGCAGGTATGAGCATAATTGAGAAAAAACAGCACTGGAATTAACTGATTTTAACTGTTGCTGATCTAAGCGTACATTAGTGAAGTCTAAAATTCAGTATTCTGAAAGAGGTTGCAGAAAGAAATGCTGCTGAACTCTGAACAAATGCATACAGCAGGCAGGAAAGCAAAGGTGCAAAAGGCCAAAGCTTTTCTTTCTGATTCCAGTTCCTCCTTCCCTGATCTCAGAAGCCCTGCACAGAGACCAAAATAAGCAAAGCCAAAAGTAAACAAACAGAGAACAAACACCAAAGTAGACCACCACCCCTCCTCCCCACCCACAGCTGCAACATTGGCGAGGAGAGGAAGATTTCAATCCTAGTCAGTTTAGAAAGAGGACTTCCAAATGAAACAAAACCCCCCCCAAACCTTCCTGCAAAATGGAAAACAGATATTGATCAAGCACCTTGTGTCTATTTTCTGTGCAATTTTTTGGGAAGAACTCTACTACCTGCAATGCCAGCGTATGCACAAGGCAAGTTTGATGGCACCATCCTGAGTGGACTTGAGAAAGAATGCTCACGGACTATCAAGTCACCACAAGAAATTGGCTTTGAATCTGAGCAGAATGAAATCTCAACACTGGGAAACAACAAAACCTCTGAGAGTGTAGAGTGTGGAAAGGAACAATCTGTACCTTCTGTGAGGGCCACACAAGGAGCTACCACGAACCTATTCATTAAGTCCTGGCCAGCCTTATGCCATACAAAGAACATGTAGGTCTTCCACATCTCTAGAAAGTAGTAGATACTGCAGGTTTTGAACATTTCCAAGGATACAGACCTTACAGCCTCTCTGGACAAACTGTTCCAATGCGTGATCTCTCACAGTTTAAAACTGTCTAGATTTCAATTTAAGAATTGCCTTTTGTTCTGTCATTGGACACCAGTAAGACAAGCATGTTTCCCTTGTCATGACTCTTCTGCATCAGGAGATGATTCCCCTGAGCCTTTTCTTCTGCCAGCTGAACTGTCCCAGCTCTCTCAGCCTCTCCTGGTGTATTAGATGCTCCATTCCCTCAATTACCTTAGTGACCCTTCACTGGATTTGCTCCAAGAAGTCCATGTCTCATACCGGGGAGCCCAGCACCAGACCCAGCACTCAAAACCTGTCTCACCCGTGCTGAGCAGAGGAGAAACATCACCTCTCTGGTTCCCAATGGCGGTGCTTGCCTAATGCATCCCAGGTGCTGCTGCCCTACTTTGACCTGGGGCACTTCGCCAGCTCATGGTCAAACTCTTGTCCCCCAAGTGCACTTCTACAGAGATCCTTTCCAGCTGGTCAGCCCCAGCATGTACTGGTACAGAGAGTTACTGCTCCCCAGGTGCAGGACTTGGCATTTTCCTTTGTTCCTTCCTTCCAGGAGACTCCTATGAGAATGTTTAATGCTCTGGATTGAGCCTGGTTAATTGTGGAACAGTTCCTCTAGCATCCCAGCAACCGGGTATCATGCTGGGACAGCTACACATGCCTAGGTTTCTTATTTACAGTTTACACCCATGTCTTTCTGGCAATAAGATGAAGGCGCTACCTGCTGACTCTTTTAGTCAGTCTCTTCAGTAAGCTGAAGTCAATCTTTTATGAGGAAAAAAAAAAAAGAAAAAAGAAAAGAAGAGGATTCTAGATTTCTGTTGCTGCTGCTTTATTTTCTATCATGTAAGTTGGCGGGTAGAAAACCTACTTTCTCCATTCTGTAGCAGGTGATACTTAATCATCTGAAGGCTATGTAATTATTTTTCTGTAGGTTTCTTTTATTTCTCAAAGATTACTATCTTCTGTATGGGTTTGCATTATACACTAGAAACTGGAAATATCTGTTTGTTTGATGCCAGATTGTAGAGGGTTATAAAACATACACTTCCAAGCACTCCCAGCAGAGGATCTCAAATAAGATCCCAAGCTACAGTGCATTAATGAAAGTTCTGTCTTCTCGCAGGAAAAAAAATAATAATAAAAAAATAAAATGAAAGATTCTTACATTCTGGATTGAACTGCAAGGAGGTGGTAATTATACATCAGCAATTACCAGATCCTACAGAGAGATGATATCTGTTGAATACAGGAGATCCTTTTAGATATTTATACTCAATATGATGAATATTGATATTATACATAATGAATTCACACAAACTATGGTCATAATCATAAAGAGTTTTAATCCTTATTGCAACTCTAACTCACCTGCAACACTAAACAACACGAACTGTTTTACTCAAACCAACTTATTTCTCCATTTCCCTTCTTCTCACTGCCAATAACTGCTTGTGAAAAAAAACCCAAAAATCAAAGCAAACCCCGTCTTCTAAGCAGTGCCCAACGTATTCTGCGGGCAAACAGTGTTTGCTGAGCCAACTGCTTTACGTCACTGTCTCTGAGCCAGCAAGACACGTTAACGCTGGGTCCCGCTCTCAGCTGGGACAGAGTTCGTTTTCTTTCTGGTGGCTGCTGTTTCAGATTGGGTATGAAAGGAATGTCAGTGCATATTGTTTTGCCAGGTGACGTGCCTATTACTCAAGGACTTTTTTCAGCTTCCCACGGAAGCTGGGAGGGAGCACAGAGAGAACACACTGGCCAAGGGAACAGTCCATACCATAGACATCACAGTCATAAACGGGGGTTGGCCGGGGGGAAGAATCCACAATTGCTGCTCAGGATGGGCTGGGCAACCGATTCACTGGCTGGTGAGGGCGACTGGTGTTGTATTACTAGATTTTGAATATTCTTTAACCACTATTATTATGTTATTGTTTTAGTAAACTGTCTGTATCTCAACCCAAAGGCCTATTTCCCTTCCTTTTTACCTCTTCTTCCCCTGCTGCTGGTTACGGGGGTAGAATTGAACTAGGAGCCGCGTAGCCCTGGCTGCCAGCTGGGGTTAAACCATGACACACTGAAAAACTGCACAGGATTTCCCTTCCAGTTAAACTTCAGTAACCTGTTGTGAATTGTGACAAGATCTAATGCACAGTTTAGGATTTTCCCAAAAAATCAAAATACTTTGAAAATAATTCTGCATCAACTTTCTAACTGTTACAATGGTTGAAGATGAGAAATGCATCCAATTAGGGATCCATTTCATCAGAAATTATTGTGCAAGAAGGTATATCCGAGGTGTTTTACTCCGAGGTTAAGAAATCAAACCAAACAGTTTTTCTCTTGGGATTCCAAAACTTGCTTTAATAGGAATAAATCCTATATATATATGTATAAAAAAAAAGTAAAGGCAAAGCTGCTGACAACAAAACCCTTATCTTTTTTTCTATGTAAGATTGAAAAACAGCCTGTTATATTATATTATGATTGAAGCCATTAAAATGGCATTCCAAAAAGATGAGTCACCTTATATTACCAGAAAGAAGATACATACAATATATACAGGAAGAAAAAATAAACTTATTGCTAACTCTTATCTGTAAGAAACCATCCTAGAAAATGGTGTGACAGGAACTGACCTTCATTTAAAAGGGGGAAAAAAACCAAACAACCTACTAACTTTTCATGGATAAAAGGTCTCATTTCCTTCTGCAATATTTGTGGGTTTCAAAATACCATCAGCAGGTGCACCAGATTTCAAAAACCTCTTGTCCTTCATCACTTATAATTGTGCTGCATATTATATTAAGAAATAGAAGCAGAAGCATGTAAGTGATGGGAGTTCAATTAAAAACAGCATAATATCTGTTGCATAGAAAATGATTCTGCAACTGAAATCAGGTTCTAACGAGAGAAAAAAGGAATACATTTTCACATATTTTTAATTACATAGAATTTCCTCAAACTTGATTTTTAATAATATATTCCATTAGGTTAACATCATATTTAAAGAAAGTGCATTTTCTGATTTCATTTTAAGTCTGATTTTGAGCAATTATTGTGTCATTGTTCTGCAGTAGAAAGGTTGAATTCATTTACGATGTGGTTATGCTAGTTATGATTGATGTCGCTTCTCCAAATGATAAACCAATCACCCCGATGATGTAATGTCATTTTAAGAGTGCTATAATCACATTTCTCTCAAACTGGAAGCTCTGATGAGTTCTAACAAAGATTTATTGTAGATTAAAGGCCTTCATAATATCAACAATAGATTGCTCATTTGATGGAAGATTTGATTAGGTAATTTTTTTAGGCAAATGAGTTTTCCAGATAGATCAAGAATGGCTACTGTGAAGGGCACAGGGCAGTACATGTGGATGAGTATCACCTCATATCCAAGAAGACTTATCCTAAACTTGTTGAGGAGCTATCCTGTAATTGTAGAGGTTGAAGCAACCATAAGTGTACAATCAGAGAAACAAGAGGACACTTATTAGATAACGTAATCAGCACAAGACTTCTGCAAACAGTTTGTCTTCAGCATGTACTTTGCAGACTGTGACAGAAATGTTTAAGGAAGAACCTAGAAAATGCTAGCAAATATTTATTAATGATCAAAGATTATCTGCAATCTAAGCCTTCAATCCAATTAGCTTCAAATTTTCTTTTTTTAACCCAAATCCAAAATTAAACTAAATATTTAAATTTGTTTATTTTCTCCCAAACGTCTGGATCTATGTTGCTAAGTTTCCATAGGAACTGAAATAGATTTTTAAAAATACTTAAAAAAAAAATTTAAAATCCCTATGGTATACCTATTTTCTTATGAACTATCTAAAGGAAGCCTTGTGAGAGCTAAAATAAAAAAAAACGAGATAGCTAGCAAATGCTTCTTAGTTTCCAAAAGATGTACCAAGTTCAGGAGAGCACATGCCAGAGAATACCCTCAGTAGCAATCGCATAATGCTGCATGTGGCTATGCTTGAAAAAATTAAAACAAACAACAAAAAATCCCAGCTATTCCTTACACCCTGAAAATTAAGAGTCATCATATATTATACAACTGCTTATTAATGAAGGAAATTGAATATTTGGGGGAAAAAAACGTTAAAAGGCAGAATGAATAAGTCAGCCATTCATAAACAAGTCAAAGCATGCCAAAAAGGTTCCTTTGATCAGTCCCCAGTGACAAGTGTGAAACGCAAAGCTTTTAAGGATATAAAGAAACAATGACTATTATTTCAAATGAAACATAAAGAGCTTTTCCATCAAGTTTTCAGATGCTGTTTTACTGCACCTTCCTTCGTTTGGCTTTATTAGAAAAGCCACACTGGTTCATTCAAGTCTCCAAGGGGTACAAATACCAAGCACCAGGTATTCAAGTATTCTCTAAGTGCCTTTTTTTGGTTCACATTCCCCAACCTTGATTTTCTTCTACTCATTGCATCCCCCCCCTCCCCATTCTCCTTTAAGCCCTAATAAACTGTTTGATCCACCACACCCTTTAGACAGGGTGTTTTGTTTTGTTCCTTATTCCTTTCCCCGCCTGTCAACATTCACCTGTCCCTGAGCTGTGAGCAGCAGCATGCACACCCCAACAGCTCATTCCCAACTGGTAATGGTCCATCACTAACCAGTGAACCGGAGCTACTTCTGCCATGAATATCACTTTGCATTTCCCTGCCCTGAATTTCCTCTGCCATTTTATTTCCCTGTTACTTGGTCTCGCAAGGCCCTTTTGTGATTCTTCAGTCTGATCTTGTCCTTAGCACCCTACCATCACCTGCTTTTCTCACCCCACAGCTCACCAACTTTTCCAGGTATCTTTGTGTCCCACAAAAGTTCTACTGGGGAGTTCCATCTTCTGCTTACCATCTTTCAAATAACTACTTACCATTAATTATTACTTCCCTCTTACCCCATGTTAGTTTAGTTTCCTTAAAAGCATGTGGTGACAGATTTCGTTGAGACTCTTTTGAAAATACACAGGCCCTTTACCAACTAGATCACCTTTATTCAGACATGGCTGACCCCTACAAAGAACTCTTAAACGTTTCTAAGGCATGACTACCCATTACAGAAGCTATAATGACTCATCAGAGATTATATCCACTTTTTTCTTTTTTCAAATTTTCTATGGTTTCTACTCAGTTGCCCGTTACAGATTTTGAGGTCTGCAGCTCCCCAGATACCCCTGAACCTCTTAAAAAAACAACCACCTCAAAACTGGTATCATATTTTCCACCTCCAAGCTTCAAGTACCAAGGAAGAATGCTCAATCTCTGAGTTAGTTTCTTTGTGTAATTATATTTTAACGTATCCGACAGAGCAATTAGCTCATAGGGTAAAAAGGTAATTCAGGATGGAAGGAACCCCAGGAGATTCTTAGTCCAGCCTTGTACCAAGGAAGGGCAGCTCTGAGGTCAGACCAAGAAGCTCAGGATTTTAACCTGAAAACCTCCAAGGACAGAGACTGAGCAGGGTCTCTGGGCAACTCGTTTCAACCCCATGCTCAGTGAAAAAAAACACTTTTCCTTTTTATTGAGTCTCAATCCTACGTTACAGCTTCTGCTCGTTGCTTCATCCTCCCACCACGCACCACCAGCCACTGCATGCGCCCGCAAAGGCCAGCAGTCCCACACCACGGAGCATCTCCCATACTGTTCGGTTCCGTATCCGTACAGGAAAGAGTGACCATAACCAGATCAGAAACTGCATGAAAGGTGCAAACTTATAGGTGTAAGTTAAACAGACAGAAACTGCACAACAGACACCTATGTTTAAAAAAATGAGAAGCAAAGATACAGGTCTATAAAAGCCTTCTTTCATTTTGCCTGCATTTCTAAAAAGGGACTGCCTCTTCATTTCTCAATTTTTTGGCTGTCAAAATGAAAAGTCAGCAGCTGTTAATAATAAAAAAAAAATAAAAGGAAAAGAAAGAAAACCCAAAGCACTACAGATTATATGACTGATAGCAGAACTGCAAGTGTTTTAAAACAGTGGCCTGAAAGACAAGAATTAATTTGCTGAAAACTAGCAGTATCTTAGTTAAAAGTGACATTGGGAGTATAGAATCAGACAGCTTCTGAAATAAGAACAGACACAGAATGGCAGAAGCAACACACGTCTTTAGACACAGAACGTCACCACCTACACGAAGTACTGGACTAGACTTTGCAGAACAAAGAGCCCTTGTGCTTACACCTCTCTCTTACAACATGCGTTCAGGAAACCCACCTAGAAAAATTAATCGCTCGAGGAAAAAAAATGCAATAATAATTTTTTCACCACTTGGAACACTCCTAAAACGAACAAACCCTCTACAGTAAAATGATGGAAAAACATATATGATGCGTGGTGTTTCCAAAAAAAGGTTTCTTGAAATAAAGCAGCAAGACTTGCATTAGCCTCGTTCCCATATATGCTCTCGATTCTGTGGTGATGCAACAATTACACATTTGTAAAAATAAAATAAAATAAATAAATGCATAAAATCAGCACAAACACGTCACAAACAAACTCCGTATGTTTGCAATTTTCTTACCACTGCTGGAAGTCTGCTGTGGCCCTGAACACGCTCTTAGCAGGTATGAATTGGGAGAGAACTCCTCATCAGGATTGGTGTCCATGATTTGATGGGACGTATTGCTGTCTAGCAATGGCATCTGGCAGCTAACTGGTGGAGGATTATGAGAACTGGGCAGCTGAGCAGATGGGAGAAGGCTAGACGAGGATGTAGGTGGAATGGGACGACCTGGGAAAGAGGACATAGGGATCAAAGATCAGTAATGAGTGTAATGAAAAAACCCCAACAGCCAAGAAATTGCACTTAACCGCCCATCGTTAGGTAGGATCACTGCACGCAGAGCCACAAAACGTCTCCACTGCCACAAACTTCTCCCTTTGTATCACATTCAAGGCATTGTGAACAGCTAATGTTGGGACCTCATTCCAAAAGCCTCTCGGCAGCACCAGGCTGCAGCTCCTCTGGTGAGCGGAGGCCAGTAGAGGGGGTGACCCCAGGGGAGCAGCTTGGGATGGAGATCTCTGCTCCACAGGGTGCTGGCACAGGCCCCCGGCAGCCCAACGCTGCCAGCCCCTGCCACACACTCAGGTGCTGCCCAGTGCACGTGCATCAGATATGTATTTTACTGGAGAATTTTCACACAAATAGGAGGGGTTTTTTTGGCTACATAAGACCAAAGAGAAAGAAGACTACAACGAGTCGATCCCTGAAATCACAACACATATCTGTAACCATCTCTTTAGATAATGTTGATGTTCTGATATTAATTTCAGTTTTATTTTTACTAGGGAAACTGCTCCAATACAGAAATCTCCTAGAGACACGTAGCAAGGACCACATGAAGGCTGCTCCTTCCAACTAGAGCTTTTCCTGCATTGTTGTAGTTCATTCCAAAACCCACCGAGGGATGTGTCAAGAAGCACAGGGGACAGCACGGCTGAAAGGTAATTCCTCCACATGTAGAGATGGGCTAAACTGGAACACAGGCTGCAAACTCTAAGCTTTCCTGTCCTTTCACTCCCACTTCTTTCTGCACAGGTGCTGTAGGGACAGAATTTCCCACCTCACTCAGCAGACAGATTAATTTCAACTCCAAACCTCGAACCTTACTGTGTGCAGTGTACCTCAGCCCACTGCAACAAGGTAGATTGAAGTCACTAAACCAGTAGCATCAGGCCAATAATAAAATTGTTCATAATTATTTATTCTTCGCTTTTGTAAACTTCAGTAACTTTCTTTCACTCCATTCCAAATGCACACAGATGCAGAGAGGTTTGGGGTTTTTTTCCCCCCTGCACTGCCCATTGGAATATGACCAGTTATAAAAATGACAGGAAAAAGAGAAACCTGCGTTCTGATCTCTGCAAGTTTATCTAGCGCACTGGAGAAATTGTTCATGAATAATTTAGACACAGGAAAATATGACCTCTGTGATACTGCCAAAGTCTGTGAGGCAAAGAGAGATTTGCTGCAAGCTAGCTACAAATGTTAAAATGGAGCAAAACGACATAAAATGCTGCAGTCTTATTTCCAGCATTCTTAAAGAAACAGCAGCGGAGCAAATACACTCTGGCTTTCTATGGGTTACATCGTCATTGTTTGAATCAAGAATCCCTCACTTTACATGAATTACACTAAGGTTTACGCCAGTAGGTAAGCTTCTAGAGTCATCTGCCACGTTCCACAGGAGGAAAATCAAAATAAAATCAAGAAAATGAAAGCAAATTTTGGCCATCACATTTAAGCTATATTTGGGGAGCCGCCGTTGACCAAAGGTACTATTAGGTACTGAAAAAACCACCTTTCACTTCATGTAAATAGCATGAACTACTTTCTTGCCTTCAGAAAATTTGAGATAAAATAAATACCTGAAGATAGGCAAATGACCATAATGCTTGGTTTTTATTTTGAGCACTGGATAAATTGATGATAAGACTAAATGACCAAGTTATCATATGACAGCAATGGGCTTAAGCCACTCCACAGTAACCCCCCATCTACCGTCTTTTATGCTAGAGAAAATTCAATATGCATTGAGTATTTCCATTGTGGACCTGCATTTATGAGGAAATAATTCTAATATTGATGACAGGAATAATTACTGTTATTATTCATCATTATACTATTCTTATGAAGTATTACAGTGAATATCCTAAACATTCAAAGGGTAGTGCCTGAGCAAACCCAGTTTCTAATTATTTCTTTGCAATGTGTTGGAAACAAGCAGAGAGGCTGAAGTTTGACACACCTCAGACGGGAGCATGACACTGTGCCCATTGTCTGCATTTCATTTTCACGTATTCTGGCTCTGCTTCAACATTATGAAGTTAAAAGAAGCAGCTTTATAAACTCAAAATCTGCATTTGAAGTATCATATGGAAATATATGACTGTATTATACAAATTCTGGACGTGTGAGGTTATGAGATGAAGGGAAAAAGATTTTTCCATCTGTGTAAAGTGCATATGGTATTTCAGAGAAATTTAGGTACGTTTTTGCAGAATACATTGAGACAAANGAAAAAAAAAAAAAAAAAAAAAACACCAAGAATTCTTTTTGCCAGGAAAGCTAATCACATTCTCACCTTCATGAAATAATACAGCCTAAATCCCTGCAAGCAAAGTATCTAATTACTACAGCTCTGTTCATGGATAGAGGAAACAGAAGGTATCAAAGCATTCAAAATTTGCATTATTTTGGGGGGAAGTTGGTTCCCGAGGAAGACTGCTCCACAAGCACAGGGTAAGTGAAAACCATAGATGTCTGTAAGCCACAGAACCTATTCTCAATCTGTGCTGTGGTTAGATTTCCTAATAATCTGCCAAATTTGATTAGAAATTTTCTTATGGTTGGAGCATTCTTGATCTTTCCACCAAGTTGATTTTCCTGCCATCTACTAAACATTAAAGTGCCACTACAGCCTTTCCCTCTACCGTAGTGGGGCTCCAGTAGAGCATCTTCTCTTGCCCCTGAACCACATGGAATACGTTGAGACGCCCAACCATTTGCCAAATTTGGTGGGAAGTGAGTTAATCACCGAAGACGAGGAAGAGATACTAGTAAGCTTTGCTGCTTAAGAATGGTTGTGAAAATACCATAGGGAATTGAACATATGCAGTTAGGTTATAAAAAATAAGATAAATGCAATTTATTTGTTACTATATACTCCTAAGTTAGAAATCAGGGGTTCGATTCATACTGTTGAAAACTAGTATATTGGTCAAGTAAGGTCAATGTATTCTTGTACCGTTTAAATAAACAGACCAAGCTTTACAGGTTTCATAAACCTGAGCTTCCTGACAGAGCCATTCGTGTGCCTGCAGATACCTTAACAGACTGATTTTGAAATACCCCATCTCTTGAAAGAATTCTAAATTTCCACCACTTCACAATGGGGCTTGCAATATCTGACAGTATTATAAATCATACTGTGAGGTATGGTAACACCACTGTTCTATTACACTGCTGTTTTCAAAAGTTAAATCCATAATAAATAGGATTTGGTATAATATGTGTCTACACCTCATATGTTATTATGATAAAGCTTCTATGAATAATGTTTCTATGTAGTTGTGAACTGACAGAAACCCTATGTAACAGATACTTAGTTCTATTGACAACAACAATTTAATTGTATAATATATACAAAGAAACATAAACCAGATACAAATGCTAGAAAGGGAAACCAAAGTCTAAAAGCTGATAGAGTACAATTTCAATAGAAAAAAACGACTATTAATTCTTCTTCCCATATCTGTTCATACAGCATATACTCATGCATGGCAAAGACTAATACAAATGCTGAATATAGTATTTCTAAGGCATTTCTCTTTTATGAAACTATTCCTCAGTTACTGCTATAACTTTATTTCCCTAAGGCTTAAAATATGCCATAGAATCAACACTCAAAAATCATGCCACACTTGTAGCTGGCAAAGATGCCCCGGCTCCACAACCTTCTTCAAGAAGCAACCCACAAAAGCTGAGTGTGCAGACATCGGTGTGAGGAATTCCTTTATTCTCCTTGTCAAGGACAACTTCAAAGCCAGACGGAGGGTGAATAAGGAACAAGGCTCAGTAGTGTGACGCTGCCATGTATGGTCACAGTGCGACACACAAGTGGGGCAACAGAGTAGACTGGCTCAAGCCCCAACACTTAAAAGACAGGCAAGAAGAGTTCTGTTCAGCCTAATCACTGTTAACACATTTGGAAAAGAGATAACCTGGTTGCTGTTAGCCTGAAAGACCAAAAACCCATCACCAGAGGGGGAAAAAAAAGAAAGAAAGAAAAAAAATAAAAAAAGAAGACTGTGTGCAATCACTGCTAGCGTTAATACACAGAAATAAGAGATACACTCAAAGAGGAGAAGCAGGCTCCTGACCAGTTATTGAAGGATTTTTGTGACGTACTTGCCATAACCCCCTCTTCTTCCTTCTCCTGCAAAAGACCTATAGAGTTTTGTGGATGAGTAAAGCCCACGTGTGTGTGAAACCCTGGCCCCTCTATTTCACTGTGGTACATGAGAGGAAGCAAGGAGCAAAAATGACCTAAGATACTGACATTTAAGAATTTTGACACAAGAAGTGACTGAAAATACCTATTACAAAAATACGTCCTGAAGAGCTGTTAAATAGCCTTTCATCTGTCATATAGTACAATGTAACTACCTTACAATATCACATGAAAAACATAAATGTATATCTAGAAATAGTTAAGTATTTAAATATGTTTACAGACACACATTTAGATAGATGTACATAATATAAAAAAAAACCCCAAACATTATTTTAAGAGGTCTAAAGAATTAATCCAGAAGCCTTTAATAGCCATTTTGCCATTAACTCTGTTGGAGGAAGATCACAACCTGTGTGCTGCCATCCCACACTCCCAAGTTATCCATTTCTATATAAAAACTTACTTTGCTAAAGAAGATCTGAATCCCAGGGGTGACAAAGACAGATCTCACCTGCAGCGGAATTCTCAAGCTCGTCCCTTCAGGAGAATCTCACTTCTAACATTAGCACATGTGTAGCAAAAATCCACATAGATTTTTCAACCCCATGCATTTTCAGCATGTCACACTGAGAATTTCATATACCTAAACAGCCTATCTTTATTGATAAATTAAATTTTTGAAGCCATCTTCCTACGCTTAGAGGCTTTCATAAGCAAAATCAAGTTTCAATGGCTGTAAACAGCTCGTAATCCTCATAATCAAGAGGTTATGATATAACTATTTTGTACTTCTCTAAACTGGGCTACCTGCTACTCATGCAGAAAATAAAAATAAATCATCTGTTATAACTACAGTTAGTTACTTTTATTACTATCAATAAAGTCACTTTTGTGGTTTGTGGTTTTTTTCCCCCCTACAGCTCTGGTCACAAGGACCAGGACTCCAATAGAAAAGATCTATGCAAGCCAAAAACTCACTGCTCAACCCTCAACACATTACATTGCAGAAAAAAGAGAAACTTTATGGTAACTGTTTAATTTTTGGTTTTTTAAACAACCATTTGGATGATGTAGTAGCGTTCAAGTATTATATGCAGGAAGCTAGGGAAGTAGAAAGTGAAAGGAGATTAGTTGGTTCTACATAACTGAGGCATCAAAACAGAAACTGTAAAACACTTAATTGGCAATTACGAGTTTGGCATTTACTGATTGAAGCTGATATTCATGTTATACCAATACAGAGTAGAGCACCCTATATAAAGTAATGCCATAAAGTCATGTTAGTGACTTAAGTGACGGACAGTATCAATGACAGCAGTTGCTGTGCTGTTCATATTTACTAAAACTATACAAGGAAGGCCATGCAGAAATGGCACTGGCTGGACATGAACTAGAGATGATGAAAAGGAAGGATCAGATCTCACAATTCTCCTCTTCCTTTCCCCCTTACTTCAGGGCACAGGGATGGAAAGTCACACCATATTGGTACAAGGGACATGGCCAGGACCCTGCTGCCAGGACACACACACACACAGAGCATCCTGCTTCTCCGGCACACAACACCTCCTCCCTGCACCTCCATGGCAGCCTCACAGAGGCACCTACACTGTCAGCAATGTTAAGTTCACTTTAAAGAGTGAGAAACGTTACTAAATGTGTCAGGAAACAACTAGATAATGTAAGATGCATGTTTTTTGCAGTGCAAAGCACTATAAATTAAGCAGGCAGCTGATGAAGGTGAAACTTTCCTGAGGTATAGCACATTCAGCAGACTCTCCCGTTCCTCCCCAGAACAATTGCTTTCTGCAAGAAAAAACCTCCTCTCCTGCCAATAAGTGTGCAAAGCACATCCTGCCAATGGGCTGGGCACTCACAAGCAGAGTCATATTTAATAAATTAAATATATATTGTCGTAACTGGCATAAGGAATATAAATACTTTGTATTTGATGCAATTACTGGAGTTCACCAACAACAGGAAAAATCATCCACTTTCTATAGAGTAACAACATCTATTATTTTTATAGCTAAAATGGCATTTGTACTTCAGCGCACGGGAGGCCAGAGTGGAGGCCCAGGAGGAAAAGCTTTCCTCAGGGGTGAAAGTCAGCTTCCCCCAGAGAAGAGGAAGGACCCTCTCTCCCCGCTCTGGGGAGAAAGACATTACACACCACCTAACAGTCACCTCACCTAGCAAGGAGCAATGCTAATTTATCTGTAAAGAGGACTCTGTTAACTCTTTATTCATCAAACCTCGTTTCAAATTGACAAGATAAAACAAAAGCCCAGAATGAAGCACACATAAAAAACAAAAAAAAAGGGAAAGAAATCTAGCAATTCATGATTATTTTCTTCACCATCAAGTTGCTTTCTGTTGCCTAAACTCCTGATGTGTTTTTTCTCTGAGGCAAACACACTTCAAAACTGCAAAAAAGAAAGATACAAATCGGGATTTAGATGACAGAGAGTTATCACCAAAGAAAGGCACTTCCAGTGCTTCTGAAGCTCCTATCTCTCTGAAAGCAGCAAATGAACAAAACCAGCCAAGCTAAGAAAAATGTTTTCACAGAGTCTATTTCACAAGAGTCAAAGGAGAAAATAAGGTCTTCTTAAAAGCATGGGGCTGATATTCCTGCACAGACCTGTTTATTGATGTTTGCGGCTATTTCTCCACATCAAAACAGAGTCAAGGCAGCCAAGGATGACACTGATACCATGGTGTCATACCAGGGAAAGACAGAAGGTGGCTTTGAAACCACGGAAAGAGAGTGCCAAAAAAGAGATTTAAGCACTCTAAGTCATCACTTGTGATTTATGTAAGAATGAACCAGCCAAGACAAACCAGTACTAAGGGTTTGTATCTCCCATTTAACAAAAGGAACAACACCCTCCCTACCTTGCTTAGTTTTTTCAAAACTTTGGTTATGCAAAACCAGCACAAAATCCAAGGGAGAGCGTGAACAGAATGAAGATAATAAATATAATTATGTAACTATGGCTTAGGCAAGAATATGGTCCAAAAGGCAATTTCTGTCCATGTCTAAAGGAAGGTTTGTGTCTTTTGTCAGTAGCTCCTCCAAGAACAGACACAGAGCCCAGCTACACCGTTTCCACTGATACTCTGTAGATTTGGGTCTACCAAGTACAAAACAGTGGAGCCACTTGTGGAGCGAAACGTCCATGTCTATAGCTATGTCTTTATGGACCGCATGTATCACAGCTTGGTTCCTGTCCGTTCTGCTCCCTGGGGCTGCCTGGCACTATAGTCCTTCAGAAGAGCTTCACTCCAGAAGGGCTTTTTTATTTCAAGGTGGCTGGAACGTTGAAAGGCTGGTGATGTCATTCCCCAGAGCAGCAGGAGGCACAGCTCCATCACATCCTCAAAACATGCACTCCCGTTGTGTTCAGGGTGAGTGAAGAGCATTTCTGTGGGCGAGATCTCCAAAAACAGTACTGAAACCACCAACAAGCCATTGTCCATACCCTGTCATCTCAAGGAGGCCATGGAACTGCCTCTTCTCTCAGCCACCCCCAGGTTTCTTAGAGCCTTCCGTGAAACATCAAAAAGCAAAGTCAACTCTAAGGGGACCAAAGCCCCCAGGAAAAGGGCACTGAAGAAATTCATACATATCTGCCAAAATCTCTACCTTTAAGAAAATATGAAATGCAATAATATAGGATGATCTGATGCATCATAAAATATAGTTTTGAAAGAATCTTCAATTCATATTGTACAAATTAAATAGTGCAATTCTTCAGAAAAACCTAATCCTAGAATTCATGATCTTACCTGTGTATGTATAAGCATTTTAATAGCCTAGAAGTTAAAATGTTGTTTAAATAAAATTATCCTAAAACTCAAGACTATTTCTTCTTAGGTACAGTTCATAATTTATAGATCCCACGCAACCAATCCTACAGAGAGTGGGAGTAAACATAAATCAAGAAAATCCCAAACACAACAAAATCACCCTAGATTCTTTGTGACAGTAATGCATAAAGTCTCATTGCTCATTGCTGTAGTTCTAGCTAGATTTTGTTTATAAAGTATTATAAGTGATAGAAAACCCCCAAAAATTTAAATAAGAGCCAGTTTCTGTTACCGAAAAAAAAAAAAAAAAAAAAAGGAAAAAAAAAAAAAAAAAAAGGAAAAAAGAAAAAACCCCAAGTGTTAAAATATATTCCTATGTTCCTTTTCCCAATCTTCTGAAGTAGAACCATTTACTGCACACCCAGGAATGCAGTTTGAGAACTGCATTAGGAACTGTAATAGAAAAGAGATGAATGAAAAAGAACCAGCAAGTCCTGGTCTCTATTTTTTATTACAGATGCACTCTACAAGCTTGTTCAAGTTTCGTTATCTTCCTTAAACCATTTGACCTCTGTATGGGGGTAAATATTTCCTGAAGTACTGCACATAGGTAATTCTTGAATATGAAATTCGCTGTACTGATGCAAGATACCATCTGTACTAAAATCTACACAGAAGAATAAGACTAATTCGGAAATCAATCACTTCTGACTTTCAGGGCTAAAGTTAAAATAATTTTCCTAAGCAATCCATCTACAAAATATATCAGTTTTATGGAATTTAGTTATTAAAAATAATTTTTAAGTCATGACTGTCTACTTATCTAAACCAATTCAGTACATAAAGGAATAATTTGAGGCTGTCAAAAGCTAGTGTCACTTAATTCTTGTCTTGTTAAATCATCTGATGCCCCTTTCTTTTTTAGTTAAACAAAGATAAATAATAAAAACAATTTACAGCTAGAAGATGTTGGGGTTTTGCAGCTGTTCAATGTCTTTTGGGCAGATTAAATTCTGTAATGAGAAGTTATAAGCCTCATTTTATAAAAGCTGTTGCTGTCTTGGGAAAAACATCAGTGAATAAGATTAGAAAACCCTTTTCCTTCATGAACCTATTACACTAGTGAGCTGATTACTTGGCATATGTTTAATACCTTCATAGTTGGAAAATAGTAATTTGTTTCAGTGATTTTCCCCCATCACTCATAAAGTCAAAATGTCTTCTCTAATCTTGCCATACCTCTGATTTAGCCAGTAAAATCAGAGCAAGAAGAAACAGGCAAATCCACATGAACATCATTCACATGAACTTGCATTCACTTAAGTTCTTTAAAATAGGTTCTACTGAACTAACTATAGCTAACATTAAATTATAACAACTCAGCAGCTGTTCCCTGTGGGACAAAAATAACAGTCTAAGATAAGGAACTTATTTAGAAAAAAAACTTATTGGAAGACTCACACCCATCACATGTAACTGAATTTCCACCCATATAGTAATAATATGCGCAGCTTCTAAAAATTGGGAAGAAAGAGAAGTTCCTGTTTATCAGGTGTATCAGCTCACACAGAGCTAAGCGTTCACGCCAGAGAGTTCCACTAATGAAAGGGTTATTAGGCCCTAGGTAGGTGATTAGCAGACATCCTGTGAAGTCTGCCTCACATAAATCTACAAGCACTCAAGTTGATTTTTATTGTAGAGACGCAGAGAGGTCAGACTATGCTGTGTTAGAAACTTGTTTCCACTATCCAGACACCTCCCGTTTACCTTCCCCTTATTTTATTGAATTCTAAATACAATGGCTCATGCCATCTCCACTACATATCCTCTTCAATGATGTTGCCTTTATTTCTATTAGAGAAATTAATTTCCAGGAAGGTTGCAACAATTAGTGATTCCACGCGCCTGGAGTCACTAATAGGTGGGAAAAATAACACTAGCTTGAACAAACATGAGAAAACGCCAACTTGGAATTATTTAACAAACTCTGTGAAAGTCATACAAAGCTAGTACTGACTGCTGGGAGCTGGATAATGATTAGAGGCTTTGTGTTAACTCTTTGCAACCTGATGAAAAAGCAGCTCTAATTTCTGGTGAACAAACTGGAAAGGAACACCAGGCTTCGCGTGATCACCATTACATAAATGTCAAATAATTCAAGTCATAGGCTTAAAATCTGCTCTATCATATGGAGGCACACCAGTGCTATATTCTTGCTAATTCTGCTTCAGGTTATCAAAGTCTGCTTTCCTGTGTTACACCTTCAGTTTAAATACAGTGTTCTTATTTGCTTTCTACACGCGTGCGGAATGCACTTCTGAACTGGTGCTGAACATCTGCTGTGATTCGCTCTAGGGAGGTTTGTATCTTTAGTGCTGGGAGATACTAAGGTGCAGGCAGAAAAGCAGGCAGGGAATTAATCTGCTGTTACTCTTGATACTGATACTTACATTTACATGATATTACCTTGATATTTACGCTTCTCTTGCTTCATCTGGTTTCTTCTCTCAAGACCCAGTCTTGCATTTCTTACAGAACCAATATGGACGTCAGCACAAGTTTTGGGTGTAGCAAGAAACTAAAGGCGCTATTTTTTTTTTAACAGATCCTGCTTCAAGAATGAACATTCCACAACGTAAGAGCACACAACAGCAAATTCTCAGATCCATAATATAAGCCAATACAAACTGTATTTTTGCCTTGGGCACAGGCAGGATTTTACCCCAGAGTCCTAAAATGCTTCTGAGCAGAGAGAAGCTTCCCCAGCAGCAGCATTTCCTGACGGGAATACCAGGCGGCTGCTGCTCCTTTGGTTCGGGATGGTGCACGGTGCCCAAGTCTAGGAGCACAGCTTGGAGCCAAATCAGCTCAAAACCAGAGAGGGAAGTGAAATGTTGTCATTAAGATGGAGCCAGGCCTATTTAACCCTTTCAAACCTCTCTGAGGTCTTCTGGTAGAGCTGGCTATTCCCTGAAGACGACATGGAATGAAGAAAGTAACCCAAACAGAGGACAAAACTTCTTGGAAACGAGCAATTTAAGTGCAAATAAAGTTTTGTTCAATCCCAATACTGAAAAAGATTTGAAACATTTCCCTCTTTGTCAGGTTGATTTCCAGTTCAGAGTTTGGAAAGAAGACTCAAATAAAGAAATCAAATATAGATTATGGGAAAAAAAGACAGTATTATTCACTGTCTGGGGGCCACACCTTAAATGAACACTGGGATCTGCTCACTTTCCTTACATGAAAGCTGAAGAAGTTGATTTCTTAAGTTGATTTCACTATTTGAAAAGATTCAGCCAAAATCAAGCCTTTCTGAGTGGCAGATTGCAACACAACAGCTATCAGACCATTAACTATTTTAACACTGCTGTTTATCACCGTAATTAATGGCACTCTGGGAGAGCAGTGCAGGAAATTAAAAAGATAAAATTTCCTTTTAATGAAAAGAAATCACAGACATGAAAGACTACCCTATGGAAAAGGGAGCTTCACTCGGCAGTACTAAGAAAACCTGTAACCTGATTAAAAGGCATTTGCAAGCACAAAATCAGATAAGTCAAAAAGGTAAGAAATCTTTTTGTTATAGTTGCAGTTAAATTTGCCAGAACAACGGAATAAAGACACACGTTCTTCCCCTAAAAGCAAACGAGCTTTGTCCCCCACCTTTTGGTAAAGCAAAAATCCCACTGAACATCGAAGAGGGTACAGAACAGCCAGAACGTGCTATTCTGTATTTCAGCGTGAGCTGGATCTTTGAAATAATGACAGTTGCTCTCATCTTCTCGCTCTTAGAGCCCTTTATAACTGCAGCTCAGAAATACACGGTCAGAGAAGAATTAAAGCAACTGAAGCTGAAATATGTTACACAGGAATCCAAAGTTTGTTTACACCATTAGAAGGCACTCAAATATATATCCCCATAAATGACAAGGTCCCAGCAGCAAATTAACAGGAACAATTTTCCCATCTCAGGAGCTGTCAAGATGGGCTCTGTTAGCCAATTTATCTTACTCTAGCACATCTCTGGTGCTTGTCAATCAATACGTGAAACATTTGGTGCTGATTGCCATTTTTCTATCCACTTCCTTTTGCCTCTCGTACCAGGCAATTTACTGCAAGTCAATCAAGGTTGAAGCAGACCTTGTTTAAATAAAACACTGTTGAGTTCTTTTCACACCAACAATTTCAAAACCAGAATGAGCTGTAGCTTTTCACATTTACATTTATACTACATATTCTGTTTTTTCCCCAAATGCCATGCTCAAGCTATAAGCCATAACTAAACTCAGCCAAAGACTTATGGAGAAAACACTCAGGGAAGATGAAGCGAATAGAACTGTATATGCTTTCACTGTCAAAAATTCAGTCTATCAATGGAGACAGAGAACATTAAAAAGCACTTAAGTAATCTGGGATCATTTCTTCCTCACCCTTGCTTTGAGTCAGGTCTCCACACCATTAAAGCAACTTGTAACTTGCCTGATCTTCTTAACTCAGGATCATTATGTTAAATATTCATTTACAGTGCAATTTTTAGGTAAGAAGGAGATCAACTACTGTGTTTATTGCAAATAAAAGTATGAAGTGAATGCATTTTCCCAACCGATAACTTGGGCCCATGTTAAATACACTTATAGAGCTTCCTTCGCCCATCCCGACGAAACAATCCCACAGCAACCCCAGGTCACATCGTGTCTAACCCTGGCACGACTTTGGCATTCCCCATAAGCAGTGAGGTGGAGAAATGCAGCATATTTTCCTTTGCAACACATAGTATTACCCGATGTACAACTGAAACAACATGCATAATAGTACAGAACACTTGGCAAATACCATTTTTCAAACTTGGACTTGTTTCCGCACAGTAAGACTTGGTTTTACAAACAGTAACTACACAACTTTTCTGCTGCGCACAAAGCTGTTTCAGATTTGAGGTTCACCATAGATTCCGAAATTAACGACGTGATCATTCACAACAGTGGAACACAAACATACTGTCTTCTGCCTTACAACGGCAATTAAATACCTGTGCTATAACTATACAGACTGACAACCATTTATTCAGCTTAATTCCATTATTTAGTAGATCCGCATACACTAAATCAAATAATGTACAACAGCAACAAAAGAAAATGCAAGTCAGATCAACTCCTACGATCTCACAAGTAATAATCTCATAAGAGTTACATAGGACATACTTCTTTAATAACACAAAGAAAGCGACTATGTTACTGTCCTTATTAACAAGATTATCCATTCCTCCCCTCTTTCATTTTAAATGATGCAAGGGAGTCAGACATTCCGCCCCCAACCTCAAAAGCATATACATATGCTAGCATATATATCACTATATACACATGCTAGAAAATTAACAGATTTTGAAACAGACAAGAAAGTATTGATTCCCTCTCTAGTCAACAGTTTACAGCTACCATAAAAGTATCCAAAGAGCCTAGATTATTACAAAAGGATGCCTGCTCTACGAGTCTCAAATTTGCTGGTAATTAACACCTTGCAAAATTTCATGACAGCAAAGTCCCTGCATGTTTGCTAGTAGTTTGAGATGAGACCTGGTATCTTCTCAATCCAGAGCACTTATGATAAAACATATAAATGACCTATAACGGAGTCAAGACTGACTGAAAAATAAAGCAAGCATATTGTAAGGCACATACAATCACCAGTTGCATCCTGCACAGTATTGGAACATCCTTACATTATGCCAACATAATGCATGACACCTCAAATTAGTTTTATTTCAGCACCTTTTGGATAAAGAATGCAACATTGGTCTAATACGAAGCAAAAACATCTCGCTGTATCTTCACTGGGGGGGTTTGCTGCAGGTAACCCTTCTGAGGCAGTCCCCAGGGTAAGGATCTTCCTTTATGCTGCTGCAAGTAATAGGAAAAAAAAATCCACGTAATAGACAAGAATTAGGTGTGTACCACACGTGTTTATTACATACACAATATATGTACACACACAAGCATGTGTGCATGCGCACTAGGATACCTGGGGTCCTAACTCTACCAAGGGCTGACCTCTAAGTTATTTTCAGAAAAAAAAATAACTATCTCATTACTCCTGAGAAGGAAGATGTATGTTTCACTTTATATTGATGTCATCAAGAAAAAAAAAATATATGCAAACAACAAACCAGCAAGCTACAGATAAGAAAAACTATTTCCTGCACTGCAAAACCAGTTAGCCTGATTCATGCAAATATGCTGTGAGTATATGCTTCAATAACAATAACTGGTAGACCACAATAAAAATTATCATAAAGGTAGTATAATAATTCCAGATTCCCAGTTCAGGCTTAACCAATGACAAAAGACAACGGGTGATTTTCTTGCCTAGTCTTCAAAAAGCTGGCTCCCACTGAGGCACGACGAATCACACTTACATCACCTTTATCACTTACAACAATAGGAGAATGCATTAGGAAATATTCCATTCATTCCACCTCACANGAAAGCTCTGGATTTATTAAAATCCAGACTTTGCTGCTGGCCAAGGCATGCAGGGTATTTTTACAGATCTCTCAGCTGTTACTCGGAGCCTGCGGAAAGCTCATGCCTGGAATGTAGGTTTATATTCTGGGCTCTGTCAATTTATTAGAAAGGTATATCC